>JAWNOR010000176.1:0-269489 GCA_035045885.1 Drosophila borealis | reverse complement strand
GGGTACGTGTATTACTCCTGTCTTAAAGATTAAGTAGCCATTTTTGGCTTGGGTCGGGTTGATTTCTATGCTTTGGAGTTGGGCTTTTCGGACGAAGGTCCGAGTTGATATAGCCATGTCCGTCTGTCCGTCTGTCTGTTTCTATGCGAACTAGTCTCTCAGTTTTAACGCTATCTTTATGAAACTTTGCAGAAGTCCCTCTCTATGTTGCACGCAGTTCATATGTCAAAACCAGCTGGATCGGACCACTGTATCATATAGCTGCCATAGGAACGATCAGTCGAAAAGTAGGTTTTTGTATGAAAAACATTTTTTTTTATAAAGATATCTTAATGAAACTCGGCATTTATTAGTTGTACCATGCTCCTCATATATATTCAAATTCCTATTAAAATCGGACCACTATATCATATAGCTGCCATAGGAACGATCAGTCGAAAATTGAGTTGTTGTATGGAAAATGTTTTTCTTTTTCAAGATATCTTGACCACACTCGGCACTTATTAGTTTTACTATGCTCCCCCCATAAATATGCAAAATCCTATTAGAATCGGACAACTATATCGTATAGCTGCCATAGGAACGATCGGTCGAAATTAAGTTGTATGGAAAACTTTTTTGTTTTTCAAGATACGATGGGCTTCTTAGATACGGGCAAAGCACTATGAGCATTATGAAAAGGTTGGGTCTGCAAGGGTATTAAATCTTCGGCGAGCCGAAGGTAGCCCTTCCTTCTCGTTAAATTTAGATTTGTAATGTTTGATTTTTCTGCCTCTGTTAGTTTCTGCGAAATGCTTATCCTCTACTTGTCTGAGGTTTCCCGTTTTCTTGAATGGGGTTGTAGTCTTGGATCTTACTAGGGGTGATTCCTTAAATCTAGTATCTATTTCAAAGTCTTGGCGCTTTTCGTTTGAATTTGTTATTTTATTTAGTTTGTTTTCCTGAGTATTATATGCGGGGGATCCGGCATATATAAAGATGTCAGCTGGTGTTCTACCAGTTGTATTGTGTTTTGTCTTAAAGCATCGTTTCAAATTTTGTTAATTTGTTTTCTGGATCGGACTCACTGTTTATTATTCTTAGCTTTTCGTTAACTGTTTTGTGGAATCTCTCAATGTCAGAAATTCCATTTTTACTAGTGGTTATAGTGTTTTGGACATTTTCGGACTGTAACCATAATTGGAGTGCTGCGCACATGAATTCTGAATCTTTGTCGGCTTTGATTTCTATTGGTTTACCCATTAGGTTGAACATTTGGAGGATTGCTCGTTTTGTTTCGAGCCAATCTCTGCTGTTTATCTCTATTAATGCTGCGTATTTGGAGTAAATGTCTATGCAAGATAGAAACTGTCTGTTGTCAATGATATAAAAATCCATGACGTATTTCTGTCGGGGGTTGAACGTTTCTGGAGTCGTTTGAAAGGAGAGTTTAGTATCTCTGTGTTCCGTTTTGGCTACGTTGCATATTTCGCATTCATTTTATGATATTTTGTATCAACTTTTGGTGATCAGGGTAGTAAAATTTTTCTTTAAAAAAGGCTGTAACTTTCTCTATACCTGGATGCAATAAGTCTTTATGATTTTTAAGGATGATTTCCTTGAAGTGTGTATAGGTTTGGATATCTATAACTTGTTTGGTGGATTTCATTACCTTTGTTAGGTTACTTGGATTAATTATTTCAATGTAGGCATTTTGAAAAATAATGAATTTTAATTTTTTGTTTATGGAAGTAGCGTATTGTTTCTACTTTGTTACTATTAGTTGACGGGTCTTTCTGTGTTAGGAATATGATTTTCGTTATCTTCCTGTGCACTGTGGATTGTTAGAGCTAAGCTATCTGGAGTTTCGCACAATAGATTTTCCTCTATTTTGATTCGCGATAAAGCGTCTTCTATATAATTTTCTTTTCCGGGAACATATTTGATGTGGTAATAAAACTAATTTAGTTTGATTTTTCATTTTTGTAGCTTCATATTGGGTTCTTTCATGCTGATTAGCCAAACTAGGGGTTTGTGATCGCTAAGGATCTCGAATTTTCTTCCGAATAGATAGGATCTGAAGTATTTGGTGGCCCAGACAATAGCTAAAAGTTCTTTCTCTATTGCCGAATAATTAATTTCATGTTCGTTTAATGTTCTGCTTGCATAGCAGATTGGTTTGTGATCTTGTGATAATACTGCTCCTATAGCAATATTACTGGCATCTGTGGTTAGTGAGAATTGTTTCTCGAAATTAGGATATACTAGCATCGGATCGGACATTATAAGTAATTTTAATTTTTTTCTAATGCTTCAATGTATTGCTTATCTTTTGTGTTTATGACTGCACCTTTTTTTTAGTGTTGCTGTCATTGGTTTTGCTATTTTTAGCAAAATTTTGGATGAACTTTCGGTAAAAACCGCAAAGTCCTAAAAATGATTTGATTCCCTTTGTTGTTTTAGGTATTGGGAATTTTTGGAATTCACATTTATCTAAGTGCAATTTTAGATTGGCCTCCCTTAATTTTATGAATACCCTCCTCAGTGATACTATAAGTTCCTCCAATGAAGTGGAGTATACAATAATGTCGTCCATGTAGACAGGACAGTCCGTGTAGATTAAATCTTCAAGGAGATTGTTCATGCAGCGTTGAAACGTTACAGGTGCATTCTTCAGACCAAACGGCATTCGAGTGTACTCGTAATGTCCATTTTTAGTTGAAAAGGCTGTCTTAGGAATAGAACCTTCATCCATTTGAATTTGGTGGCATTTACCAAGTTTGTCTAGTATACCATCCATTGCTCGTAAAGGGTATTTCTCATCAACTGTGACTTCATTAAGGCGATAATTCGATAGTCAATGACTATCCTAAAATTTTGTTTGCCAGGTGAATCCCTTTTTTTGGGTATGATCCAAATAGGCGACCAATAAGGGGATTTCGACTTGCGAATTATCCCTTGTTTGATCATGTCTTTGATCTGGTTTTCGACTTCTTGGTCGAATGTTTGGGCGTATTTTTAGGATTTTTTGCAAACCGAGTCTTCATATTTAGTTTGGATGACATATTTAACAGTACTTGTGAAAGTCAAATTTGCACCTTCTCGGTACTGGATGTCACCAAATTCATGTAAAACTTTTGTAAATTTGCCTTTCTCCTGCTCGCTTAGATGATCTAGGCGGAATTCGGTGAGCTCTGAGAGTTTGTTGTTGATGGCGAACACAAATTGTTCGTCATCAGACGGGGGTGGAACGAAATATTCGATTTTTTGCTTCGTTCGCTGGCAATTCGATTTGTGAATTGTTTTGCATGGTAAATGTGTATTCATTTATTCGTATGGTTTTATCTTTGTAATCTCTTAGGGCTTGTGTACTCTCTAAGAAGTCTCTACCTAATAACAAGTCATAATTTTCTGAAAATTTATGTCAATAAAATTTCTGATGATTGGAGCAGAGTTTGCTGGGTTTCAGCGAAATTCTTTGATTTAATACTATTGTACCATTGATCATTTGAACTTCTAATTGGCAGGTTTTTATGGGAAAATTTAAAAAGTTTTCTTTCATTAAATTAATAGACGACCCCGTGTCTATTACACATTTTAATATTTTGTTATTCATATTTAGTCTAATAAATGGGTTGGTTCTTCTTCGGTTTCTGATTCCGAGGCAGTTTGAAGAAAATTTTCGGACGTATCCATTTTTATTTGACCGCTACCGCTTTCGCGTTGCCTTTTTGTTGGTGGATTTGGGACGGATGAATTTTTATGTTGGGGTTGATAGTTAAGGGGGTTTTGTGCCCTGGCTTGGCTTAACTTCTGGGTAAGCTCTTGGTTTATGTATGGACTATAGTCAACTTGGGATTTTGGTTTGAGTGTAGTATTACTATAATTTTCGTTTTTCCTATACTCGCGTTGATCATTATTACCCCGATTTTTATTGGAAGTAGTTGGATTATTCTGGTTATTTTTTTTTGCTTCTATCGGACCATGTTAAATCATAGACGCCTTCTCTTTGTGCTACCTGTTTTAGCTATGAAATTGTAGTTTTGTCATGACGGGCTAATGTCATGAACAACCTATCGGGTAACTTCCTCATAATCACGTCTTTAACTGTATTAGTTAACGCGTTTGTGTAAAGCATAGTGTTCAACTGATTTTCTTCTAATATTAGCTTATTGGATATAACATAGGATTTGTTCTCTAATTCTTCTACGAACTTACGAATACTTCCGTTGAACGGTGTATTGTAGATTCTTCTTAAAAGCTCTTCGCATGGCATTTGTGTCTTGAATTCTGAAATGAGCGCGGACCTCATAGCTGCACGACCCTCTACGCATCTCCTCCTATTTGCATCTCTATGGCTCCGAACAGGACCCTGTTTTAGAGAATATCCCTCTTTGGATATAGTTGCATGATGAAATCATGCGCCTTATGTTTCGAATTCTTCGGTTTGTTTAATTAATTTGTCATAAGTTTGTTCTGTTTGAGTTATATTAACGGACAGATAATGGTATTCGTAGTTTACGGGTACGTGTATTACTCCTGTCTTAAAGATTAAGTAGCCATTTTTGGCTTGGGTCGGGTTGATTTCTATGCTTTGGAGTTGGGCTTTTCGGACGAAGGTCCGAGTTGATATAGCCATGTCCGTCTGTCCGTCTGTCTGTTTCTATGCGAACTAGTCTCTCAGTTTTAAAGCTATCTTTATGAAACTTTGCAGAAGTCCCTCTCTATGTTGCACGCAGTTCATATGTCAAAACCAGCTGGATCGGACCACTGTATCATATAGCTGCCATAGGAACGATCGGTCGAAAAGTAGGTTTTTGTATGAAAAACATTTTTTTTATAAAGATATCTTAATTAAACTCGGCATTTATTAGTTGTACCATGCTCCTCATATATATGCAAATTCCTATTAAGATCGGACCACTATATCATTTAGCTGCCATAGGAACGATCAGTCGAAAATTAAGTTGTTGTATGGAAAATGTTTTTCTTTTTCAAGATATCTTGACCACACTCGGCACTTATTAGTTTTACTATGCTCCCCATAAATATGCAAAATCCTATTAGAATCGGACAACTATATCATATAGCTGCCATAGGAACGATCGGTCGAAATTAAGTTGTATGGAAAACTTTTTTGTTTTTCAAGATACGATGGGCTTCTTAGATACGGGCAAAGCACTATGAGCATTATGAAAAGGTTGGGTCTGCAAGGGTATTAAATCTTCGGCGAGCCGAAGGTAGCCCTTCCTTCTCGTTAAATTTAGATTTGTAATGTTTGATTTTTCTGCCTCTGTTAGTTTCTTCGAAATGCTTATCCTCTACTTGTCTGAGGTTTCCCGTTTTCTTGAATGGGGTTGTAGTCTTGGATCTTACTAGGGGTGATTCCTTAAATCTAGTATCTATTTCAAAGTCTTGGCGCTTTTCGTTTAAATTTGTTATTTTATTTAGTTTGTTTTCCTGAGTATTATATGCGGGGGATCCGGCATATATAAAGATGTCAGCTGGTGTTCTACCAGTTGTATTGTGTTTTGTCTTAAAGCATCGTTTCAAATTTTGTTAATTTGTTTTCTGGATCGGACTCACTGTTTATTATTCTTAGCTTTTTGTTAACTGTTTTGTGGAATCTCTCAATGTCAGAAATTCCATTTTTACTAGTGGTTATAGTGTTTTGGACATTTTCGGACTGTAACCATAATTGGAGTGCTGCGCACATGAATTCTGAATCTTTGTCGGCTTTGATTTCTATTGGTTTACCCATTAGGTTGAACATTTGGAGGATTGCTCGTTTTGTTTCGAGCCAATCTCTGCTGTTTATCTCTATTAATGCTGCGTATTTGGAGTAAATGTCTATGCAAGATAGAAACTGTCTGTTGTCAATGATATAAAAATCCATGACGTATTTCTGTCGGGGGTTGAACGTTTCTGGAGTCGTTTGAAAGGAGAGTTTAGTATCTCTGTGTTCCGTTTTGGCTACGTTGCATATTTCGCATTCATTTATGATATTTTGTATCAACTTTTGGTGATCAGGGTAGTAAAATTTTTCTTTAAAAAAGGCTGTAACTTTCTCTATACCTGGATGCAATAAGTCTTTATGATTTTTAAGGATGATTTCCTTGAAGTGTGTATAGGTTTGGATATCTATAACTTGTTTGGTGGATTTCATTACCTTTGTTAGGTTACTTGGATTAATTATTTCAATGTAGGCATTTTGAAAAATAATGAAGTCTGCTTCATTATGGAAGTAAATTACACTTTTCTTAGTGCATAAATATTCTTTAATCCAATTCTTTAGCGTATTCGTGGGTCATTTCTTGATAAGAAATTTTAATTTTTTGTTTATGGAATTAGCGTATTGTTTCTACTTTGTTACTATTAGTTGTTATGAATTCTAATTGCCTGTTATAATAGTTAACGGGTCTTTCTGTGTTAGGAATATGATTTTCGTTATCTTCCTGTGCACTGTGGATTGTTAGAGCTAAGCTATCTGGAGTTTCGCACAATAGATTTTCCTCTATTTTGATTCGCGATAAAGCGTCTTCTATATAATTTTCTTTTCCGGGAACATATTTGATGTGGTAATCAAACTCATTTAGTTTGATTTTTCATTTTTGTAGCTTCATATTGGGTTCTTTCATGCTGATTAGCCAAACTAGGGGTTTGTGATCGCTAAGGATCTCGAATTTTCTTCCGAATAGATAGGATCTGAAGTATTTGGTGGCCCAGACAATAGCTAAAAGTTCTTTCTCTATTGCCGAATAATTAATTTCATGTTCGTTTAATGTTCTGCTTGCATAGCAGATTGGTTTGTGATCTTGTGATAATACTGCTCCTATAGCAATATTACTGGCATCTGTGGTTAGTGAGAATTGTTTCTCGAAATTGGGATATACTAGCATCGGATCGGACATTATAAGTAATTTTAATTTTTTCTAATGCTTCAATGTATTGCTTATCTTTTGTGTTTATGACTGCACCTTTTTTTAGTGTTGCTGTCATTGGTTTTGCTATTTTAGCAAAATTTTGGATGAACTTTCGGTAAAAACCGCAAAGTCCTAAAAATGATTTGATTCCCTTTGTTGTTTTAGGTATTGGGAATTTTTGGAATTCACATTTATCTAAGTGCAATTTTTAGGAATTGGCCTCCCTTAATTTTATGAATACCCTCCTCAGTGATAATATAAGTTCCTCCAATGAAGTGGAGTATACAATAATGTCGTCCATGTAGACAGGACAGTCCGTGTAGATTAAATCTTCAAGGAGATTGTTCATGCAGCGTTGAAACGTTACAGGTGCATTCTTCAGACCAAACGGCATTCGAGTGTACTCGTAATGTCCATTTTTAGTTGAAAAGGCTGTCTTAGGAATAGAACCTTCATCCATTTGAATTTGGTGGCATTTACCAAGTTTGTCTAGTATACCATCCATTGCTCGTATAGGGTATTTCTCATCAACTGTGACTTCATTAAGGCGATAATTCGATAGTCAATGACTATCCTAAAATTTTGTTTGCCAGGTGAATCCCTTTTTTTGGGTATGATCCAAATAGGCGACCAATAAGGGGATTTCGACTTGCGAATTATCCCTTGTTTGATCATGTCTTTGATCTGGTTTTCGACTTCTTGGTCGAATGTTTGGGCGTATTTTTTAGGATTTTTTGCAAACCGGGTCTTCATATTTAGTTTGGATGACATATTTAACAGCATTTGTGAAAGTCAAATTTGCACCTTCTCGGTACTGGATGTCACCAAATTCATGTAAAACTTTTGTAAATTTGACTTTCTCCTGCTCGCTTAGATGATCTAGGCGGAATTCGGTGAGCTCTGAGAGTTTGTTGTTGATGGCGAACACAAATTGTTCGTCATCAGACGGGGGTGGAACGAAATATTCGATTTTTGCTTCGTTCGCTGGCAATTCGATTTGTGAATTGTTTTGCATGGTAAATGTGTATTCATTTATTCGTATGGTTTTATCTTTGTAATCTCTTAGGGCTTGTGTACTCTCTAAGAAGTCTCTACCTAATAACAAGTCATAATTTTCTGAAAATTTATGTCAATAAAATTTCTGATGATTGGAGCAGAGTTTGCTGGGTTTCAGCGAAATTCTTTGATTTAATACTATTGTACCATTGATCATTTGAACTTCTAATTGGCAGGTTTTTATGGGAAAATTTAAAAAGTTTTCTTTCATTAAATTAATAGACGACCCCGTGTCTATTACACATTTTAATATTTTGTTATTCATATTTAGTCTAATAAATGGGTTGGTTCTTCTTCGGTTTCTGATTCCGAGGCAGTTTGAAGAAAATTTTCGGACGTATCCATTTTTATTTGACCGCTACCGCTTTCGCGTTGCCTTTTTGTTGGTGGATTTGGGACGGATGAATTTTTATGTTGGGGTTGATAGTTAAGGGGGTTTTGTGCCCTGGCTTGGCTTAACTTCTGGGTAAGCTCTTGGTTTATGTATGGACTATAGTCAACTTGGGATTTTGGTTTGAGTGTAGTATTACTATAATTTTTGTTTTTCCTATACTCGCGTTGATCATTATTACCCCGATTTTTATTGGAAGTAGTTGGATTATTCTGGTTATTTTTTTTGCTTCTATCGGACCATGTTAAATCATAGACACCTTCTCTTTGTGCTACCTGTTTTAGCTATGAAATTGTAGTTTTGTCATGACGGGCTAATGTCATGAACAACCTATCGGGTAACTTCCTCATAATCACGTCTTTAACTGTATTAGTTAACGCGTTTGTGTAAAGCAAAGTGTTCAACTGATTTTCTTCTAATATTAGCTTATTGGATATAACATAGGATTTGTACTCTAATTCTTCTACGAACTTACGAATACTTCCGTTGAATGGTGTATTGTAGATTCTTCTTAAAAGCTCTTCGCATGGCATTTGTGTCTTGAATTCTGAAATGAGCGCGGACCTCATAGCTGCACGACCCTCTACGCATCTCCTCCTATTTGCATCTCTATGGCTCCGAACAGGACCCTGTTTTAGAGAATATCCCTCTTTGGATATAGTTGCATGATGAAATCATGCGCCTTATGTTTCGAATTCTTCGGTTTGTTTAATTAATTTGTCATAAGTTTGTTCTGTTTGAGTTATATTAACGGACAGATAATGGTATTCGTAGTTTACGGGTACGTGTATTACTCTTGTCTTAAAGATTAAGTAGCCATTTTTGGCTTGGGTCGGGTTGATTTCTATGCTTTGGAGTTGGGCTTTTCGGACGAAGGTCCGAGTTGATATAGCCATGTCCGTCTGTCCGTCTGTCTGTTTCTATGCGAACTAGTCTCTCAGTTTTAAAGCTATCTTTATGAAACTTTGCAGAAGTCCCTCTCTATGTTGCACGCAGTTCATATGTCAAAACCAGCTGGATATCTTAATCAAACTCGGCATTTATTAGTTGTACCATGCTCCTCATATATATGCAAATTCCTATTAAGATCGGACCACTATATCATTTAGCTGCCATAGGAACGATCAGTCGAAAATTAAGTTGTTGTATGGAAAATGTTTTTCTTTTTCAAGATATCTTGACCACACTCGGCACTTATTAGTTTTACTATGCTCCCCATAAATATGCAAAATCCTATTAGAATCGGACAACTATATCATATAGCTGCCATAGGAACGATCGGTCGAAATTAAGTTGTATGGAAAACTTTTTTGTTTTTCAAGATACGATGGGCTTCTTAGATACGGGCAAAGCACTATGAGCATTATGAAAAGGTTGGGTCTGCAAGGGTATTAAATCTTCGGCGAGCCGAAGGTAGCCCTTCCTTCTCGTTAAATTTAGATTTGTAATGTTTGATTTTTCTACCTCTGTTAGTTTCTTCGAAATGCTTATCCTCTACTTGTCTGAGGTTTCCCGTTTTCTTGAATGGGGTTGTAGTCTTGGATCTTACTAGGGGTGATTCCTTAAATCTAGTATCTATTTCAAAGTCTTGGCGCTTTTCGTTTAAATTTGTTATTTTATTTAGTTTGTTTTCCTGAGTATTATATGCGGGGGATCCGGCATATATAAAGATGTCAGCTGGTGTTCTACCAGTTGTATTGTGTTTTGTCTTAAAGCATCGTTTCAAATTTTGTTAATTTGTTTTCTGGATCGGACTCACTGTTTATTATTCTTAGCTTTTCGTTAACTGTTTTGTGGAATCTCTCAATGTCAGAAATTCCATTTTTACTAGTGGTTATAGTGTTTTGGACATTTTCGGACTGTAACCATAATTGGAGTGCTGCGCACATGAATTCTGAATCTTTGTCGACTTTGATTTCTATTGGTTTACCCATTAGGTTGAACATTTGGAGGATTGCTCGTTTTGTTTCGAGCCAATCTCTGCTGTTTATCTCTATTAATGCTGCGTATTTGGAGTAAATGTCTATGCAAGATAGAAACTGTCTGTTGTCAATGATATAAAAATCCATGACGTATTTCTGTCGGGGGTTGAACGTTTCTGGAGTCGTTTGAAAGGAGAGTTTAGTATCTCTGTGTTCCGTTTTGGCTACGTTGCATATTTCGCATTCATTTATGATATTTTGTATCAACTTTTGGTGATCAGGGTAGTAAAATTTTTCTTTAAAAAAGGCTGTAACTTTCTCTATACCTGGATGCAATAAGTCTTTATGATTTTTAAGGATGATTTCCTTGAAGTGTGCATAGGTTTGGATATCTATAACTTGTTTGGTGGATTTCATTACCTTTGTTAGGTTACTTGGATTAATTATTTCAATGTAGGCATTTTGAAAAATAATGAAGTCTGCTTCATTATGGAAGTAAATTACACTTTTCTTAGTGCATAAATATTCTTTAATCAATTCTTTAGCGTATTCGTGGGTCATTTCTTGATAAGAAATTTTAATTTTTTGTTTATGGAAGTAGCGTATTGTTTCTACTTTGTTACTATTAGTTGTTATGAATTCTAATTGCCTGTTATAATAGTTAACGGGTCTTTCTGTGTTAGGAATGTGATTTTCGTTATCGTCCTGTGCACTGTGGATTGTTAGAGCTAAGCTATCTGGAGTTTCGCACAATAGATTTTCCTCTATTTTGATTCGCGATAAAGCGTCTTCTATATAATTTTCTTTTCCGGGAACATATTTGATGTGGTAATCAAACTCATTTAGTTTGATTTTTCATTTTTGTAGCTTCATATTGGGTTCTTTCATGCTGCTTAGCCAAACTAGGGGTTTGTGATCGCTAAGGATCTCGAATTTTCTTCCGAATAGATAGGATCTGAAGTATTTGGTGGCCCAGACAATAGCTAAAAGTTCTTTCTCTATTGCCGAATAATTAATTTCATGTTCGTTTAATGTTCTGCTTGCATAGCAGATTGGTTTGTGATCTTGTGATAATACTGCTCCTATAGCAGTATTACTGGCATCTGTGGTTAGTGAAAATTGTTTCTCGAAATTGGGATATACTAGTATCGGATCGGACATTATAAGTAATTTTAATTTTTTCTAATGCTTCAATGTATTGCTTATCTTTTGTGTTTATGACTGCACCTTTTTTTTAGTGTTGCTATCATTGGTTTTGCTATTTTAGCAAAATTTTGGATGAACTTTCGGTAAAAACCGCAAAGTCCTGAAAATGATTTGATTCCCTTTGTTGTTTTAGGTATTGGGAATTTTTGGATTGCTTCGATTTTAGCTGGGTTAGCTTTTAAGCCTTCTGTTGTTATTATGTGGCCTAGGAATTCAGTTTGTTTTTTCACGAATTCACATTTATCTAAGTGCAATTTTAGATTGGCCTCCCTTAATTTTATGAATACCCTCCTCAGTGACAATATAAGTTCCTCCAATGAAGTGGAGTATACTATAATGTCGTCCATGTAGACAGGACAGTCCGTGTAGATTAAATCTTCAAGGAGATTGTTCATGCAGCGTTGAAACGTTACAGGTGCATTCTTCAGACCAAACGGCATTAGAGTGTACTCGTAATGTCCATTTTTAGTTGAAAAGGCTGTCTTAGGAATAGAACCTTCATCCATTTGAATTTGGTGGCATTTACCAAGTTTGTCTAGTATACCATCCATTGCTCGTATAGGGTATTTCTCATCAACTGTGACTTCATTAAGGCGATAATTCGATAGTCAATGACTATCCTAAAATTTTGTTTGCCAGATGAATCCCTTTTTTTGGGTATGATCCAAATAGGCGACCAATAAGGGGATTTCGACTTGCGAATTATCCCTTGTTTGATAATGTCTTTGATCTGGTTTTCGAGTTCTTGGTCGAATGTTTGGGCGTATTTTTAGGGTTTTTTGCAAACCGGGTCTTCATATTTAGTTTGGATGACATATTTAACAGTACTTGTGAAAGTCAAATTTTCACCTTCTCGGTACTGGATGTCACCAAATTGCAATGTAAAACTTTTGTAAATTTGCCTTTCTCCTGCTCGCTTAGATGATCTAGGCGGAATTCGGTGAGCTCTGAGAGTTCGTTGTTGATGGCGAACACAATATTCGAACGAAATATTCGATTTTTGCTTCGTTCGCTGGCAATTCGATTTGTGAATTGTTTTGCATGGTAAATGTGTATTCATTTATTCGTATGGTTTTATCTTTGTAATCTCTTAGGGCTTGTGTACTCTCTAAGAAGTCTCTACCTAATAACAAGTCATAATTTTCTGAAAATTTATGTCAATAAAATTTCTGATGATTGGAGCAGAGTTTGCTGGGTTTCAGCGAAATGCTTTGAGTTAATAATATTGTACCATTGATCATTTGAACTTCTAATTGGCAGGTTTTTATGGGGAAATTTAAAAAGTTTTCTTTCATTAAATTAATAGACGACCCCGTGTCTATTACACATTTTAATATTTTGTTATTCATATTTAGTCTAATAAATGGGTTGGTTCTTCTTCGGTTTCTGATTCCGAGGCAGTTTGAAGAAAATTTTCAGACGTATCCATTTTTATTTGACCGCTACCGCTTTCGCGTTGCCTTTTTGTTGGTGGATTTGGGGCGGATGAATTTTTATGTTGGGGTTGATAGTTAAGGGGGTTTTGTGCCCTGGCTTGGCTTAACTTCTGGGTAAGCTCTTGGTTTATGTATGGACTATAGTCAACTTGGGATTTTGGTTTGAGTGTAGTATTACTATAATTTTCGTTTTTCCTGTACTCGCGTTGATTATTATTACCCCGATTTTTATTGGAAGTAGTTGGATTATTCTGGTTATTTTTTTTTGCTTCTATCGGACCATGTTAAATCATAGACACCTTCTCTTTGTGCTACCTGTTTTAGCTATGAAATTGTAGTTTTGTCATGACGGGCAAATGTCATGAACAACCTATCGGGTAACTTCCTCATAATCACGTCTTTAACTGTATTAGTTAACGCGTTTGTGTAAAGCATAGTGTTCAACTGATTTTCTTCTAATATTAGCTTATTGGATATAACATAGGATTTGTACTCTAATTCTTCTACGAACTTACGAATACTTCCGTTGAACGGTGTATTGTAGATTCTTCTTAAAAGCTCTTCGCATGGCATTTGTGTCTTGAATTCTGAAATGAGCGCGGACCTCATAGCTGCACGACCCTCTACGCATCTCCTCCTATTTGCATCTCTATGGCTCCGAACAGGACCCTGTTTTAGAGAATATCCCTCTTTGGATATAGTTGCATGATGAAATCATGCGCCTTATGTTTCGAATTCTTCGGTTTGTTTAATTAATTTGTCATAAGTTTGTTCTGTTTGAGTTATATTAACGGACAGATAATGGTATTCGTAGTTTACGGGTACGTGTATTACTCCTGTCTTAAAGATTAAGTAGCCATTTTTGGCTTGGGTCGGGTTGATTTCTATGCTTTGGAGTTGGGCTTTTCGGACGAAGGTCCGAGTTGATATAGCCATGTCCGTCTGTCCGTCTGTCTGTTTCTATGCGAACTAGTCTCTCAGTTTTAAAGCTATCTTTATGAAACTTTGCAGAAGTCCCTCTCTATGTTGCACGCAGTTCATATGTCAAAACCAGCTGGATCGGACCACTGTATCATATAGCTGCCATAGGAACGATCGGTCGAAAAGTAGGTTTTTGTATGAAAAACATTTTTTTTTATAAAGATATCTTAATCAAACTCGGCATTTATTAGTTGTACCATGCTCCTCATATATATGCAAATTCCTATTAAGATCGGACCACTATATCATTTAGCTGCCATAGGAACGATCAGTCGAAAATTAAGTTGTTGTATGGAAAATGTTTTTCTTTTTCAAGATATCTTGACCACACTCGGCACTTATTAGTTTTACTATGCTCCCCATAAATATGCAAAATCCTATTAGAATCGGACAACTATATCATATAGCTGCCATAGGAACGATCGGTCGAAATTAAGTTGTATGGAAAACTTTTTTGTTTTTCAAGATACGATGGGCTTCTTAGATACGGGCAAAGCACTATGAGCATTATGAAAAGGTTGGGTCTGCAAGGGTATTAAATCTTCGGCGAGCCGAAGGTAGCCCTTCCTTCTCGTTAAATTTAGATTTGTAATGTTTGATTTTTCTACCTCTGTTAGTTTCTTCGAAATGCTTATCCTCTACTTGTCTGAGGTTTCCCGTTTTCTTGAATGGGGTTGTAGTCTTGGATCTTACTAGGGGTGATTCCTTAAATCTAGTATCTATTTCAAAGTCTTGGCGCTTTTCGTTTAAATTTGTTATTTTATTTAGTTTGTTTTCCTGAGTATTATATGCGGGGGATCCGGCATATATAAAGATGTCAGCTGGTGTTCTACCAGTTGTATTGTGTTTTGTCTTAAAGCATCGTTTCAAATTTTGTTAATTTGTTTTCTGGATCGGACTCACTGTTTATTATTCTTAGCTTTTCGTTAACTGTTTTGTGGAATCTCTCAATGTCAGAAATTCCATTTTTACTAGTGGTTATAGTGTTTTGGACATTTTCGGACTGTAACCATAATTGGAGTGCTGCGCACATGAATTCTGAATCTTTGTCGGCTTTGATTTCTATTGGTTTACCCATTAGGTTGAACATTTGGAGGATTGCTCGTTTTGTTTCGAGCCAATCTCTGCTGTTTATCTCTATTAATGCTGCGTATTTGGAGTAAATGTCTATGCAAGATAGAAACTGTCTGTTGTCAATGATATAAAAATCCATGACGTATTTCTGTCGGGGGTTGAACGTTTCTGGAGTCGTTTGAAAGGAGAGTTTAGTATCTCTGTGTTCCGTTTTGGCTACGTTGCATATTTCGCATTCATTTATGATATTTTGTATCAACTTTTGGTGATCAGGGTAGTAAAATTTTTCTTTAAAAAAGGCTGTAACTTTCTCTATACCTGGATGCAATAAGTCTTTATGATTTTTAAGGATGATTTCCTTGAAGTGTGCATAGGTTTGGATATCTATAACTTGTTTGGTGGATTTCATTACCTTTGTTAGGTTACTTGGATTAATTATTTCAATGTAGGCACTTTGAAAAATAATGAAGTCTGCTTCATTATGGAAGTAAATTACACTTTTCTTAGTGCATAAATATTCTTCAATCAATTCTTTAGCGTATTCGTGGGTCATTTCTTGATAAGAAATTTTAATTTTTTGTTTATGGAAGTAGCGTATTGTTTCTACTTTGTTACTATTAGTTGTTATGAATTCTAATTGCCTGTTATAATAGTTAACGGGTCTTTCTGTGTTAGGAATATGATTTTCGTTATCTTCCTGTGCACTGTGGATTGTTAGAGCTAAGCTATCTGGAGTTTCGCACAATAGATTTTCCTCTATTTTGATAATTTTCTTTTCCGGGAACATATTTGATGTGGTAATCAAACTCATTTAGTTTGATTTTTTATTTTTGTAGCTTCATATTGGGTTCTTTCATGCTGCTTAGCCAAACTAGGGGTTTGTGATCGCTAAGGATCTCGAATTTTCTTCCGAAAAGATGGACCTGAAGTATTTGGTGGCCCAGACAATAGCTAAAAGTTCTTTCTCTATTGCCGAATAATTAATTTCATGTTCGTTTAATGTTCTGCTTGCATAGCAGATTGGTTTGTGATCTTGTGATAATACTGCTCCTATAGCAATATTACTGGCATCTGTGGTTAGTGAAAATTGTTTCTCGAAATTGGGATATACTAGTATCGGATCGGACATTATAAGTAATTTTAATTTTTTTCTAATGCTTCAATGTATTGCTTATCTTTTGTGTTTATGACTGCACCTTTTTTTTTAGTGTTGCTATCATTGGTTTTGCTATTTTAGCAAAATTTTGGATGAACTTTCGGTAAAAACCGCAAAGTCCTGAAAATGATTTGATTCCCTTTGTTGTTTTAGGTATTGGGAATTTTTGGATTGCTTCGATTTTAGCTGGGTTAGCTTTTAAGCCTTCTGTTGTTATTATGTGGCCTAGGAATTCAGTTTGTTTTTTCACGAATTCACATTTATCTAAGTGCAATTTTAGATTGGCCTCCCTTAATTTTATGAATACCCTCCTCAGTGACAATATAAGTTCCTCCAATGAAGTGGAGTATACAATAATGTCGTCCATGTAGACAGGACAGTCCGTGTAGATTAAATCTTCAAGGAGATTGTTCATGCAGCGTTGAAACGTTACAGGTGCATTCTTCAGACCAAACGGCATTAGAGTGTACTCGTAATGTCCATTTTTAGTTGAAAAGGCTGTCTTAGGAATAGAACCTTCATCCATTTGAATTTGGTGGCATTTACCAAGTTTGTCTAGTATACCATCCATTGCTCGTATAGGGTATTTCTCATCAACTGTGACTTCATTAAGGCGATAATTCGATAGTCAATGACTATCCTAAAATTTAGTTTGCCAGATGAATCCCTTTTTTTGGGTATGATCCAAATAGGCGACCAATAAGGGGATTTCGACTTGCGAATTATCCCTTGTTTGATAATGTCTTTGATCTGGTTTTTGACATATTTAACAGTACTTGTGAAAGTCAAATTTTCACCTTCTCGGTACTGGATGTCACCAAATTCATGTAAAACTTTTGTAAATTTGCCTTTCTCCTGCTCGCTTAGATGATCTAGGCGGAATTCGGTGAGCTCTGAGAGTTCGTTGTTGATGGCGAACACAAATTGTTCATCATCAGACGGGGGTGGAACGAAATATTCGATTTTTGCTTCGTTCGCTGGCAATTCGATTTGTGAATTGTTTTGCATGGTAAATGTGTATTCATTTATTCGTATGGTTTTATCTTTGTAATCTCTTAGGGCTTGTGTACTCTCTAAGAAGTCTCTACCTAATAACAAGTCATAATTTTCTGAAAATTTATGTCAATAAAATTTCTGATGATTGGAGCAGAGTTTGCTGGGTTTCAGCGAAATGCTTTGATTTAATAATATTGTACCATTGATCATTTGAACTTCTAATTGGCAGGTTTTTATGGGGAAATTTAAAAAGTTTTCTTTCATTAAATTAATAGACGAAAAGTTTTCTTTCATTAAATTAATAGACGCCCCTTGTCTATTACACATTTTAATATTTTGTTATTCATATTTAGTCTAATAAATGGGTTGGTTCTTCTTCGGTTTCTGATTCCGAGGCAGTTTGAAGAAAATTTTCGGAAGTATCCATTTTTATTTGACCGCTACCGCTTTCGCGTTGCCTTTTTGTTGGTGGATTTGGGGCGGATGAATTTTTATGTTGGGGTTGATAGTTAAGGGGGTTTTGTGCCCTGGCTTGGCTTAACTTCTGGGTAAGCTCTTGGTTTATGTATGGACTATAGTCAACTTGGGATTTTGGTTTCAGTGTAGTATTACTATAATTTTCGTTTTTCCTGTACTCGCGTTGATTATTATTACCCCGATTTTTATTGGAAGTAGTTGGATTATTCTGGTTATTTTTTTTTGCTTCTATCGGACCATGTTAAATCATAGACACCTTCTCTTTGTGCTACCTGTTTTAGCTATGAAATTGTAGTTTTGTCATGACGGGCTAATGTCATGAACAACCTATCGGGTAACTTCCTCATAATCACGTCTTTAACTGTATTAGTTAATGCGTTTGTGTAAAGCATAGTGTTCAACTGATTTTCTTCTAATATTAGCTTATTGGATATAACATAGGCTTTGTACTCTAATTCTTCTACGAACTTACGAATACTTCCATTGAACGGTGTATTGTACATTCTTCTTAAAAGCTCTTCGTATGGCATTTGTGTCTTGAATTCTGAAATGAGCGCGGACCTCATAGCTGCATGACCCTCTACGCATCTCCTCCTATTTGCATCTCTATGGCTCCGAACAGGACCCTGTTTTAGAGAATATCCCTCTTTGGATATAGTTGCATGATGAAATCATGCGCCTTATGTTTCGAATTCTTTGGTTTGTTTAATTAATTTGTCATAAGTTTGTTCTGTTTGAGTTATATTAACGGACAGATAATGGTATTCGTAGTTTACGGGTACGTGTATTACTCCTGTCTTAAAGATTAAGTAGCCATTTTTGGCTTGGGTCGGGTTGATTTCTATGCTTTGGAGTTGGGCTTTTCGGACGAAGGTCCGAGTTGATATAGCCATGTCCGTCTGTCCGTCTGTCTGTTTCTATGCGAACTAGTCTCTCAATTTTAAAGCTATCTTTATGAAACTTTGCAGAAGTCCCTCTCTATGTTGCACGCAGTTCATATGTCAAAACTAGCTGGATCGGACCACTGTATCATATAGCTGCCATAGGAACGATCGGTCGAAAAGTAGGTTTTTGTATGAAAAACATTTTTTTATAAAGATATCTTAATCAAACTCGGCATTTATTAGTTGTACCATGCTCCTCATATATATGCAAATTCCTATTAAGATCGGACCACTATATCATTTAGCTGCCATAGGAACGATCAGTCGAAAATTAAGTTGTTGTATGGAAAATGTTTTTCTTTTTCAAGATATCTTGACCATACTCGGCACTTATTAGTTTTACTATGCTCCCCATAAATATGCAAAATCCTATTAGAATCGGACAACTATATCATATAGCTGCCATAGGAACGATCGGTCGAAATTAAGTTGTATGGAAAACTTTTTTGTTTTTCAAGATACGATGGGCTTCTTAGATACGGGCAAAGCACTATGAGCATTATGAAAAGGTTGGGTCTGCAAGGGTATTAAATCTTCGGCGAGCCGAAGATAGCCCTTCCTTCTCGTTAAATTTAGATTTGTAATGTTTGATTTTTCTACCTCTGTTACCTCTGCTTATCATCTACTTGTCTGAGGTTTCCCGTTTTCTAGAATGGGGTTGTAGTCTTGGATCTTACTAGGGGTGATTCCTTAAATCTAGTATCTATTTCAAAGTCTTGGCGCTTTTCGTTTAAATTTGTTATTTTATTTAGTTTGTTTTCCTGAGTATTATATGCGGGGGATCCGGCATATATAAAGATGTCAGCTGGTGTTCTACCAGTTGTATTGTGTTTTGTCTTAAAGCATCGTTTCAAATTTTGTTAATTTGTTTTCTGGATCGGACTCACTGTTTATTATTCTTAGCTTTTCGTTAACTGTTTTGTGGAATGTCTCAATGTCAGAAATTCAATTTTTACTAGTGGTTATAGTTTTTTGGACATTTTCGGACTGTAACCATAATTGGAGTGCTGCGCACATGAATTCTGAATCTTTGTCGGCTTTGATTTCTATTGGTTTACCCATTAGGTTGAACATTTGGAGGATTGCTCGTTTTGTTTCGAGCCAATCTCTGCTGTTTATCTCTATTAATGCTGCGTATTTGGAGTAAATGTCTATGCAAGATAGAAACTGTCTGTTGTCAATGATATAAAAATCCATGACGTATTTCTGTCGGGGGTTGAACGTTTCTGGAGTCGTTTGAAAGGAGAGTTTAGTATCTCTGTGTTCCATTTTGGCTACGTTGCATATTTCGCATTCATTTATGATATTTTCTATCAGCTTTTGGTGATCAGGGTAGTAAAATTTTTCTTTAAAAAAGGCTGTAACTTTCTCTATACCTGGATGCAATAAGTCTTTATGATTTTTAAGGATGATTTCCTTGAAGTGTGCATAGGTTTGGATATCTATAACTTGTTTGGTGGATTTCATTACCTTTGTTAGGTTACTTGGATTAATTATTTCAATGTAGGCATTTTGAAAAATAATGAAGTCTGCTTCATTATGGAAGTAAATTACACTTTTCTTAGTGCATAAATATTCTTTAATCAATTCTTTAGCGTATTCGTGGGTCATTTCTTGATAGGAAATTTTAATTTTTTGTTTATGGAAGTAGCGTATTGTTTTTACTTTGTTAATATTAGTTGTTATGAATTCTAATTGCCTGTTATAATAGTTAACGGGTCTTTCTGTGTTAGGAATATGATTTTCGTTATCTTCCTGTGCACTGTGGATTGTTAGAGCTAAGCTATCTGGAGTTTCGCACAATAGATTTTCCTCTATTTTGATTCGCGATAAAGCGTCTTCTATATAATTTTCTTTTCCGGGAACATATTTAATGTGGTAATCAAACTCATTTAGTTTGATTTTTCATTTTTGTAGCTTCATATTGGGTTCTTTCATGCTGCTTAGCCAAACTAGGGGTTTGTGATCGCTAAGGATCTCGAATTTTCTTCCGAATAGATAGGATCTGAAGTATTTGGTGGCCCAGACAATAGCTAAAAGTTCTTTCTCTATTGCCGAATAATTAATTTCATGTTCGTTTAATGTTCTGCTTGCATAGCAGATTGGTTTGTGATCTTGTGATAATACTGCTCCTATAGCAGTATTACTGGCATCTGTGGTTAGTGAAAATTGTTTCTCGAAATTGGGATATACTAGTATCGGATCGGACATTATAAGTAATTTTAATTTTTTCTAATGCTTCAATGTATTGCTTATCTTTTGTGTTTATGACTGCACCTTTTTTTTTAGTGTTGCTATCATTGGTTTTGCTATTTTAGCAAAATTTTGGATGAACTTTCGGTAAAAACAGCAAAGTCCTAAAAATGATTTGATTCCCTTTGTGGTTTTAGGTATTGGGAATTTTTGGATAGCTTCGATTTTAGCTGGGTTAGCTTTTAAGCCTTCTGTTGTTATTATGTGGCCTAGGAATTCAGTTTGTTTTTTCACGAATTCACATTTATCTAATTGCAATTTTAGATTGGCATCCCTTAATTTTATGAATACCCTCCTCAGTGACAATATAAGTTCCTCCAATGAAGTGGAGTATACAATAATGTCGTCCATGTAGACAGGACAGTCCGTGTAGATTAAATCTTCAAGGAGATTGTTCATGCAGCGTTGAAACGTTACAGGTGCATTCTTCAGACCAAACGGCATTCGAGTGTACTCGTAATGTCCATTTTTAGTTGAAAAGGCTGTCTTAGGAATAGAACCTTCATCCCATTTGAATTTGGTGAAAGCTCTTTGCGAGGTCAATGGTAGTAAAATACTGGCATTTACCAAGTTTGTCTAGTACACCATCCATTGCTCGTATAGGGTATTTCTCATCAACTGTGACTTCATTAAGGCTTCGATAGTCAATGACTATCCTAAAATTTTGTTTGCCAGATAAATCCCTTTTTTTGGGTATGATCCAAATAGGCGACCAATAAGGGGATTTCGACTTGCGAATTATCCCTTGTTTGATAATGTCTTTGATCTGGTTTTCGACTTCTTGGTCGAATGTTTGGGCGTATTTTTAGGGTTTTTTGCAAACCGGGTCTTCATATTTAGTTTGGATGACATATTTAACAGTACTTGTGAAAGTCAAATTTGCACCTTCTCGGTACTGGATGTCACCAAATTCATGTAAAACTTTTGTAAATTTGCCTTTCTCCTGCTCGCTTAGATGATCTAGGCGGAATTCGGTGAGCTCTGAGAGTTCGTTGTTGATGGCGAACACAAATTGTTCGTCATCAGACGGGGGTGGAACGAAATATTCGATTTTTGCTTCGTTCGCTGGCAATTCGATTTGTGAATTGTTTTGCATGGTAAATGTGTATTCATTTATTCGTATGGTTTTATCTTTGTAATCTCTTAGGGCGTTTGTACTCTCTAAGAAGTCTCTACCTAATAACAAGTCATAATTTTCTGAAAAATTATGTCAATAAAATTTCTGATGAGCAGAGTTTGCTGGGTTTCAGCGAAATGCTTTGATTTTTCCAGTACTCGCGTTGATCATTATTACCCCGATTTTTATTGGAAGTAGTCGGATTATTCTGGTTATTTTTTTATGTTTCTATCGGACCATGTTAAATCATAGATACTTTCTCTTTGTGCTACCTGTTTTAGCTTTAAAATTGTAGTTATGTCATGACGGGCTAATGTCATGAACAACCTATCGGGTAACTTCCTCATAATCACGTCTTTAACTGTATTAGTTAACGCGTTTGTGTAGAGCATAGTGTTCAACTGATTTTCTTCGAATATTAGCTTATTGGATATAACATAGGATTTGTACTCTAATTCTTCTACGAACTTACGAATACTTCCGGTGAAAGGCGTATTGTAGATTCTTCTCAACAGTTCTGCACATGGCGTTTGTGCCTTAAATTCTGAGATCAGCGCCGACCTCAATTCGGTCCAAGTGTTGGCAGCTGCGTGACCCTCTGCACGTCTCCTCCTATTTGCATCTCTATTGCTCCGAACAGGACGCTGTGTTGGCGAATGTCCCTCGTCGTATATAGTTGCATAATGAAATCAAGGCGCCTTATGAATGCGCTTAATTCCTCTGTGGCTCCATGGAAATTTGGCACTTGCCTTATCTGGCCTAGTGCTTGTGAAAGGTGTTGTTCGCTTAATTGCAAAACTGGCTCTGTTGGTTGTGCCATGGTATTCACTTTCACTTTTGTTGTTGTTGTTCTTGGTGTAGTCTTTTGGGTATGGCTTTATTTCGCGCGCGTTACCAATGAGTGCGATTTGCAGGGCTCAAAGGATTTGCAAAACCAAGGGCACACTCACTGTTATGTAGTGAATAAAATTCACTACCTAGTAACTCTGATTGTCCAAAGGATCAATACTTAACTGAGTACTAGCTAATTGCAATGAAATTGCAATGTCGGTTTTTTTATTGACCTGGGATATGTGATCCGTGAACGGTCAATAGGCACTCGCGGCAAGTTTCGCGTGTGTCCTTTTGCAGATACGACTTAGAATGATTGTGCGTTCGCGACGATCATCAGCGCCGACTACGATTTGCTTTTAAGGCCTGGGACTACAATTGTTCTTTAATGGTCTTATATCACTCGCGTATCCTAGCGGCTGCGACAAATAAATAAGTCACTACGCGTTACTTGAAAAAAAATCTCTTTAATTAGCAGTAGTTGCGACTTATTGGAATTTTACAATTGTGCACGATGCAACTTGACGGCTCGATGTCGTCAGTAGAACTCAATTATTAAAGTCTTGTGAACGCTTAGCAAACCTCGGCAGAGGGCTCAAGATCATGAGCTCGCTCTCTTTAAACAATGCTCTCATTCTCTTTAATGAGTTTCTAGAACATTCTAAGAGCCTGAATTTGAGCTGCGTTCGCAATTTGGGCATTTGGTGGGAACAACGATTGTGGCGGATGTTTATGTCTAATGATTTTCGATTTTCTGATCGGTCCCACGCCAGAATTGTTATTCTCACCAGGAATTTATGATTTTTGGGGCTCTAGGTTTATTGTTACAATTTGGGGTGTCTCGTGTTACATATTTGGTGCGCTTAGTTGCTAGGGCTTATGTATAAGGGGTTTGCATTAGGTGCTGTGGACATATGTTATGTGTGTGTGTGCTTATAATATATGTTGTGGGTGTGGTACATATGTCACTATATATATATACCAGCGGGTATAACCCGGCCTTGCCCGTGGCACGTATGTTATAAAATCAATGTTCTCAAACAAATTTAAAATGATTTTGAAACTGATCGGACGGTAAACAAATAACTTTCATACAAAAGTTTTCCGCTAATTTACCACTGTTGCGAGTGGAATTTCCCAAATCGCGGAAACACGTGTTTATTACATTCTTATTTAGAGCTTTGAAAATAAGTTTGAAGCAAATCGGACACAATTTAAAACTTCGTACAAAAAATCTTTGAGCCGCATTCCACCCGAAAAAGTTTGGATTCTGCAAAAAGTGTGAAACACGTCTCAAATGATTTTTCTTATAGATCTTTGGAAACGAATTTGAGCGCGAAACGTCACCCACAAAATTTTTAACCTCCATTTCCACCAAGGAGGAACGGATTTTCCTAAAAGTGTGAAACACCCCTCAAATGAATTTGAACAAAGATCTTTGAAAGTAAGTGTGGGGCCGATCGGATGGTAAACAAAAAACTTTCATACAACCGTTTTCCGCCAATTTATCACTGTTGCAGGTGGAATTTTCCAAATCGCTGAAATACGTATTTATTAAGTTCTTATTTAGAGCTTTGAAAATAAGTTTGAAGCAAATCGGACACAACTTAAAACTTCGCCCAAAAAATCTTTAAATCGCATTCCCCCCGAAGAAGTTTGAATTCTGCGAAAAGTGTGAAACACGTCTCAAATGATTTTTCTTATAGATCTCTGGCAATGAATTTGAGCGCGAAACGTCACCCACCAAATCTTTGACCTCCATTTTTACCAAGGAAAGTTACATACAAACGTTTTTCGCGATTTTTCCACACTTGCGGGTGGAATTTCCCGAAACCCCGTCTTAACGTGCACCTACATCACGTAAGGTAGCTACAGTGAAAATTTCAGCTTCCTAGCAGTCAGTCAGTCAGTCAGTCAGGACAAACAGTTATATATATAGAGATATAAATCAGTTATAAAAGAAAAAAACGTATATATGCGGGAACCCTAGAAGGCGAGCGACAGAGAACAACGCGCAGCGGTCGTTCTTTCTGATCGCTCTCTCTTCGCTCATTTGTAGCTTTGCAGTTTTGCGTCAAAGGGCAGGCTGCGCAACGCGAAAAGAAAAGCGGACTTTGCATTGGGTAGTTGACTGAAGAACTCGTCGTCCGTAGAATAGTTAAAGTTTTAATTATAACTAAAATCATCCCATAATAACTTAAAAATAATATTAATCAATCATCTTATAATACTAAACATATTTGTAAAAGTTAACCACTTTGAAACAAATTATAATAAGAAACTTTGTAATTCTACAGTAATAAAGAACCTACAAATTGTGGGCGCAACCGGGATTGTATCCAAGTTACAATTAAAACAATGAGACAAAGTGAGTGAATTTAAAAGGAAAACATCATCGTAAAGGTCGATATAAAAGACGTGTAAAGTTGGAGAAGCAGAGTGCAAAGTAAAGTGCGAGCGAAATAGCAACAGACGCTCAGTGAAACGTTATTCCAAAAAATAAATTTCTGGTGAAATCCGGACTTTGTGTGTATGCATCGCCAAAAGCGAAGCAGACAGAAAGAACGAGAAGAGAGAAGAGTTGGCGTTTTGCTGTTACGCAGGCAGATGAGCCGGTGCGTAAGGGAAACCAAAACGATCAAAGCAGCTGGTCATCTATGAGAAACGCAGGCAAGTTGGCCAAGGCGTGAAACAGACAGCAGCAATTTCTTGGTACGCTGGCAAGGCGGTCGAGCGTAATAGAAGGCTGGAGAAGAGTTGGCGTTTTGCTGTTACGCAGGCAGATGAGCCGGTGCGTAAAAAGGGGTGTTGCTGATGGCGGTGTGAAAACTATATACCATATTTTAACAACAAATTGTTAAACGTATGTGACTTGAACTGTACACCATTAGCTGCGTTGACAATTTGGGCATTTGGGCATTTATGTCTAATGGTTTTCGATTTTATGATCGGTCCCACGCCAGAATTGTTATTCTCACCAGGAATTTATTATTTTTGGGGCTCTAGGTGTATTGTTACAATTTGGGGTGTCTCGTGTTTCATATTTGGTGCGCTTAGTTGCTAGGGCTTATGTATAAGGGGTTTGCATTAGGTGCTGTGGACATATTTTATGTGTGTGTGTGCTTATAATATATGTTGTGGGTGTGGTACATATGTCACGGGTATAACCCGGCCTTGCCCGTGGCACGTATGTTATAAAATCAATGTTCTCAAACAAATTTAAAATGATTTTGAAACCCAAAAGTTTCCGCCAATACCACTGTGCAGGGAATCCCAATCGCGAAACACGTATATACATCTATAGAGCTTTGAAAATAAGTTTGAAGCAAATCGGACAAATTTAAAACTTCGTACAAAAATCTTTGAGCCGCATTCCACCCGAAAAAGTTTGGATTCTGCAAAAAGTGTGAAACACGTCTCAAATGATTTTTCTTATAGATCTCTGGAAATGAATTTGAGCGCGAAACGTCACCCACAAAATTTTTAACCTCCATTTCCACCAAGGAGGAACGGATTTTTCCTAAAAGTGTGAAACACCCCTCAAATGAATTTGAACAAAGATCTTTGAAAGTAAGTGTGGGGCCGATCGGATGGTAAACAAACTTTCATACCCGTTTTCCGCCAATTTACACTGTTGCGGTGGAATTTCCAAAACGCTGAAATACGTATTTATTAAGTCTTATTTAACTTTGAAAATAGTTTAAAAATCACAAACTTAAAACTTCCCCAAAAATCTTTAAATCGCATTCCGAAGAAGTTTGAATTCTGCAAAAGTGTGAAACCATAAATGATTTTCTTATGATCTCTGCAATAATTTGAGCCAAACGTCACACCAAATCTTTGACCTCCATTTTACCTTACATACAAACGTTTTTTCGTTTTTCCACACTTGCGGTGGAATTTCCGAAACCCCTCTAACGTGCACTCATCACGTAAAGCTACAGTGAAAATTTCACTTCGCTCTTCGGTTTGGCTGTGCGTTGATCACCAACGTCAGTCAGTCAGTCGGACAAACAGTTATATATATAGAATATAAATCAGTTATAAAAAAAAAAACGTATATATGCGGAACCCTAGAAGCGAGCGACGAGAAACGCGCAGCGTCGTTCTTTCTGATCGCTCTCTCTTCCTCATTTGTAGCTTTGCAGTTTTGCGTCAAAGCAGGCTCGCAACGCGAAGCGGACTTGCATTGTAGTTGACTGAAGAACTCGTCGTCCGTAGAATAGTTAAAGTTTTAATTATAACTAAAATCATCCCATAATAACTTAAAAATAATATTAATCAATCATCTTATAATAAAACATATTTGTAAAAGTTAACCACTTTGAAACAAATTATAATAAAAACTTTGTAATTCTACAGTAATAAAGAACCTACAAATTGTGGGCTCAACCGGGATTGTATCCAAGTTACAATTAAAACAATGAGACAAAGTGAGTGAATTTAAAAGGAAAACATCATCGTAAAGGTCGATATAAAAGACGTGTAAAGTTGGAGAAGCAGAGTGCAAAGTAAAGTGCGAGCGAAATAGCAACAGACGCTCAGTGAAACGTTATTCCAAAAAATAAATTTCTGGTGAAATCCGGACTTTGTGTGTATGCATCGCCAAAAGCGAAGCAGACAGAAAGAACGAGAAGAGAGAAGAGTTGGCGTTTTGCTGTTACGCAGGCAGATGAGCCGGTGCGTAAGGGAAACCAAAACGATCAAAGCAGCTGGTCATCTATGAGAAACGCAGGCATGTTGGCCAAGGCGTGAAATAGACAGCAGCAATTTCTTGGTACGCTGGCAAGGTGGTCGAGCGTAATAGAAGGCTGGAGAAGAGTTGGCGTTTTGCTGTTACGCAGGCAGATGAGCCGGTGCGTAAAAAGGGGTGTTGCTGATGGCGGTGTGAAAACTGTATACCATATTTTAACAACAAATTGTTAAACGTATGTGACTTGCACTGTACACCATTAGCTGCGTTGACAATTTGGGCATTTGGGCATTTATGTCTAATGGTTTTCGATTTTATGATCGGTCCCACGCCAGAATTGTTATTCTCACCAGGAATTTATTATTTTTGGGGCTCTAGGTGTATTGTTACAATTTGGGGTGTCTCGTGTTTCATATTTGGTGCGCTTAGTTGCTAGGGCTTATGTATAAGGGGTTTGCATTAGGTGCTGTGGACATATGTTATGTGTGTGTGGCTTATAATATATGTTGTGGGTGTGGTACATATGTCACTATATATATATACTAGCGGGTATAACCCGGCCTTGCCCGTGGCACGTATGTTATAAAATCAATGTTCTCAAACAAATTTAAAATGATTTTGAAACTGATCGGACGGTAAACAAATATCTTTCATACAAAAGTTGTCCGCCAATTTACCACTGTTGCGAGTGGAATTTCCCAAATCGCTGAAACACGTATTTATTACATTCTTATGTAGAGCTTTGAAAATAAGTTTGAAGCAAATCGGACATAATTTAAAACTTCGTACAAAAAATCTTTGAGCCGCATTCCACCCGAAAAAGTTTGGATTCTGCAAAAAGTGTGAAACACGTCTCAAATGATTTTTCTTATAGATCTCTGGAAATGAATTTGAGCGCGAAACGTCACCCACAAAATTTTTAACCTCCATTTCCACCAAGGAGGAACGGATTTTCCTAAAAGTGTGAAACACCCCTCAAATGAATTTGAACAAAGATCTTTGAAAGTAAGTGTGGGGCCGATCGGATGGTAAACAAAAAACTTTCATACAACCGTTTTCCGCCAATTTACCACTGTTGCGGGTGGAATTTCCCAAAACGCTGAAATACGTATTTATTAAGTTCTTATGTAGAGCTTTGAAAATAAGTTTGAAGCAAATCGGACACAACTTAAAACTTCGCCCAAAAAATCTTTAAATCGCATTCCCCCCGAAGAAGTTTGAATTCTGCGAAAAGCGTGAAACACGTATCAAATGATTTTTCTTATAGATCTCTGGAAATGAATTTGAGCGTGAAACGTCACCCACCAAATCTTTGACCTCCATTTTCACCAAGGAGGAACGGATTTTCCTAAAAAGTGTGAAAAACCCCTCAAATGAATTTGAACAAAGATCTTCGAAAATAAGTTTGAGGCCGATCGGATGGTAAACAAAGTTACATACAAACGTTTTTCGCGATTTTTCCACACTTGCGGGTGGAATTTCCCGAAACCCTGTCTTAACGTGCACCTACATCACATAAGGTAGCTACAGTGAAAATTTCAGCTTCCTAGCTCTTACGGTTTGGTCTGTGCTTTGATCACCAATCAGTCAGTCAGTCAGTCAGTCAGTCAGTCAGTCAGGACAAACAGTTATATATATAGAGATATAAATCAGTTATAAAAGAAAAAACGTATATATGCGGGAACCCTAGAAGGCGAGCGACAGAGAACAACGCGCAGCGGTCGTTCTTTCTGATCGCTCTCTCTTCGCTCATTTGTAGCTTTGCAGTTTTGCGTCAAAGGGCAGGCTGCGCGACGCAAAAAGAAAAGCGGACTTTGCATTGGGTAGTTGACTGAAGAACTCGTCGTCCGTAGAATAGTTAAAGTTTTAATTATAACTAAAATCATCCCATAATAACTTAAAAATAATATTAATCAACATCATCGTAAAGGTCGATATAAAAGACGTGTAAAGTTGGAGAAGCAGAGTGCAAAGTAAAGTGCGATCGAAATAGCAACAGACGCTCAGTGAAACGTTATTCCAAAAAATAAATTTCTGGTGAAATCCGGACTTTGTGTGTATGCATCGCCAAAAGCGAAGCAGACAGAAAGAACGAGAAGAGAGAAGAGTTGGCGTTTTGCTGTTACGCAGGCAGAATGAGCCGGTGCGTAAGGGAAACAAAAACGATCAAAGCAGCTGGTCATCTATGAGAAACGCAGGCAAGTTGGCCAAGGCGTGAAATAGACAGCAGCAATTTCTTGGTACGCTGGCAAGGTGGTCGAGCGTAATATACCATATTTTAACAATAAATTGTTAAACGTATGTGACTTGAACTGTACACCATTATCGGATACTATGGTCTCTGGTACCGCGAAGCAGTGAATTAAGTCCTCTTCCAAGAACTGAATGATTGCGTCAACACTGAACTTTTAAACTGCTTTAAAAAATGGAAACTTTGTATTGACTGACTTAACTCAGCACTGACCGTCAGATTTAATAAGGATGTTGAACGGCTGACCGGAGTTTTGTGTTCGAGGCAACATGACAATGTTGACTACCTTCGACTAAATGTTAAATCTATGCTTATTTGGTACAAACAAAATCTTCTTGCCAATAAAACTATAGTAAACGAAAGAATGAACAGCTAAAAAAAACTAGAAATTGTAAAAACATCCGGAAATCATGAATTTTCTTGTGCTCCTCTAAGTTGCCTAAGCTCACGCTGTCGTTATGGGAACAATCGCTCCACGATAAGGCAGAGGTACCTCAATGGTCCGAGATGAATTCATTTCTGATCGACCGATATCGCACCTTGGAGGCGATAGAGGATGTACGACCTACCGCACATACGCCACCCCAGTCCAAACCCACAAGAAAAGAGTCTAACCACCTGAGAACCTTTGAAGCAACAGTGGCTACAAAGTCACAACACTGCAAATTGTGTCAGACGGAAAACCATCCCGTGCGTCTATGCCCACGTTTTCTACAAATGTCCGTACCCGAGAGAGTTTCCGTCATTAAGCAACAAAAGTTGTGCTTAAACTGCTTCGCCAGACAGCACCAATTTAAAGACTGCACTAGCGCACATAGTTGTTTCACGTGCAAGGGACGTCACAACACGCTGCTCCACCGTGACAGACCCCAGGTGCCCTCAGCTTCCACAACACCATTAGTTTTGAACCCACTCTGGGTCTGAAGCGACCTTTATCTCAGAGCGATTGTTCAAAAGGGATTAACTTCCTTATCAACCCGTCGACGCACAGGTCTCCGGTTTGAATCAAGCTATTTCGGCTCAACCTCAAAAACTTTGCCATTTTAATATTGGCTCTCCGATAAAGCCCAGGGTTCATATTGAAACCTCGGCTTATGTTCTTCCAAAGCTAGCAGGCAATTTGCCCTCCTACACCATCCCCCAAACTGCTTTGGAAGAACTTCCAAAATTACACTTGGCCGATCCCTCTTTCTATAGGAGCTCACAGATAGACGTGCTTCTCGGCGCCGAAATCCTCCCATCCATATTGTTAGGTGGCTCCTATCCCAACATATGTGGCACTCTCCTTGGTCAAGAAACGATTTTCGGCTGGATCCTTACAGGCCCCGTTTCTAAGACCAGTTCCAACTCTGTCGCATCCTTTTCCGACCTGTTTTGTGAGCGCAATTTCCAAAAAACCACTAAAAGGGATAAAAACGGCAGATACTTGGTCACACTGCCATTCAAGAATTCCGATCACATCCAGTTAGGCCATTCAAGGTCCATCGCACTAGCTCAATTTCTACGAAATCAGAATCGTCTGGCAAAAACTGCCCCCCTTAAGGAGCAGTACGATGCGGTGATCCAGGAATATCAGGACTTAGGTCACATGCGACAAGTCCGTCCAAGGAATGGTTCGGATAACTTTTATCTACCACACCATGCTGTTCACAAGCCTGACAGCACCACGACCAAGCTCCGCGTAGTATTTAACGCCTCCCACTCGTCATCGAATAATAAAAGTCTGAACGATGTGTTACATGCAGGGCCAGTTCTGCAACTGAAACTTAACCATTCGAATTCTAAGATGGCGCTTCTTCCGATATGTCTTCAATGCCGACATCACGAAAATGTTTCGGCAGATACTTGTGCATCCCAAACACACGCCCTATCAGAGAATTCTGTTCCGAACAAAGGACAACGAGCTTCGTGACTTCGAGCTCAGCACAGTCACTTTTGGAGTTAACTGTGCCCCCTTTTTGGCAATCTGGGTACTACATCAGTTATCTGATGACGTTCGTTCGCTCTATCCCTTAGCAAGTCACATTATCGCAAACAATATGTATGGCGACGATGTACTACCGGAAGCCCATTCCAAATAAACGGCAGATCAAGCAATTGCAGAACTCCGCAAGGCCCTTGAATCTGCCGGGTTCCCCTTGTGAAAATGGACATCCAATGAAAAGGACTTGCTAAGAGCGATTCCCAAGGACCACTTGTTTCGTGCCGATTTCTTAGAGATCGAAGAAGCCTGTTCGGCAAAGACTCTCGGGATCAGATGAAAAGCTGACACCGATGAGTTCTTTTTCGCTCCATCCGAGCTAACAACCAAACAGTCCGTCTCCAAACGTGAAGTCCTTTCACAAATTGCCAAACTGTTCGATCCAGCAGGTTGGCTGGGTCCAGTCATTATTCAGGCAAAAATATTCATGCAGGAGATATGGCTCCAAGAACTGGGCTGGGACGATCCGCTACCCGAGAGTCTTCTCAGTAAGTGGGATTTATTTCTGCAAGAGTATCCGGGCCTCAATGCGATTCGCATCCCTAGATGGGTCGAATTCCGCCCACAGGGGACTATTCAATATAACGGGTTTTGTGACGCTTCGCAGCGTGCATATGGCGCTGCCATTTACGTGCGCAATGAGATACAAAATTGCATCTCAGTACATCTCCTAACAGCGAAAACGAGGGTCGCTCCGGTCAAGACGGTATCCTTGCCACGACTAGAGCTGTGCGGAGCAGCACTTCTGTCCGAGTTATCCGCTGCACTCAGTCCCCAGCTACCTTCCGCTGGCGGCGACTGGTTCTATTGGACAGATTCCACAATTGTCCTAGCTTGGCTTCATAAGCCTGGACTACCTTTGTAGCAAACAGAGTCGCAAAAATTACTCAGGCCACCGACTGCAATAAATGGTCCCATGTACGATCCGAGTACAATCCAGCGGACCTAGCGAGCAGAGGTGCCCCACCACAAGTGTTAGTCAACAATGAGCTGTGGTGGCACGGGCCAGAATGGTTACGCCTATCTCAGAACCAATGGCCCATTCCTTCAGATCCCCTCCCAGATACGACAATAGAGCAACGCACGATTAAAGTAAATCTCGCAAACACGGCTCCCTCATTTTCTTTCCTCGAACGCTTCTCCAAGTTCGATCGAGCTCTGCGAGTGTTAGCATACATCTATCGCTTCTTCAAGCGTTGCAAACGATTGGCGCTCCCGTCAACTATTGAAATTGACAGCAACGAGATTTCTTATGCACCAGAAAGACTCATTCTGCTGACCCAGAGACAAGCATACTCGTCAGAGTACACTTGCTTGAGCACGAAGAAACAGCTCACTTCCAGCAAACTCCTTAATTTGAAACCCTTTCTAGATGGTAAGGGAATTATTCGAGCATGTGGTCGTGTAAGAGCGGCCGAAGCACTCAGCTACGATGACCTGCATGCAATTGTTGGTCAAATCCACAATCCATTCCTGCAAAATCTGCGTCATTCGAAAAAACAAATTGCAAACGCAGCTCATGGGCGACTTGCCTGTGGAGACAGTCACATTCTCTCGGCCGTCGAGGAGTCGATTTTGCAGCCCCCTTCGATGTTAAAAATTACACAGGTCGAGCCTGTCCTATTACAAAAGGCTACGTGTGCGTCTTTGTGTGCTTCAGCACCAAAGCCATCCACCTAGAAGCTACATCTGACTGGACCACAGAAAAATTCCTAGCGGTATTTGCGAGATTTGTGGCACGACGAGGGTGCCCAAGTCAAATGCATTCCAAAAACGGCAAAACCTTTGTCGGAGCGGCCAAAGTTCTTTCGCGCGATTTTGTAGAAACGCTTAAGACTCAACTCCAGGCCACTTATAGTCTCCAGAAACTGTCCTGGCACTTCAACCCTCCTAGTGCACCGCATATGGGTGGCCTGTGGGAGGCAAGTGTAAAGAATTTCAAAACTCTATTTTATAAGTCTACATCGACCTCCAAATACACCTTCGAAGAGCTTTCCACGCTCCTATCCAAAGTTGAAGCATGCCTGAATTCAAGACCGATATCTCCAATGTCGGAAGATCCTACTGATCTCCTAGCACTGACTCCCGGTCATTTTCTAGTCCTCTACTTTCCGCCACAGAGCCAGAGATCAAGGAAAACGCCACGTCCATCATCAACCGCTGGCAGCGCTTGAAGGCTTTGCAACAACAGTTCTGTCTCCGTTGGAAACATGAGTATCTTTTAGAATTACACAAAAGAAACAAATGGGATACTCCAACGCGAGACTTACAACGGGACGATCTAGTCACTATTAAAGAAGAAAATCTTCCAGTTAATGACTGGCGTCTAGGTCGAATCCAAACGACCTATCCTGGCGACGAGCAAAGAGTCCGAGTGGTCGACGTCGTAACAGACCTCGGGCTGTCTCTAAGAGACCTATCTCTAAGCTGATCCTGCTTCCGATAGAATATAGTCTCCATTTTCCATCCAGTAGAATCTCCAGTAAAGACTAGAATCCTAGATCCATAGGTCTGCGGACCATCCGTATAAAGCCGCATCAGTAATGTCTATTATGTTTTTTCAACCTTCTTCACGTAACAGCACGATGTCTCCACGCCAACATCAAGGCCGATCCAAGAGCCGACCGGCAACGAAATCGTTCCGATGCCGAGTATGCCGAGGAGTCCACGCGCTGCGAAAGCGGTACATGCGGCTATTTTCAGAAAAGAGACTCCGAGCAGTTCTGGTCAACAAATACTGCCCAAACTGCCTGGATCACCAACATTCCGGGGAGTCCTGTCGCCGCAAGGACAAGTGCCGCAAGTGCCAGGGCGACCATCACACCTTGCTTCATTTCCAAGAAGCGCGTCGCATGCCATCACGATCTCCAGAGCGATCCCAAACAATGCGCAGCACCAAGGCCCAAGCGCGACGCTCCGCGCCGCCTTCATCCGCTGGTTCCATCTCCTTGTCGACTTTGATGGAACACAAAAGGACAACAATGCTCCCGAGAGCACTCATCCGTCTTGGAAACGGCAAGGCGACCCGCGACACTCGGGCACTTTTAGACCCGTGCTGTACGGTAAGTTTTATCGACGCATCCTTGGCAAAGGCCTCCGGGCTATCCGTCTCCCGCGTCGGTAAAGACAACGCTTGCTCGGCCATCATAAGTTCCAGGACCTCTAGCTTCCAGCGAGAGGTCATCCTGCAGGTGATGCCAAATCTCCAGTATCGAACTCCAACGAAGCTCGTCCGAAAAATGTTGGAAAAATGTCCGCCTGAGGACAGGCTAGTTTCTTAGTGATAGGGAAGTGAGATATGGACCTCACCCACAACATATACCACACTTGCACATACACTCAACTAACTAACATAAAGAGAGTAAATAATAAAGAGCATTGCTAAAAGAGAAAAAGCTTATGATCTTGAAAGCTCGGCCGAGGTTTACTCAGCGTTGATAACAGTTTGGAGTTTGAGTTTATCCGACGCATCCAAACCGTCAAGTTGAATATATTATTCCTGTAAATTCCGCTTAAGTCACGCACTGTTTAATAAAATTATATATTTTTTAACAACGCGTTTTGACTTATTCAATTATATTTCTTTTATAACTGATTTAACGTGTACTTCATATCATATAATATGTAATGGACTTATACAAAATTATTATTGGAATTATTCGCATTATTCGGACCTCGACTGTAGTTTTATTCTTTTGTTTGTTTTTTGTTAGGACATATGTGTAAGCTGAGGCCAATCGATAAGCACATTCAAAATGTAAACAATCAAAGATTAAACCCATTTGAGCAGTGACAAAAAGAAGATACAGGTAGATTGGAAGATAGATAACATGATATTATTACTTACAATTTTCTTTGTCTCCATCGGCGAAAGATCTTTCTCCGGGAATGCTGCCGCTAAATTAGAGATTCCATTATTATGTTAGGATATAATTTTTGATAATGCAAATATTCTCATTTCGTTTAATGGGTTTAATTCAATAGAACAAGAATTTACTCTTGATTTCTTTTGACTTAGCTGGTTATTCAACGAGAAAATTAGAACTAAACAATATATAGAAAAAAATGAGTAACTTAAGAACACGGGCGATTAGGTCGTAACAGGTATCTCTGGACCATTATTCACCAAAAAAAAAGTATAACATTATTTGTTTTGCACTTTGGAACGTAATTAGCTTAGCTATTATAATTTTTTTTTTTGTGTGTCACTATAGCATTAAAGGCATTTGTAGCCAATTTTATTTAATTAGTTAGGTAAATTATTATTATTATTTTAATTATTTATTTTCTTATTTTCATAGGGTAATGAGACCATTTGGGGCTGGGGGTTTCTTTAGTAGACGATTGAATTCGTGGATACTACTACTGTAGTTGACTTGCTTAATAGCCTTTCTCCACTGGGCTTAAAAATGTCACATTTTCAAGTTTTACATATTGGTGTTCCTCCGGTTTTCGGTAACATGTGAGTGGCAAAAGTACCGCTTATTTAAATAAACAGCTGATCGAGCTGCCTTAATTTACATAAGCGCCGCACAGATTTCCTTCTAAATGTCAAATTATACGGCCCCGAAGTAAGGGCTCCATTTAATGGACTCTTTGCGGGATTTGGCCAACTTTAAATGTTAAAAACTGTGGGAATATTAAAATTTAAAATTATAATTTAAAGTTACCGCTTGCCGTTGTTGATATATCAGCTGTTTATGGTTATGATACTTTCACATTTTTCACAACATCGATAGAAATCTCGATTAATCATCGCAAAATACACGAAATGTTCGGGGCGAATTTACACATTTTTTAAAAATGTGACATTTTTGAAAAATGTGTGAAATGTGTTTTCTTATGGGTACAGGCCGCATTTTACACATTTTGCAAAAATGTGACATTTTCAGAAATGTGTTCAGTGGGCAGAGGCTATAACTCGTAGACTTTCTAGCACATGTAAATTTTAGTTGGCACTCAGCAGTTGCTAGGACCTCACTTCTGGCAGCACGTGGTGGACGTGTCAATGTGGGCGCGTAGGTTTTCCGCTAGGCACCGCAAGGTGGGTGCACAATCACTCAAATGGACACTATACTTTGGGACGCGGAGTCACAATAGACCCACCAATATTATAAATAATCATATAAAAAGTATCAAATAAATGAAGCTGAAATATGAAATTGAAAACTTATCATTAAGAATAGAAAGGAGTGGATTTTTTAGGAATTAAAAGGAGCCAATTATAATGTAAATTTTATCATAAGCAACTCTGACTCCTAAAACGTTAACAGTAGGAGTAGAAGAGAGCGAATACTTGCGCGAGAGTTTTCGTGGGAGAGCGAAAAGGGCGAAAAGGGCAGCAAGATCACTTGGAATTCAGCGAAAGTAAGTACAAGACGTGCGCGTCCGACGACGGACACAATTTAAGGGAAACGAGAGGTAGCCGCGAGGTTAGAATTAAATAAGAAGGGACGGTGCAGCAGGGAAAGTCGAATAAATAAAGTGCGAATTATAGTCCACGAAGTTGATCGGTGTTTACATTGTTTTGTACAAGTTGGGGGCATAGGCCGTATAGCGATTGTCTGATCCCAGCAGCACCCATCACGCTGATCTACCCTAACCTAACTGCAGCGGAGTGAGCCCGGCGGTTCCCTTCCCTCTTCCCAAAGATATAAATCCCACTGTGGCGGAGTCTTCCCGATAGTTCTCTAAACCACCCTTTTCAGCTTTACTTCTCGGCAAACTACAAATTTCTTGTAGAGTGAACCTGGCAAGATTGAGTCTTACCACCCCGGCCAAGTTACTACTTTCCAAGTGGCGCCCTAGGCGTAAGGGGGCGTGGCATTAACGTGGCCAAAAAGCCCCTTTAAGTGCCAACAGAGTGGATTCAGAGCCAAAAAGGCAGTGTTAGCTGAGAAGTTAGCTGCGCGCGGCAGAGAAAAGGGAACATCAAAAGTCCCACTGGGGTGTCAGCAGCAAACGCACACGTGCAGGCAGGCAAGTGATGGCATGAGAGAAATAGCAAAGAAGAGACAAGAAAAACTAACGGACGGCCATTCGTTCAAGCGCTCTAGAGTGTTCGCTTACACACTACTACACGCTCACTAGCACAAGCGTGTGTCGGGAGTTGGCAGAGCGAGTGCCAACGGCACGAAATTGCGCTGTAAGTGATCGCAGCGTGGAAATTGTGAAAGGTGCAAAGTGACAACGGCGTCAGCATAAGTGAACGTTGCCTTATGAAAGGCGGAGTTTTTCTTTTAAATACAACAACAACCAAAAAAAAAAAACAAAAAAAGGTGAACAAGCAATAGTGCAAGTGAACTGTGACGAGACAAGTGCGCTAAAATTTTTTTGGGTTTTTTTTGTGTTTAAAAAAAAAGGGATAAAGTGAGAGTGGCCCATTAGAGTGAACATGATACCACGGTGAGAGAGTGAACGAGTGCAGCGAAAAGGTACTGTAGAGTGAGGCCAGTACGCAGCGTCACTTTTTAGTGTGGTCAACTAAAGTGCGTAGTGATCTAGTATGCGCATATATCGAGGGTACACTGTACCATGAACTCAGCATAAATATAACAGCAACACTTCGTTGCATTACACAAACAAAACCAATTCAAGTGAGCGGGAAATATGATCACCCACTTATGAACTACGCTAAGTCAGCATTCCCACGCTGACCGCTCTCTTATACTGATAAGACATATACATATATGCAGCCGCTCCGCTGCTGGCGTAACCGGCAGCGCAGCTACGCGGCCTTAGCCTTAAGCAATTATGTACATAGGCTAAGCGTTCTTAAAGATATATTCAATAAAGCATTCTAATAACCAAACTCAAACGGCACGGACGTGCCAGATTCATTTACTCGTACCCTCGAGTTTACATGGCGACATGGCGACAGGACTTCGGACTCCGGATCCGAAGATTGCAGGACCGGACCCCCGGAGGACCTTGGAAAAACAACAACTATAACAACGAAGGCGGCAGCAACAACATAAGTTGCGCCAACAAAAACAACCACTTGGATCTGAACAATGGAGGGTTCAGCGTCGACAAGAAAAAAGAATTCTGAGTGAGTAGAGTGATGTGATGGACAATAAACGCAGTGGAGTACAAAAGAAATCAAAACAAAGAATAACGCATCTGAGATGGCTACTGTATACTAAAATTCCAGCACCCGCATGGTCGACGGCTCAAAAGTTACAAACTGAGCTCGACTTTTTGATTGAAATCAAAAACAATTAAATTCCCAACACACCTACTCACTCAAGAGATATAAATACCACATATAAACAAAATACTAATCGACCGCCAAATTGTATAAGTACCATAATAAATGCAATAAGAAGCGATATCAAAGCCAGGAAAACGACCTGGATAAAATTTAAAATAAAATTACTAGTAATCAGCAACGAAGGTTGCTAATAAACATTATAGAAAAAAAACCTAGTTAAAATATATGGCTATTTGCTTATTAAATTTATTTACGTTTTTGCAAATTTTATTGGTTATTTTATAAATCTGTCTGCATAGTAATATTATATTTAATATAATATTATATATTATATTATCTAATTAAATAAAATATTATTTCCTGAAATCATTCAAAAATAATATAGACCAACAAATTTTTTTTTAAAATGAAATGGAAGGGCAAAAGATTAATGCCGAATTAATTAATATTAAAGAAAAATTCGACAAATCATACAAGTGTTTAGCACAAAATAGGAATACTTACAATGAGACTATAAGTAGACACACAACAACGCTAGTTGCATGTTTTAACCAAGCACGTTCACTAAAACACGACAATAAAGAAAAATTAAATTTCCAACATTGGTCGTATGTACCAAGATTTTTGCAAAGGTTATAAATAGCATTAAATCAAAATATGCACTAGACATAACAATACCTTCGATTTTGAATACCCCAGTATTAGTTGAAGAAGATACAAACACAGACATAGAGGCATTAAGCGATTCTGAAATCGCAAGCGGTTCAGACAAATATATAAAAGACGAAGATCTACACGATCTTACGATACCAGCGGTAATCACATTACCTGAGCTACCTGAGTCTGAACAAGAGTTTATAATTGAAGACAAAACTGTAAATATGGCCATGACACAAGTAGAATTTCTTAAACTAGCCTCTTCACTCATACCTGAGTTTAGTGGAAAGTCTGAGAATTTACAAAGTTTCATTGATGCTCTTAATTTAGTGGATTCAATAAAAGGAACACATGAAACTACAGCAGTAAGCCTAATAAAAACTAGACTCAAAGGCCATGTTCTAAACCTAATCAATACAGAACAAACATTTATGGCTATAATAGACAAACTTTAAAGCGGCATAAAAGGCGAATTAACAAAAGCAAAAGACAGCAAGTCAATATATTCAAGAAATTGAACAGTTGACAAATGCTTTGCAAGCAGCACATATGCTAAGCGGTGTATCGCAAGAATACGCTGAAGAACTTAGCCTACAAGTTGCTGTAAAATCCATTATAACAAACAGCACAATTGACGAAGTTAGGTCTGTCATGAAATCACGAAATTTCAATAACATGAGTGAGGTTACAACTGTCTTTGTCGATAGCTGCACAGACACAATAGGACATTCAAACACAGTCCTATATGCTGCGCAGCATCAGAGAAATAGACCCAACCGAGGAAATAACCGCGGAAACAGCCGCGGAAATTACGAAAATAATTGCAACAGAAATTATGATAATTATAATAATAATGGCAACAATAGACAGAGAGGCCAATTAAGAGGAAACTCTAGAGACCGTGGTAACTCAAACGGAGGCCACAACAATAACAATAATAATAATGTGAGAGTTGCCCAAAATACTTCGGGAAACTCCCAACAGCCCTTAGGTACACAGCAATAGATAGTAAAAAGGTTCATTCGATTAATCTTAGTGTAAATATATTCGTAACATTCACAAATGTAGCTACAGGCAAGAAACTAATATTTTTAAAAGATACGGTGCATATATATCTTTGTTAAAAGAAAATTCCAACACTTTCAATGATATAAACATTAATAATAAAGTTAATATTCAAGGAATCAATCAAGCATTGATTCAATCCAAAGGACTAACATCTTTAGAAATACAAACAACTAAATATATAATTCTACACTACTTCCATATTGTCGATACAACTTTTTCTGTACCGTGTGATGGAATTTTAGGTATAGATTTTATTAAAAAATATAATTGTCAATTCGATTTTACACCTTCAAAAGATCTGCTCATAATAAGACCAGATAATCTAAATTATCCTATCTATGGTCCCATAACTTACTGCTACGGTAATAATACAATAGTGATACCGGCAAGATCCGAAGTTGTCCGAAAAATCGAACTAACTTTAAATGAAGATAGCATTCTAATTCCGAACCAGGAAATTCAACCTGGTATATATGCAGCAACCACAGTCGTAACGACTGCAAATGCATTTGACCGTTTACCAAATACAACTAGTACCGATCAAATGATTAATATAAACAAGTTAAATTATGAACCGTTAGCAAATTATAGAATATCCGAAAAAGACAATGAAACTCGAACCAAAAAAGTTATGTAAAAGTAAAAAAAAAATTATCCAACACTTTTTAATAAACAATTAAAAGAACTTTGTTGTCAATATTCAGACATATTCGGACTTGAAACCGAACCAATTACAACAAATCATTTTTATAAGCAGAAACTAAGAAACTAAACTAGAAATCCTCATAGTCAAAAAGACGAGATTCAAGCTTGTGTCGACAAATTAATTAAAGATAAAATAGTCGAACCTTCCGTTTCAGTATATAACAGCCCATTGTTACTAGTACCCAAAAAATCAACAGATGACGAAAAGAAAAATGGAGATTAGTAATTGACTATCATCAAATTAATAAAAAATTATTAGCCGATAAATTCCCATTCTCTAGAATCGACGATATCTTAGATCAACTAGGTAGAGCAAAATATTTCTATTTCCTTGACCTAATGTCAGGATTACATCAGATTGAGCTAGATGAAAAATCTAGAGATATAACATCTTTTTAAGCGAGCAATGGCTCTTGTGCTTCACGCGATTACCATTTTGAAAAATGTTGGTTTGAAAATAGCGCTAAATTCATTCCAAAGAATGATGACTATTGCATTCTCTGGACTTGAACCCTCACAAGCATTCCTTTATATGGATGAATTGATAGTTAACAATTTAATTAGTGTTTTCGACATGTGTAAGAAATACAACTTAAAGCTGAATCCTGAAAAATGTTAATTTTTATTTTTATGCATGAAGTCACATTCCTGGGACATAAATGCACAGATAAAGGAATCTTGCCATATGACAAAAAATTTGCTGTCATATTAAATTATCCAGTCCCTCATGACTCGGACAGCGCTACACGTTTTATTGCATTTTGTAATTACTACAGACGATTCATCAAAAATTTTGCCACTTATTCTAGGCATATAAAAAGAATGTCCCATTTGAATGGACTGATGAATGTCAAAAAGCACTTGAATATCTTAAAGCTCAACTAATAAAACCAACTCTGTTACAATACCTAGATTTTACAAAAGAATTTTGTCATCACGGATCACGGATGCAAGTAAGCAAGCTTGTGGTGCAGAGGAATTCAACTTCAAATTCCACAATGAAATTCAACTTCAAATTCCACAATGGATTTCAACTTCCGGTAGCTTACGCATCGAAAAAATTAACAAAAGGAGAAAGTAACAAGAGTACGACAGAACAAGAGTTAACAGCTATTCATTGGGCAATCACCTATTTTAGACCTTATATATACGGAACCCATTTCACTATAAAAAACGACCATAGACCACTAACATTTTTGTTTTCAATGACAAATCCTAGCTCTAAATTAACGCGGATGAGACTTGAATTAGAGGACTAGAACTTTCCAGTAGAGTACCTTAGAGGCAAAGATAATTTCGTACCGATGCATTGTCTCGGATAACGATATCTGAACTAAAAGACATACAAAATAGAGTCCTGAAAGTCACTAGCAGGTACCAAAGTAGACAAAAATTCTGCGCAGACAACAAACAAGTAGAAATGCCAAGGCAATCTACCGAAAAACCTTCTCAGCCAAACGTATATGAAGTCATTAATAATGACGAAGTACGTAAAGTAGTGACCTTGCATATAAAAGTATTGTTGTTTCTTTAAACATGGTAAGAAAATTATAGCAAGAATTGATGTTAGCGATTTATATACTATTAATGGAAATATTGACTTAGGATAACTATTTCCAAGGCTCGAAAGAGAAGCCGGTATATTAAAAATCAGCCAACTGAAAATGGCACCGTGGGAAAATATCTTTGAAAAAGTTTCAATGAATAAATTCAAAATTATGGCCAATAAAATATTGAACACATTGAGAGTAGCGCTACTCAACCCGGTGACCACAATAACAAATGTTAAAGAGAAAGAAGCTATATTGTCTACACTACATGGCGATCCAGTATAAGGAGGTCATACAGGCATTACAAAAACCTTGGCCAAGGTCAAAAAACATTATTGACTTTATTATTGATATAAAAGAGTTCATCCAGAAATGTCAAAAATGCCAAAAATCAAAAACTACAAAACATAACAAGACCCCTTTAACAATTACTGAAACCCCGAAAAGGCTTTCGACAGAGTGATAGTGGATACAATTGGTCCACTACCAAAGTCAGAAAAAGGCAATGAATATGCAGTCACGCCCATATGCGACTTGACTAAATATTTAGTTGCTATACCAGTGACAAATAAAAGCGCGGCAACAGTAGCAACAGCAATATTCGAATCTTTTATTTTCAAGTACGGTCCAATGAAGATTCATTTCGGACATGGGAACGGAATATAAGAATCCAATTATAAATGACTTGTGCAAATATTTAAAAATAAAGAATATAACATCAACTGCACACCATCATAGAAAGAAGCCACAGAACATTTAATTAATGGATGTATGGCTTCAATACTTTGTTTATTGTTTCAACACAACCCCCTCTATGGCACATAATTATTGTCCATATGAGTTAGTATTTGGTAAGACTAGTAATCTACCAAAATTCGTTAATAGCATAGGTAATATATAACCTACATATAACGTAGAAGATTCCGCTAAAGAAAGTAAGTATAGATGAGAAGTAGCATACAAAAGAGCAAGAAATATGCCTGAACTACACAAACAAAAAAATAAAGGGTTATATGACTTAAAAACTAAGGACATAATTTTATCCATAGGAGATAAACTTTTACTAAGAAATGAAGTAGGCCATAAGCTAGATTTTAAATACACATGGCCCTATAGAGTAGAAAAAATAGAAGATGCAGATAATATAGTTATCTCTGGATATAAAAATAAAAAACATACAGTTCATAAAGATAGGTTAAAGATTTTTAATTCATAATAGAATTAATATGCAAAAATATATATAGAAAAACCGAAAAAATTAATACATAGTAAATTCATTCTAAACATAATATAACTTCGTTGCCTTACATAAACAAAACCAATTCAAGTGAGCGTGAAATATGATCACCCACTTATGAACTACGCTAAGTCAGCATTTCCACGCTGACCTCCAATAACATATATATATATAAATATATGCGCATAAGACTCTCTCGCTATCTTATACTGATAAGACATACAGATATATGCAGCCGCTCCGCTGCTGGCGTAACCGGCAGCGCAGCTACGCGGCCTTAGCCTTAAGCAATTATGTACATAGGATAAGCGTTCTTAAAGATATATTCAATAAAGCATTCTAATAACCAAACACAAACGGCACGGACGTGCCAGATTTATTTACTCGTACCCTCCAGTTTACAGTGACTTTGTTTGCGGCTCGGTACGAAATAAAATTAAATAAAAATAAAACTAATTAAAAAAAATAAATAAAATTAATTCAAAATAAAATTAATTAAAAACAAAAATAATCAAAATAAAATTAATAAAAACAAAAATAATATAAATTAAATTAATTAAAAATAAAAATAATCAAAATAAAATTAATATAAACAAAAATAATAAAAATAAAATTAATTAAAAATTAAATTAATTAAAAATAAAAATAAATAAAATAAAATAAAATGAATAAATATAAAAATAATAAAAAAAAATATTAAACCTAAAATGAATAAAAACAAAAATAGTAAAAATAAAATTTTTGTAAATATAAAATTTAATTAAAAATAAAATTAATCAAAAATAAAATTAATAAAATTTATTAAAAATAAAATTAAAATCAAAATAATAATAATTAAAATAAAATAATCGGAACTAGGTGAGCAATAAGGACAGGCTAGCCTGCCGAGACAGAAATACAACCCAGATAAGGTAACGAAACTCGAAGCTCTGTCATAAGTTCAACAAAGATAAGAGGTAACACGAAAGGATGGATACGGGTGAGTGTCAGAATCCAGGGGTGGGCGTGCGTTGGATCCAATTGCGACGAAAGGAGGAGCTGGAATCAATCACTCGCGAGTTCGGGTTGAGCGACCTAGGGCGGGTCGAAGACTTGCGTCGCCGGTTGGCAAGTTTCGTCTCCGGGGGTTCGCACTATACAATACAATACACCCGGACTCCCGAGCAGAAAGCCCAGCCCGACCCGACACCGTCGAATGGGATTGGCGGTCGAAATCAGAATCAGATTCCGGCCCACGTCTGTGCACTCCTGGCCTGCTCGAAGTCCCGGTGATCCCGAGCCATAAGATCCGCTATGCGGGTGATAGGGGGAAAGAACCGGTGACATCTCGTGTTGCTGAGGGTGCCCCATCAACACCGACGCGCTTACCATTGGAATTGAGGGGACACTGCATCGTACCCGAACAAGTCAGGAAGTGGGGTATACGATTCGATGGACAGACTGATCCATTGTCCTTCGTGGAGGCCATCGAGGATGGAGCCCTGTCATACGACATCGACCCGTACAGGTTACCCAGGGCGATGAATGAGGTCATGATCGGCGAAGCAGCTCGCTGGTTCATGACGAGCGGACTAAGGGGCGTGTCATGGGATGTTTTCAAGAAGGGATTCCTAGATTTATTTTTGCCCCCGAGGTACTTTGAATTGTTAGAAGACTAAATCCGGGTTCGTCGTTAACGAGATGGCGAAGGTTTTAAGCAGTATGTGGTGGACATAAGGGCTTTGATGCACCACGCTGGCTACAGCCCGGAGCGGGAACTAAGTAGTATATACGACAACACAACCCCAGAGTATAAATTGTAAGTGCGGAGACACGATTTCTCATCGTTGTCGAAGCTCATACCGCTAGCCGTCGAATACGAAGGGATACAACAACAGGGTCAACAGTACCCATCTGGTTCGCGATCTCGGCTAGGAAATAGCATGGGCACATATCTAGGCGACGGGCAATCGCAGACAACGACCGGCATAAACAACCCGTTCAGAGTAGCCTCATCGCCAGCCGACGGGGTGGCTCTCAGTGGGGCGGTTTCCGGGGACACTACCGGCACCGAAAAAAGAGGCTGCAAACAGGATGATTGGTCAGGAATCTGGAGGGACAGCCAAGCAACGTCCAATATGCTTTCGATGCGGGCGAGAGGGGCATTTTAGGAGGGAATGTCCACCAACCCTCGAGGGCAGCGGTGTCAACGGAGCCCGGAACCAGTAAAGATCTTGCGAGTCGAGGGGGGTCGTGTCGTCGCGACGGTCAGAATCGGCGAGGAGGAATACGCGGCGACGATCGACACCAGTGCTACCCGGTCTTTCATTAGTGGGGCCTGCGCGGCGAAGGTGTCGAAGGACGTGGAGATTAGGGAGGTGCAAACTAGGATACGGCTAGCGGACGGATCGGGGCTAGATGTCGCACGGATGGTGCATTCGAAAATCATGCCTCTTCTAATAATGGCATCGATGCTAGATTAAGTGATTCTAGGTATAGATTTTCTCCGTACGATAGGCACAACCATACGTTGTGAGGACAGTGAGGTGACGCTAGGAACGCCGGAAAGACTGGGAATCAGGGAAGGGGCAACTGGTTGCCCTGCGGAACTGATCCCAGCGGCAAGGTTAGGGATTAGGCAAGGGGCAGCAGTCCGCCCCGAGGAGAGAATCCCAGAGGCGCGGTCAGTGAAGGCACAGTCGGACGACAAGGTGTTCAGGGTGTCTAGAGAGCCGGTAAAGGATCGGAAACAGGAGTGTAAGGAGGACCCGACAGGGGTTAGGGAAAAAGGACAGGCGACAACGGAGGTCAGCAGAGGCGGGGATTCGGGGCCTATGTGTGGATCAGCACCTAAGAGCGCGAAACTGGGGAAGGTGGCTGGATTCAATGGGCAGGAGGATCAACCTCGCAACTTAGAAGGAGCCGTGCTAGCAGGTGAACTAGTCGAGGGAGAAAAACCGGCCGCGAGAACTAGTCACGAGGCTAGTAGGCTAGTAGTGGGGAAGGGTCTGAAGAGGAGAATCCCGGTAGTGAAGACATCTGGCCAGCAGACCTGGAGCCCAGCCTACAGGTGCTTCTGGAGGCGGAGTTGGCGCGATTCGAGGGGTCGAAGGGCCATCGAATTTTATTGAAGGACAACGAGCCCATCAAGCAGAGGTACTACCCAAGGAACCCGCCGATGCGGCAAATCAATGACAAGCAACTAAAGGAATTGCTCCGGATGGGAGCCATCGAGCCGTCCCGAAGCCCGTACAGTGCGCCGATCGTGCTGGTCGAAAAAAAAGACAAGGGAATGGCGAATGTGCGTCGACTTTAGGCAGCTCAATGCACATTCGATCCCGGACGCATACCCAGTACCCCGGATAAACCATATTTTAGAGCGCCTACGGCACGCGCGCTACATATCGACGCTGGATCTGAAGCAAGGATATTGGCAGATCCCCATGGAAGAAGGTAGCAGGTAGTAAACCGCGTTTACGGTCCCAGGCCGGGGGCTATACCAGTGGAAGGTGGTGCCCTTCGGACTGCACTCGGCGTGTGCCACGTTCCAGAGTGCATTGGATTCACTGATAGAGCCGGAAATAGAGCCCCACGCTTTCGCCGATCTGGATGAAATCATCGTCATAGGTGCGAGCAAGGAAGAGCACGTGGCTAATCTGGAAGAGGTGTTCCGAAGACTGAGGGAAGCGAACCTAAAGCTTTACATAGAGAAATGACGTTTCTTCCGGAAGGAGCTGGTATATTTAGGACACGGGGTGAGTGGCGAAGGAATCCGCACGGACCCATCAAAAGTGATCGCAATTCAACGCCTGACAGCCCCATCGAATTGTAAGGAGTTGCCTGGGGATGGCCTCGTGGTATCGACGCTTCGTTCCTAATTTTGCGTCGGTGGTGCAGCCGATGACCACTCTCTTGAAGAAGGGGAGTGCATGGTCGTGGGGCGTAGAGCAACAGGATGCATTGGAGCAACTCAAGGAACGGCTCCCAACCGCGCCGATCTTCGCCTGCACGGATTTCAGTAAGAAATTCGTGCTACAAACGGACACAAGCGATCACGGCCTCGGTGCCGTCCTTACACAAACCATCGACGGGGAGGAGCGAGCCATTGCATACACCAGTAGGAAGCTCCTTAAGACGGAGATTAACTATTCAGCCACGGAGAAAGAATGTTTGGCTATAGTTTGGTCTATCCACAAGTTGAGGTGCTATTTGGAGGGTTATAGGTTCGAGGTCATTACAGACCACATGGCACTCAAATGGCTCAATTCAATAGAGAGTGCATCTGGAAGAATCACTTGATGGACCTTAGAATTACAGCAGTTCCAGTTTGACGTGCAGTACCGACGAGGGAAATTGAACGTAGTAGCTGACGCACTATCCCGACAGCCACATGTTGTCAGGCCCTGGAGGAGCAGCACCCCCGTGGTTGGACCCCACGCATGCTGGAAAAACTCGCTAAGAAGCCAGAGAAGTACCCGGACTACGCTGTCGAAATTATGTGCCGTGGAAATTATGTGTCGTCGGCAATCAGAGGCAGAGAGTCTTGCAGGAGGGCCACAATGCCCCGACGGCGGGTTATCAAGGTGTAAGAAAGACGATTATCTCGGCTAGCGCAAAGGTACTGTTGCGCTATTGAGCTTTTTCAATAGCTTTCACAAATAGAAATAATTAACTATTTATTTTTTGTGTTCAAAATTGTTTTTATATTTCTTAAAGTTACGAGAAGCAGGCAGACCCGAATTGGTCTGTGCTTATTATTTAAGAACAATAGTTTATATATAGGCAAGCGAACCCGAATTAGTACGTGCCTATTTTAGCGAAGCGACAATTATTAATTATAATTTTGAGTAATGCAAGTGGCCGATGCGTACCAAATGCATGAAGCGAACATACTTAACTAACTCGATGCGCAGCATCGAGGCCTTCGCATAAGTAAAGCTAGGGCAATAAAACGATCGTTACAGCGAAGAGCGGCAGCTCTATGTATATGAATTCTTAAGAGCGAAATTTAGGCAATTGCTTTGCAGAGCGAGTATTATAAGATTAAATTAAGATGCTGCTCTTATCAGTTGCGAGGTCGCTCCAGTTGTTTTGGCTGCGTAACCAGACATTCTCCCCCGTTGGAAGGCATGGGCTCTCAACAGATTCCCTGATGGGCAATAGGCATAGCTTGATTGCAGCTCTTCTCGTTTCTCCTGTTGCGGTGCACAAAATGGCTACTCGAGCGACTCCATCCTTTCCCACGATTAACTCCGTGATTCTCGCCAGTGGCCACCTTAGAGGCGGCAGATTTTCATCCTTTACGAGGACTATGTCGTTGACGCATAGGCCTGGTTTCGGAGTACGCCATTTGGAGGGCTGCTGAAGCAGTGTTAAGTATTCTTCACGCCAGCGAGACCAAAACAGTTGTTGGAGGTATGTTACGCGTTGCCAACCATCCAGACGATTGAATTGAAGGTGCGTCACATCAGGTTCAACGAACGATGAGCTGGGTCTACCAATCAAGAAATGAGCTGGAGTGAGCACATCTAGATCTGCTGGATCATCTGAAAGAGGAAACAATGGCCTGGAATTAATTATCGATGCTATGTGGCAGACTTGGGTGCGAAACTCTTCGAAGTTGAGAACACAAGATCCAACAGCACGATAAAAATGATGTTTCGCTGTCTTCACTGCTGCTTCCCAAAGGCCGCCAAAATGCGGTGAACGAGGAGGTATAAATTTCCAATCAATGGAATCAGCCATGCAAAATTTATGCACTGACTCAATATGATTGCGACTTATGAATAGACGCTTTAGATCCAGAAGCTCGTTCTTGGCGCCGACAAAGTTGGTAGCGTTATCCGACCATATCTGAGATGGCCTGCCTCGAGTCGATATAAACCTCTTAAGCGCATTCAAGAATGAAGCTATCGACAGATCCTTGACCAGTTCCAGGTGAACCGCTTTAGTCGCGAAGCAGACGAAGACAGCCATGTAACATTTGACTGGAGCTTTATTTCGTACGTCTGGCTTATAGAAAAATGGTCCACAATAGTCAACACCAGAGACTTCAAAGGCTCGACAAGCAGTCAAACGTTCTTTGGGCAGATCAGCCATTATATGCTCTATTAATCGAGGCTTGGCACGAAAGCATCTCACACATTTTCCAACCACCTTGGATACGGTCGTCCTTCCACCAATCGGCCAATACTGCAACCGAATATGAGCAAGAAGTGCCCGTGGACCAGCGTGTAAGTCCCGATTGTGAAACCGTGTGATGACTGAGTCTGTGATGGGATGGTGACACGGGAGAATTATTGGATGGCGAGCGTCGAAATCCAGCGAAGAGTTTTTCAAGCGCCCATCAACTCTAAGAATGCCGAAATCATCCAAAAAGGGGTTAAGTGATGCGATACAACTGGACGGTTTAACAACTCTTCTCGATTGCAATGATTTGATCTCTTCCCACAGGTGTGCTCTCTGGACGAGCCTTAGTAAGAGTTGGGTCCCATGTTGTATATCAGACACTGTTAGTCCAGGATGCCTGCTTCTGTGTATGAATTTATAAATATATCCGAATATACGCTGCATTGTATCAAATGAGTTGACGTATTTACAAGTGGCAGTTATATCAATGAAGGGAGATGACGCAATAAGGACCCTTTTTTTAAGTTCGAGTTCTGTCCTTTCTGATAAGCAAGAAGCAGGCCAGTCCAATTTGTTTTTAACTTGTAATTCTGGGTCGTTGAACCACAGTGACGATTGATCTAATTCACTGGGCGTAGATCCTCTCGAGAGTATATCTGCCGGGTTCAGTGAAGTAGGCACGTAACGCCATTCCATGCCATTAGTTAGCTCTTGAACTGCTGTGACGCGATTAGCCACAAACACATTGAGCTTGCAGGGCTCGGTCCTTATCCAGGAAAGGCATACAGAAGAATCCGACCAACAGTAGAATTTTCCATCGAACAGATTCATTTTAGATATCTCACGCATGAGATTAGATAATAAGACGGCGCCACAGAGCTCTAGCTTTGTAACTGTGATTGTTTTCAGAGGAGCTACACGCGATTTGGAACACAACAACTGACAACTGGCTGATGTTTGCCGAGAAAGGACGTAGGCACAGGCCCCATATGCTTCGATGCTGGCGTCGCAGAAACCGTGAACTTCTAACTCTGCTGCAGGTATTGACACGAGGCGAGGAAATTTAAGAAACTGTGCCTTCTCAAAACTGCAGCAAAGGTCATGCCAAGCTGTTGCTAGTGATGATGGCAAGCTCTCGTCCCACTCAAGCTTCTCCTTCCAGATCTGCTGCAAAAACATTTTAGCCTTGGCAATTACCGGCCCTATGAGTCCAAGCGGGTCATACAAGCGAGCTATGGTCGATAGTATTGATCTTTTGGATGGTTTAGATCTCTGCTGAATGGACGAGAACGAAAACAGCAACCGATCCGACGCTGAGTCCCAAGCGAGTCCAAGAGTTTTGGTGATGTCGCTACCATCATCAAACTTTAGAGAAGATTCTCTGTCCTCTACGTGTATCCCTTTCAGTACAGCAGCATTGTTTGAGCACTACTTTCGCAACTTGAAGCCCCCACTTGCCAAGATTCCAGTCGTCTGATTAAGAATTTCATTTGCTTCTTGAATTGAATCACCCCCTGAAATGAGGTCATCAACGTAGAAGTCACGCCGCAAAATCCGAGATCCAATTGGAAAATTAGTTTGCTCATCCATAGACAGCTGATGCATAGCACGGATAGAGAGGAATGAAGCTGGCTTTGTTCCGTATGTAACTGTATTCAGCTTCAAAATCGTTATATCCTATTCTGGCGAGTCTCGCCACAGAATGCATAGGAGAAAATCATCCGTTGCTGAAACGCGTACGCAGCGATACATTTTTCCAATATCTCCTGTTAGGGCGATCGGGAAATTACGAAAGCGAAGAAGGATATGAAACATCGAGCTTTGAATAACAGGTCTAGCCATCAATAGTTCATTTAATGAATAACCTGACGAGGTAGCTGCTGAGCCGTCAAAAACGACTCGCAATTTTGTCGTTCAACTGTCTTCTTTAAAGACACAGTGATGAGGAAGAAAGTATTGACAAAGTCCTATAGACTCTGGAGCAACAGGCGATATATGACCAAGATTCAAATATTCCTTTAGAAAGTTTGAATATTGAATCTTCTGATCTGGACGAATTTGTAGTTTGCGACGGTAAACGAACTGAATATTGGCCGCTAGGCAATCTGATATGAGTCTTTACGAAATGTTCTTCACAAATGTTTTCTTCCTTTGAAGAGGTAGGTGTACTTTCCAAGCAGGATTCTATATACCAAAATCTTCGAACCAATTCATCAGCACGTTCTTCAGAACTTGACTCAAGTTTGCCCGCAGTATGCTTTGGCATTAACATAGAACCACTCAAGCGCAGTCCGCCTCCAGAAACTACCCAACCAAGCCGTGTTTTTTGAAGACACGGTAGTCCTGGGAGAAGCCTTATCTGGCCGACGCTGAGAAGGTCGTAAAACAGGCTAGCTCCAAGTAGCAAGTCCACGCGTTGAGGTTTAAAGAAAGACGGATCTGCAAGTTTTATGTTATCGGGAATATTCCAATTCGTCGTGTTGATAGTAAAACTCGGTTGACTATCAGTTATGTTAGGCGCTACCAGAGCTGTAAGGCATGTTGAGTATTCAGCGACTTGAGACTGTATTGTGATAGTGACCGTGTTTCCTTCTGTTTCAAAACGAGAATCACCTAGACCAGAGACAATGGCTGAGGACTTGTGTTTCTTTAGCTGAAGCTGTTGAGCAAGGCGCGACGTTATAAGGTGAAGCTGAGAACCAGAATCCAAAAGGGCACTACAAGGTATCAAAGTGCCGGAGCGATTTTTAACAAAGATCATAGCCGTAGCCAAGACGACAACATCACTACTGAAATACTGGGCAACAAGAGATGTGGAGGTAGATGGCGGTGACTTAGCGAAAGAGGCATGGGCTATCGGCGATGAATTTGCAGGCTCAGTCAGCTGACCAGACGGAAATACCGAATTATTTAAATGCAGCAGAGAATGATGTTTCGCCCCGCAGGTCCGACAGCATCCAGAGCTGCATGATCGCAATTGATGACCTTTTTTTGGGCAATTCAAGCACAATGCAACTCGTTTTGCCTCCCTAAGCCGTAATGCAGGGGTCAAATTTCCAAATCGAGAACAATTATATATATTATGACCAGGGCTGTCACAAAAGACGCAGACAGGGGCGTCGTGGTTAGTGGCGATAAATGACGATCTACTGGTGTTAATTGCTCTAGTTTTTCCCACCTGATGGCTAGGGGCATAGCTTGCCAAAGCAAAATTTACTGTTTCATTGTTCGGAATCTCTGCTCCAGAAACGTAGCCATATGCTCCCACGATGGTATTAAGTTGACGAACGACGAATCCTCTAGCCTTTCTTCCCATTTGGCTTGTGATATTGGGTCCAGCTTTTGTAAAATAATCTGCACAATAATGCATCCAGCGATTTGTTCGGAGTTGCCCATGCTCTTTAACGCGCGAATTTGTGCGTTGAATTGGTCGGATAACTCCCTTAGCGACACGGCCGAGCCACCTGCCACCCTCTTGAGCCCCAATATCTCAAGTATGTGTGCCTGAAAAACCAAACGTCTATTATTAAACCTTTTCTCCAATAAATTAAGTGCTATGGCATAATTATCGTTTGTTATTTCCAATGATTGAATCGCGTCCAGCGCTGTATCCTTCAGGCACGATCGAAGATGCTGCAGCTTTTCGATATCTGCTAGATCACGATGATTTTCTATGACGGTTGTGAACATAGAATAAAAGTCGGCCCATTCTGTGTAACCACCACTGAACGTAGGCAACTTTATTGAGGGTAGTGTTGGCGGTGCCTTAGCTCTAACTGTCTGCGAGGGCAGCACAGATTGGTCGCGAAATGTTGAGCACGGCAATATTGAGACACGTTTCGCAATTTCACTCCGAACCAAAATTTCCATAGGAACTGCTAACTCGTCGAAGTCCTCACGCAATTGGTTACCGATTTAATCAAAGTCTAGTTCTTCGAGGCTAGTGTGAGTAATATCAAATGAGGTCTGAAGCCGCTCGATTTGCTTCAGCCTAACACTAAGACCGCATTCATCAATTGCACTAAGTGGCGAATTAGTTATAGCATTTCGAAGTGTTTGCAAACTGTCATAAATTGAAATGGCTTTGCGCTTCAGAAAGGTCACCCTGTTTGCAGAGGGCACTGCACTAGAGGCAATATTTTCGCTTGCCATTAGAAGCGTGATAGAAAGCGCGTGCGAAACTAGCTGAGTAACTAACAACGGTGATCGCTAGAACATGCAAACCGTTCAAAAAACAATAGTTGTACAATAAAAACTTCGGCGAACGCAAGTGTCAAGCTAAGTAACGAAGCAACGGCAATAGCTTTTACATAAGTACCGCACGAATGAGCAAAGACTTTAAGCGACCGAAAGAGTAGGCAAAGCGACGGCGATAGGTATGTATGTATATAAAGTGCACAAAACGAAATGCCAGGTGGTGTCTTTTAAGATTATTGCTTTGATGTAAAGCAAATAATCTTACAACAACAAAAATAAAAAAATCACGTCTGGGTCACCAATATGTTGCGCTATTGAGCTTTTTCAATAGCTTTCACAAATAGAAATAATTAACTATTTATTTTTTGTGTTCAAAATTGTTTTTATATTTCTTAAAGTTACGAGAAGCAGGCAGACCCGAATTGGTCTGTGCTTATTATTTAAGAACAATAGTTTATATATAGGCAAGCGAACCCGAATCAGTACGTGCCAATTTTAGCAAAGCGACAATTATTAATTATAATTCTGAGTAATGCAAGTGGCCGATGCGTACCAAATGCATGAAGCGAACTAACTTAACTAACTCGATGCGCAGCATCGAGGCCTTCGCATAAGTAAAGCTAGGGCAATAAAACGATCGTTACAGCGAAGAGCGGCAGCTCTATGTAAATGAATTCTTAAGAGCGAAATTTAGGCAATTGCTTTGCAGAGCGAGTATTATAAGATAAAATTAAGATGCTGCTCTTATCAGTTGCGAGGTCGCTCCAGTTGTTTTGGCTACGTAACCAGACAGGTACTACTGGCCAGAAGTGTGAGGTGCTGCGAGGTGTGCCAAAAATTTAAAGTGGAACAGGTGAGGCCGGCAGGACGAATGCTGACGCGCCAGGTGCCGAAACCGTGGTCCATCCTAATCGCCGACCTCGTGGGCCCCCTACCACGCTCGAAGCGTTGGAACACGATGTTGCTGGTATTTCACGAACGTCCAGAAAGTGGGTAGAACTGGTCCCTTTAAGGAGGGCGACGGCAGAACACTTGCAGAGGGCGTTCCGAGAACGGATACTCTGTCGATTCGGAGTCCCTCGGAAGTTTGTATGCGACAACGGAGTGCCATTTACAAGTCGGACATTTAAGGCTTTCCTGATGTCGATCGGCGTAGAGGTGCAATACACGGCACCGTATCGCCCTTAGGAAAACCCCACCGAGCGGACGAACCGGACGGTCAAGACAATGATCGCCCAGTTCATCGAAGAACATCAGAGCTTGTGGGACGAGATGCTGCACGAGATAGCGCTGGCAGTGAACGCTAGTGTGGCTGACTCAACCGGATTTTCACCCGCCTTCTTGGTGCAAGGCACGCACCTTATCTCCCCGCTGCCTTATACGACGAGGTAACGCCCGGATCCGCCACTGTTCAGCAAACGCCAGGGGAAAAGGCCGATCGTTTGAGAGAGGTATTCAACATTGTTCGTAACAACCTGCAGCGTGCTTCCCAGGACTAACTTGCATACAACTTCCGTCGAAGAGAATGGCGACCAAAGATCAATGAGCAGGTGTGGCTACGTCAGCATCAGCTATCGAAGGCCGCAGACGGATTCGCGGCGAAGTTAGCGCCAAAGTTTGACGGCCCCCACCAGGTCGTAAAATTCGTCTCGCCCAAACCCCTATGTTTAACTATTTATAAGAAAAGTCGTTGTGAGCTGCACCACAGGAACGTCTTAGAGTAATAGACAGGCCGAAGTGACACTAAGGGAAGAGGAACGGAATGGTAAAGTAGTTAAGTAGATGGTTTAAAATAGTTCGTATATCCACAGGTAAAAGCGGAACCGATTCTGCGTACAGGACGGCAACGCGTTCCTTAGGGTGACCGTTACCGACGGCCGCAAGGTGACGATCACACACCCTACCCACCAATATTATAAATAATTATAAATAATCATAGAATAAGTGTCAAACAAATGAAGCTGAAATATGAAATAGAAAACTTATCACTAGGAATAGAAAGGAGTGGATTTATTAGGAATTAAGAGGACTCTGACTCCTAAAACGTTAACAGTAGGAAAAGGGCGAAAAAGGGTTGTATGTTCCTGAAGCTGAGCAGCAAGAGCACTTGGAATTCAGCGAAATTAAGTACAAGACGTGCGCGTGCGACGATGGACAAGATTTAGGGGAAACGCGAGGTAGCCGCGAGGTTAGAAAGAAATACGAAGTGACGGTGCAGCAGGGAAAGTCGAATAAATAAAGTGCGGATTATAATCCACGAAGCTGATCGGTGATTGCATTGTTTTGTTCAAGTTGGCGGCATAGGCCGTAAAGCGACAGTGTGTGTTTTGTTCGCGTTTTATTCTGCGGCGGAGTGATCCCAGCAGAACCCATCACGCTGATCTACCCTAACCTTACTGCAGCGGAGTGAGCCCGGCGGCTCCTTTTCCTCTTCCCAAAGATATAAATCCCTCTGTGGCGGAGTCTTCCCGCCAGTTCTCTAAACCCCCCTTTTCAGCTTTACGTCTCGCAAACTAAAAATTTCTTTATTAACAATATTTACCCGGACTGGCACTGTATTTAAATATTTTTCCGTAGTCTTATTGTGACTCGGGAATTTGTATACCCTGAACCCATTGAAAATGGGTAAAAAGGGTATAATGTATTTGTACAAATGTATGTAACAGGCAGAAGGAAACATCTCCGACCCTATAAAGTATATATATTCTGGATCAGCATCAACAGCCGAGTCGATATAGCCATGTCCGCCTGTCTGTCCGTCCGTCCGTCTGTCCGTCGGAAAGCAAGGATAAAAGAGCTACAGACTTGAAATTTTAGCTGTAGGTCCTCCTAGTCCATGCGCAGATCGAGTTTGTTTAAGATAATCGATAATTTACCCCGTTTCTAAGTAATCGATAAAAATCGATATCGAAATTCTGTTTTTTGAGCAATTTTGTAAATAATATGAGTTAGAGTCACCATACTGGACATGTAGCCTCTAGAATAGTATATATATATATCAAGCCTTTTTCATTTTATAGCTATCTCCGCTAAGCTATAAATAAAGTTAGTAAACCAACTTGTAGTGCCTATCTAATTAATCCACAATTTAAATGCAATTGTAATTTTGAGAATACACGAATATTTTGCAGTTCAATAAGATCTACTACTGAAAATTGTATCAAGATCGGTTAAGAAACAGGAGAGAGTTCTCAGTTGAGAGTGATTGACATGTTTTACTTGTGCTCCAAGATTTTTATATATTTTTGTACTTAAATCCTGCTTTTAATTTCCAAATTTTGCATTTTTTGTGCTTTATTTAAAAAGCTTTTATAACTTGTGCAAAGTGTTATCTGTTAATCTGTTAATTATTGCATTTCTTAAACTCCGCGTCAGTTCCGTATTGTTGTTATTGCCTGTTTTGATTCTTTTGCTTTGGTGCTCCCCTGTGCATACACTTGTTTGTGCGTGTGTTCGCTACTGCATATTTCTGCTTGTGCATCGCGCTCTCGCAAATTTTTGCTGTTGCTTTTCACTCCAAACAATTTGTTTGTGTACGAATAGTTATTTTTTGAGCGTTTACTTGCTTTATTTTTGTGCACCGTGTTTCGTTTTACTCTGCGCTCTCGCAACTTCTGCTTATTCTTTAAACGCTAGTAGTAATTATGTCGTGCTGTAAGAAACCTTGCACGTTCAAGCAGGCTGATGATTCTGCATTGCCGCATTTTGTTAATTGCTGGCTGTGTGAGAATATAATGCATGCTAAATGTGCAGGTCTCACTGGGCGTGATTGCGACAAGATCGCTGCAATTGCCAAGAAGGGCTGCGGCGGCTTGCGTTGGTCATGCCCAGAATGCATCGACAAGCAAATTGATTTCTCCACAATGTAGTCTGTGAGAAATCAATTCTTAAAACTAAATAACGTGGCTAAGCAGCTCTCGAGTAGTTTTGATTCGAGTTGTGAGTTGCTTAGCAAATATAAATTCGAGTCTCCAACCAATCGCCTGTTGGAGCCTCAATTTTTGCAGTTGCCCTCTCCGTCTGTCCAGACACCTTTGCCTCTGTTGTCCCTGCCGAGCAACTTGGATCTCCAATGTTGTCATTACTGCTCAAATATTACCCCTGTTTTGTCCCCTGTAATAGTCCTATTAGACCCCGTACCTGAACCTGTCCCAGTTAGCCAAACTGCCTCAGCCTCCTCAGCTCCTGGCCGCAAAGGTAGACCTGCGCGCAATCTTGCCCAGATTGTTAAAAACAATCATGGTGCCTCTTTGGCCCCACAAAATCCTGTTCTCCCTCCAGCCCCTTCAGCTCCTACGTTAACTGTTGTTGCCCCTCGTAGGCAAGTTTTTGTGTCTCGACTTTCGTCTGACACCACCTCTGAGTCATTGGCAGCCTATATTGCTAGCAAATCTTCGGCTAGCGTGTCAATTACCAAACTTTCTTTCTCAACTCCTCGTGAAATATCATCTTACAAAATAAATGTTTCACATGATATGTTCCCAATCATTTGTGATCCCAAATTTTGGCCTCCACATATGATTGTCCACGAGTTCAAGCCAAAAAAGCGTAACCAGCCTGTCACCCTTCCAGTCCCTTCAATACAGGGTACCATTTCTGCCCCAAAAAAACTAACTTCTTCTTCTGACCAAGTCTTTATTCATTATCAGAATGTCAGAGGTCTTATTTCAAAACTTAAAAATCTTTTCATGGCCAGCACTTCCTTCGATTCGGATATAATCTCATTTTCAGAAACATTGTTAAATTCAACCATATCTGATTTTGAGGTTTTTTCGAATAATTTTATTTTGCATAGAAATGATCGGCCGAGTCGGGGTGGTGGGGTATTAATTGCCGTTAAAGCCACTCTCCAGTCAGAACTTTTCTGTTTTAGTACGCCTACTGATGCTGAGATTGTCTCAGTCAAGGTGACTTTTCCTACACGGAATATTTATATTTCATGCTTTTATGTTCCTCCTTCTTCTGATATTCAAGTTTATATGAAACATACTTCTTGTATTAAAGAAGTTTCTTCACACGTGCGTGATAATGACCTATTTATTCTGTTGGGTGATTTTAATTTGCCGAACATCTCTCGGTCACTTTTCACTGCCGAAAATTATCTAGTGCCCTCAGCACAGCATGACTTTATAGATTGCATGCTTGACCTTTCGTTGTTTCAAATCAATTCAATTTCTAATCATTTGAATAGAACACTTGATCTTGTATTTGTTAACGACTACCTTATTTCTAATGTGTCTAGGTCCCCTCCTTTATCTCTTCCTGAGGTTGTATATCATGCTACTTTAGAGGTTGCAATGTTCAATTGTAATCCTCTCATTTCGTGCTCATCAGCCAATAAGCCCCGCCGTTGCTTTCGCAAAGGAAATTATTCATTGCTGAATCAGCTTATTTATGCAACCTATTGGTCTTCCTTATATGACCCGGTTGACATGAATACTGCTATTAACTTTTTTTATAACGCCCTAAACTCCCTCTTAGATATGTGTATTTCCAAGTCAATTCCTTCGACTACCTCTTCAAACCCACCTTGGTTTAGTCCCAGATTAACGAATCTAAAAAATATAAAATTTAATATTTTAAAAAGTTTAAAAAGTCTGGTTCGTGTACTGACTTGGCTAAATATTCCATAGCCACATCGAACTTCTTTCTTCTGAATTCTCAATGCTATGAGAATTATCTAACTCGTTGCAAAAGGCAATTCGCCCTAAATCCAAGACAGTTTTACAATTTTGTAAACACGAAGCGTAAATCTTCAAGTTTGTCATCTTCTTTTTCTCTCGGGATGGATAAAGCTAGCAATGACTCTGATTCTGCTAACCTATTTGCTAATTTTAATCAATCAACTTACTCTTCAGTCTGTCCTAATAATAATTCTTACCTTTATACTATTACTTCTTCTAGTTCTATACCTCCCCCTGTTATTTCCCATTCCTCTCTCCTTTTAAATTCTTTAAAATCTTCTTTCTCTCCTGTGCCTGACAATATCCCTAGTTGTCTACTCAAGGAGTGTAGTTCTTCCCTTGTTTATAAATTGTTAAAGCTTTTTAATCTATCCCTTGAATCTTCTGTCTTTCCATCTCTTTGGAAAGAATCTTATATCATTCCTCTCCACAAGAAAGGTGGGAATTCTGATATACTAAATTACAGGGGCATTGCAAAACTGTCAAAAATAATCACTTCGAATTTACAGCATTTCTGCAAATCAGCTGTTTCCCCTGTTCAACATGGATTCGTAAAGAATCGGTCAACAACGACCAATCTGCTAGAATTTACTTCCTTGGTAAATGATGCTTTCCTTTCGAAAATGCAAACTGATGTCATATACACTGACTTCAGTAAGGCGTTTGACTCCGTGCACCATGACATTTTACTTTTTAAACTTGACCGTATAGGGTTTCCTCCGTCTCTTTTGCCTTGGATTAGTTCTTATTTAAAAGGTAGGACCCAAAGAGTAATGCTGATGCTGACTACCTCTAAACAGGTTCACGTTACTTCTGGTGTTCCTCAAGGTAGTCATCTTGGACCCTAACTCTTTACATTTTTATAAACGATCTTCCCTCTGTTATATCCCATGCCCGTGTACTCATGTATGCGGACGACGTGAAACTTATTCTATCATACACCAATCCCCTACATCATTCTCGTCTTCAAGACGATTTGAACGCTATGCAACTTTGGTGCTCGGCCAATAAATTGCATCTGAATTGTTCAAAGTGTATGTTTATGACATTTAATCGTACTATACCTTATCTTGTCAGTTATACAATCGACAATACCCCATTGCACATATACTAACAGTTAAGGATCTAGGCGTTCTTTTTGATTCTAAACTCTGTTTCAATCTTCACATAGATACCATCGTTAATGAGGCAAAATGTGTACTTGGATTCATTAAACGATAGCCTAAAGAGTTTAACGATCCTTTTATAACGAAACTTCTGGACATCTCTCTTGTTCGCCCTATCCTTGAATACTGCTCTTGCATCTGGTCTCCGCAGTATAACAATAGTCAGAATCGTATTGAATCTGTTCAGAAGCAATTTCTGCTTTTTGCCTTACGAGGTTTAAATTGGGACCCTAATCGTCGGTTGCCATCCTATTCCAGCAGGCTGCTTCTTCTTAATCTTCCGTCGTGAACCAACCGTAGGACAACACTCGGTGTTGTCTTTCTACATAAGTTGGTTGTTGGCGATAAAGATTCTCCTTTTCTGTTAGGGCGTCTTCAATTCTCTGTTCCAGCTAGACCAACCATAAATTACCGCCCCTTGTTCCTATCGACGTGCACAACAGACTATGCTATGCACAATTCTTTTCGCGTGCTATTTAAAAATTACAATAGTTTGCATCACGTTTTCTCTACCGAACTTTCTCTACCCCTAATAAAATCGTTGCTTTCAGGATACCTTCGGGAAGTCACTAACCATTCCCAGCTATGAGCAGGGCCCCACCGACCCCACCGGGTGATTTCCCATTACTTTCCCAATACTATTTCTTAATTCCATCTACTTAACACTCTGTATATCTAGCATACAGTTCTATACTTTATTAACAATCTTCCTCCTTTCTTTTCTCCTATTTATGGTATATTCTTAAATAATATAGCAAATTAACATTATTTTTAATTTTACGTAAGAACACTTTTTCCTACTTACACCCTTCTTTTTAGATGTAGGCTCTAATAGAGTCACTGACAAAATTAGCTGTGAAAAGGGGCACAGCTGGCCGGACTGGCAAATAAAACACCTCCATCGGTCGGTGATGCTATTTGAAATTTGTGTTCTCTATCTAGGCTTTTAGCATTTAATTTTTCTAATTGTATTTATAATGTGTTGAATAATTGGAAGACACTCGTTTTGTCGACCACATATAAATAAATAAATAAATAAATAAAAACACGAAAGAAAATGTATTTTGGCCTGCAAACACGTGCAGCAGCAAGCGCAAGTTCCAAGAATTTCTGTATACATGTAAACACACACATCTATCAACATCAGTGCAATTGCGATTGTATTGTTTTCTATGCTGCTATTTTAATTCGTTTTTTTCTCATTAAGACTTAATTATTGGTGTGGCTATTGAGTAGAGGCGGCGGAAAGTAGCGCGGTCACTTACGAGTTCGAGCCCTGCCGAGGAAACTATTATATTTTTTTTTGGCTGGTGTGGCTGTTCCGTAGAGGCGGCAGCAAGTAATGAGGTCAGTTGCGAGTTCAAGCCCTGCCAAGGGAACTTTTTATACCCTTGCAGAGGGTATTATAATTTTGTCGTGAAATGTGTTACGCATAGAAGGAGACATCTCCGACCCCATAGAGTATATATATTCTTGATCAGTATCAACAGCCGAGTTGATATAGCCATGTCCGTCTGTCTGTTTTTATGCGAACTAGTCTCTCAGTTTTAAAGCTATCTTTATGAAACTTTGCAGAATTCTCTCTTTCTGTTGCACGCAGTTCATATGTCAAAACCAGCTGGATCGGACCACTGTATCATATAGCTGCCATAGGAACGATCGGTCGAAAAGTAGGTTCTTGTATGAAAAACATTTTTGTTTATAAAGATTTCTAGACTTAACTCGGTATTTATTAGTTTTACTACGCTCCCCATATATATGCAAAATCCTATTAAGATCGGACAACTATATCATATAGCTGCTATAGGAACGATCGGTCGAAAATAAAGTTTTTGTATAGAAAATTTTTATGTTTTTCAAGATATCTTGACCAAACTCGGTATTTATTAGTTCAACGATGCTCCCCATATATATGCAAAATTCTATTAAGATCGGGCAACTATATCATATAGCTGCCATAGGAACGATCGGTCGAAAATTAAGTTTTTGTATGGAAAATTTTTATGTTTTTCGCGATATCTTGACCAAACTCGGTATTTATTAGTTTAACTAAGCTCCCCATACATATGCAAAATCCTATTAAGATCGGACAGCTATATCATATAGCTACCATAGGAACGATCGGTCGAAAATTAAGTTTTTGTATGGAAAATTTTTATGTTTTACAAGATATCTTGACCAAACTCGGTATTTATTAGTTTTCCTACGCTCCCCATTTACATGCAAAATCCTATAAAGATCGGACAAATATATCATATAGCTGCCATAGGACCGATCGGTCGAAAATTAAGTTGTATGAAAAACTTTTTTTTTTTGACAAGGACATGGACGTATGCCAGACAGAAGCAAGCACAAAGTGCTTAGAATTCGTGATAACCGAAAAGGTTCGGCCTGCAAGGGTATTAAATCTTCGGCGTGCCGAAGATAGCCCTTCTTTCTTGTTTTTTTTTAATTATCTTCATTACTACTGCACTTGGTGTATATAAGAATAAGAGGGTTCCCGACTAGAACCCCTTACTTGTTTTATCAAATTTTGTTAACTAGACTAGAAACACTTCTAGCGACAAAATACTTGTTTTCTCTTGATCTGGTACGTCTGTTCGACTCGGAGGTTACTTCAGAAAAGAACGTGGTTAGCTATGGAATTTATTAAACCGGAGGTGCGTGGCATTTAGGCTTGCATTTATTATTGGATCGAATATATGAATATATGATGCATTTTAATATATTCTTGAACTCTAGAGGGCTACTACTACAGTAAATACAAGCATATAAGACGGAAATGAATACAAACATAACCTTTTATGTTCGCTTTATCAGGGTCTTTTCCCTAGTTTGTTTTATTTTATTTATTTTTTTTTGGTTTAAAGTTTACTGAAAAAAAAATAACATCATACGCTTTTTGATTCAATGGGGTGAATGTTATTGCTTAACAGGTCGATCTACTACTAACACTAAAACAAAGGGTTGACGAAAGGCATGACCTACTTTTAGGCATAGCGCAAATTCAAGTGACAAGCGCCACTATATGTTGTTGTGCAAATGTATGTACCAGGCAGAAGGAAGCATCCCCGACCCCATAAAGCATATATGTTCTTGATCAGCAGCCGAGTCATCTAGTATCATTAATTTTAAAGCTATCACCCCCCCCCCCCGCTAATACCACATAGCTTTAAATAAAGTAAATAATCTTATCTATGCTGCCCATCAATATAAGCCCTAATTTAAATGCAATTGTCAGCTTCGAATTCTATCGACAGCATTGCAATTGCGATTGCATTGTTTTCTATGCTGCTATTTTAATTCGTTTTTTTCTCATTAAGAATTAATAGTTGGTGTGGCTGTTGGGTACAGGCGGAGGTAAGTCGTGCGGTCTGTTGCGAGTTTGAAACCTACCGAGGAAATTTTTTTTTTTGTTTTTTTGGCTGGTGTGGCTGTTGATTAGTGGTGGCAGCAAGTAATGCGGTCACCTGCGATTTCGAACCCGGCCAAGGAACTTTTTTTTTTTAATTTATCTTCATTAGTACTAAAGCAAAAGAGCACGTAGCGCGAGCTGCACTTGGTGTTGGAATAAGAAGGTTCAGGGTATCCCTTAGTCGGGAGCTCCCGACTAGAACCTCTTACTTGTTGTTTTGTAATATTTTAACTTTTCTTTGAACTGATTTAAATTTTTCGTACCATATAATATGGTTTTGTTTTCACCTCTCTCATTTATTCCGTCAATTAAATACTGTATGAAAGCGGCATATGCATTTTGACCTCGAGAAGCAATGTCTTATCATTCTAGAAAAGAACTCAAAAACTCACTCGTTTTTGCTGAGTTTCGATTGGGCGAGCTGTTCGTGAATTCCTTTACGGCTTACACTTGAACTGAATTCTGTCTCGTTCCAAGTTCTAAAACCTCTCTCACTCAATACAAAGAGTTACGCTATTCCTTTCAATGCCTTTTTTGCGAAGAGTCAAAACAACTCTCTTCCACGTCGCGAGAGCTGACCACAAAGCGAGAAGCTATTTTGTAATTTTCAGCAACTCTCATAGTTTTCAACGTTTCCCTATTTCGAAGGTCAGCGGTCTGGAATGAAGCTTCGTCTGTTTCCTCTTCTATTTCATTTTCGTCTTCGGTCGCTTCTACGTCTGCTTCGTTTAATTCCAGCAAATTATTTTTCATCAAATTAAGAAAAATATGTAAGTGCAAGTCTGCGTGAACATATTCTATACTTAGTATGTTGCATATTGATACTGTAGTGTATTCATACACATGTATACATAAATACATAACTCAACTTGTAACACTATTTTGCAAGTCTAAACAAATATATAAGTACAGACTCAAGCGCATAGCATAAATATGATCGTCTATAAGTTAACGAGTGCCCCTAGCGCGCAGCAGTTTGACACTTTGTTGTCAACCAGAACATTGGCTAACGCATGATGCTGACACAGCGGATTCTTGGTGGCCAGTGCTCTGATCGAAATGGGTCAGCGTCGGTAACCTGAACCTTTGCCTGTGTCGCCAGAGCAGCGTTATCGCTTATGCTTATGCTTGCATATAATTATTTTGGTGCAAAAACTGTCCCTTAAAAGGTAAAAGCAATCCAAGAGTACCCGGAGAAAAAAACAGTGTTTGATTTTTAGGCTTAGCCAGTTACTACAGATGTTTTGTCGAACATTTCATTGCAGTTGCAACACCAATAACAAATCTGCTTAAAGGCGAAAACGGCTCCGTAAGCAAGCACATGTCTCAAAAGACAACCATCGAGTTTGATGATGGGCAAAGGGGCGCATTCGAGAGGCTAAGAAATATTTTACTTCAAAAGACATCATATAGCCTTTCTCCACTGGGCTTAAAAATGCCACATTTTCAAGTTTTACATATTGGTGTTCCACCGGTTTTCGGTAACATGTGATTGGCAAAAGTACCGCTTATTTAAATAAACAGCTGATCGAGTTGCCTTAATTTACATAAGCGCCGCACAGATTTCCTTCTAAAAGTCAAATAATACGGCCCCGAGGTAGGGGATCCATTTAATGGACTCTTTGCGGGATTTGGCCAACTTTAAGTGTTAAAAACTGTGGGAATATTAAAATTTAAAATTATAATTTAAAGTTACCGCTTGCCGTTGTTGATATATCAGCTGTTTATGGTTGTGATACTTTCACATTTTTCACAACATCGATAGAAATCTTGATTAATCATCGCAAAATACACGAAATGTTCGGGGCGAATTTATACATTTTTTAAAAATGTGACATTTTTGAAAAATGTGTGAAATGTGTTTTCTTAAGTAGATGGAATTAAGAGATAGTATTGGGAAAGTAATGGGAAATCACCCGGTGGGGTCGGTGGGGCCCTGCTCATAGTTGGGAATGGTTAGTGACTTCCCGAAGGTATCCTAAAAGCAACGATTTTATTAGGGGTAGAGAAAGTTCGGTAGAGAAAACGTGACGCAAACTTTTGTAATTTTTACATAGCACACGAAAAGAATTGTGCATAGCGTAGTCTGTTGTGCACGTCGATAGGAATAAGGGGCGGTAATTTCTGGTTGGTCTAGCCGGAACAGAGAATTGAAGACGCCCTAATAGAAAAGGTGAATCTATATCGCCAACAACCAACTTATGTAGAAAGACAACACCGAGTGTTGTCCTACGGTTAGTTAATGACGGAAGATTAAGAAGAAGCAGCCTGCTGGAATAGGATAGCAACCGAAGATCAGGGTCCCAATTTAAACCTCGTAAGGCAAAAAGCAGAAATTGCTTCTGAACAGATTCAATACGATTCTGACTATTGTTATACTGCGGAGACCAGATGCAAGAGCAGTATTCAAGGATAGGGCGAACAAGAGAGATGTCCAGAAGTTTCGTTATAAAAGGATCGTTAAACTCTTTAGGCCATCGTTTAATGAATCCAAGTACACATTTTGCCTCATTAACGATGGTATCTATGTGAAGATTGAAACAGAGTTTAGAATCAAAAAGAACGCCTAGATCCTTAACTGTTAGTATACGTTGCAATGGGGTATTGTCGATGGTATAACTGACAAGATAAGGTGTAGTACGATTAAATGTCATAAACATACACTTTGAACAATTCAGATGCAATTTATTGGCCGAGCACCAAAGTTGCATAGCGTTCAAATCGTCTTGAAGACGAGAATGATGTAGGGGATTGGTGTATGATAGAATAAGTTTCACGTCGTCCGCATACATGAGTACACGGGCATGGGATATAACAGAGGGAAGATCGTTTATAAAAATGTAAAGAGTAAGGGTCCAAGATGACTACCTTGAGGAACACCAGAAGTAACGTGAACCTGTTTAGAGGTAGTCAGCATCAGCATTACTCTTTGGGTCCTACCTTTTAAATAAGAACTAATCCAAAGCAAAAGAGACGGAGGAAACCCTATACGGTCAAGTTTAAAAAGTAAAATGTCATGGTGCACGGAGTCAAACGCCTTACTGAAGTCAGTGTATATGACATCAGTTTGCATTTTCGAAAGGAAAGCATCATTTACCAAGGAAGTAAATTCTAGCAGATTGGTCGTTGTTGACCGATTCTTTACGAATCCATGTTGAACAGGGGAAACAACTGATTTGCAGAAATGCTGCAAATTCTAAATGATTATTTTTTCAAATAATTTAGGAATAGCGGACGGTAATTTTGTAATTTTGTATATCAGAATTTCCACCTTTCTTGTGGAGAGGAATAAGATTCTTTCCAAAGAGATGGAAAGACAGAAGATTCAAGGGATAGATTAAAAAGCTTTAGCAATGGATAAACAAGGGAAGAACTACACTCCTTGAGTAGACAACTAGGGATATTGTCAGACCCAGGAGAGAAAGAAGATTTTAAAGAATTTAAAGCTAAAAAGAGAGAGGAATGGGATATAAAAGAGGGAGGCATAAAACTAGAGGAAGTAATAGTATAAGGGTAAGAATTTTTATTAGGACAGACTGAAGAGTAAGTTGATTGAAAAAAATTAGCAAATAGGTTAGCAGAATCAGAGTCATTGCTAGCTTTATCCATCCCGAGTGAAAAAGAAGATGGCAAACTTGAAGATTTACGCTTCGAGTTTACAAAATTGTAAAACTGTCTTGGATTTAGGGCAAATTGCCTTTTGCAACGAGTTAGATAATTCTCATAGCATTGAGAATTCAGAAGAAAGAACTTCGACTTGGCTATGGAATATTTAGCCAAGTCAGTACACGAACCAGACTTTTTAAACTTTTATATTTTATATATTTTATATTATATTTAGATTTTATATTTTTTAGATTCGTTAATCTGGGAGTAAACCAAGGTGGCTTTGAAGAGGTAGTCGAAGGAACTGACTTGGGAATACACATATCTAAAAGGGAGTTTAGGGTGTTATAAAAAAAGTTAATAGCAGTATTCATGTCAACCGAGTCATATAAGAAAGACCAATCGGCTGCATAAATAACCTGATTCAGCAATGAATAAAATCCTTTGCGAAAGCAACGGCGGGGCTTATTGGCTGATGAGCACGAAATGAGAGGATTACAATTGAACATTGCAATCTTTAAAGTAGGATGATATACATCCTTAGGAAGAGATAAAGGAGGGGACCTAGACACATTAGAAATAAGGTAGTCGTTAACAAATACAAGATCAAGTGTTCTATTCAAATGATTAGAAATTGAATTGATTTGAAACAACGAAAGGTCAAGCATGCAATCTATAAAGTCATGCTGTGCTGAGGGCACTAGATAATTTTCGGCAGTGAATAATGACCAAGAGATGTTCGGCAAACTAAAATCACCCAACACAATAAATAGGTCATTATCACGCACGTGTGAAGAAACTTCATTAATACAATATGTATACAATATGTATGTTTCATATAAACTTGAATATCAGAAGAAGGAGGAACATAAGAGCATGAAATATAAATATTCCGTGTAGGAAAAGACACCTTGACTGAGACAATCTCAGTAAGCGTACTAAAACAGAAAGGTTCTGACTGGAGAGTGGCTTTAACGGTAATTAATACCCCACCAGCCCGACTCGGCCGATCATTTCTATGCAAAATAAAATTATTCGAAAAAAACTCAAAATCAGATATGGTTGAATTTAACCATGTTTCTGAAAATGCGATTACATCCGAATCGAAAGAAGTGCTGGCCATGAAAAGATTTTTAAGTTTTGAAATAAGACCTCTGACATTCTGATAATGAATAAAGACTTGGTCAGAAGAAGAAGTTAGTTTTTTGGGGCAGAAATGGTACCCTGTATTGAAGGGACTCGATGGGTGACAGGCTGGTTACGCTTTTTTGGCTTGAACTCGTGGACAATCATATGTGGAGGCCAAAATTTGGGATCACAAATGATTGGGAACATATCATGTGAAGCATTTATTTTGAATGATGATATTTCATAGTTGAGAAATTAAATTTGGTAATTGACAAGCTAGCAGAAGATTTTCTAGCAATATAGGCTGCCAATGACTTAGAGGTGGTGTCAGACGAGAGTCGAGACACAAAATCTTGCCTACGAGGGGCTGGACGGAGAACAGAATTTGGTGGGGCCAAAGAGGCACCATGATTGTTTTTAACAATCTGGGCAAGATTACGCCAGGTCTACCTTTGCGGCCAGGAGCTGAGGAGGCTGAGGCAGTTTGGCTAACTGGGACAGGTTCAGGTAAGGGTTCTAATGGGACTATTCCAGGGGATAAAACTGGGGTAATATTTGGGCAGTCGCTCGGAGAAGGCGATAATGACAACATTGGAGATGAATCCAAGTTGCTCGGCAGGGACAACAGAGGCAAAGACGGAGAGAGCAACTGCAAAAATTGAGGCTCAAACCTGCGATTGGTTGGAGACTCGAATTTTTATTTGCTAAGCAACTCACAACTCGAATCAAAACTACTCGAGAGCTGCTTAGCCACGTTATTTAGTTTTAAGAATTGATTTTTCACAGACTTATACATTCTCAAATCAATTTGCTTGTCGATGCATTCTGGGCACGACCAACGCAAGCCGCAGCAGCCCTTCTTGGCAATTGCAGCGATCTTGTCGCAATCACGCCCAGTGAGACCTGCACATTTAGCATGCATTATATTCTCACACAGCCAGCAATTAACAAAATGCGGCAATGCAGAATCATCAGCCTGCTTGAACGTGCAAGGTTTCTTACAGCACGACATAATTACTACCAGCGTTAAAAGAATAAGCAAAAGTTGCGAGAGCGCAGAGCAAAACGAAACACGGTACACCTTCATGTATTAATATAATTTTTTTTTATATATTTGTGCATGCAATTTTTCAAATTAATCTAATTTGATTAATTAAAAAACAAAAAAATAAATCTCCTTTTCATTGTTTTTTTTTGTTTCTGTTTGTCCTTAGTCTTTTTTATATATAGAAAAATATAGACCACCTCATCCAAATTGGACCGATTCCATCGTTCCAATAAATTTCATTTAATTAATATAAATAAAAATAAATATTTTTTATTTGTTTTTTTTTTGTTTGTAATTGATTTCTATTAAAACAAAATAAAACATCATTCCAATTGGACCAATTCTATCGTTCCATTTTAATTAAATTAAGCAAGTATTCTTTCTACCTCTCCGCTGCCATCCAAGTCCGAGGCTCTTTAGGAGCCTACTGTGCCAATTGATAGCGATAAAGGCAGTAAGCAACGACTTTCCGTTCCGTCAACTCAGCACAAAAGATTAAGTTCACTTCCGCACTCTCCGATAAAAGAGGATTCTTCGCCATCAATCCTGAAAAGGGTCCACACTCCTTCCTCAGAAGCTGCAACTTTTTCAAGGGCTAAGGGTCCGACAATTTCGGTAACCGGTCCTCTAACTACTCGCCCAACAGACTCAGTCAGTTCGAGGCAAGAATTAATTCGCCTCCGAATCTTGTCGTGTCGCTCCACACTCTTAAAATCCGTTTAGATCAAGTTTTGCAAGAGTTGTAAAGTAGCTTCTTGGCCGGGGTGATAACTCAGTCTTACCCAGGTCCAATCTACAAGAAATTTGTAGTTTGCCGAGACGCGAAGTTGAAAAGTGGTGTATGGAGGCGTCGGGATGACTCCGCCGCAGAATGGTCGCTAATTCTGTTAAGGAAAAAGGGAAGCCGCCGGGATCGCTCCGCTGCGGTTAGGTTAGAGTCGGCCTGCGTGATGGGTGCTGCTGGGATCGCTCCGCTGCAAGACGAAAACCTACAAATGCACACTCGCGGTCTCTAAACTCTGTCCTCCGTTACGTATGCACGTCCGATACTCACGCTTGCCGGTTCCAAAGTGAAGTTGCTGATCGGCAGTAGCAGCTCACGACCCTCTTTTCGCCCTTTTGCCTTGCGGCGAAAATCCTCTCTCTGAGCTTGGCTCTCTTTAACTCCTAAAATCTCAACAGAGTTGTAATTCGATTGCGCTTGCAATCGGGGTTTCATAATTTAGTACGCATACCCTTAACTGATAAGTGACTTCATTATATTCTCATTATACTTAGCCTATGGTAACAATATGATTATTAATTATTTAATTTTTCTTCACACTTAGCCTATGGTAACAATATGATTATTAATTATTTAATTTTTCCTTTATATTTATGTTTGGGCGCGGGCCTCACTGTAACTCCGCGTTACAGTCGTAATAATTAATTAATAATAATTCAGTCGTAATAATTATTGTATAGCTGACAAGAAAAATAACTTTAACAAAAAAACTGCTAGCCATCACCTTTGTCGGCCCTCCGCAGAATGTTCACACATGAACACGTGACACCAAGTCTAAATTTGACCCTCGGTAAAATTATATCTCACAACATCTTGTACGACTGCAGACAGCAGCATAATAAAAATAGATAGCGCACTTGTGGTCGCTTAAGATTGTAAGAGCGGCCTACGTTAAGAAATGTCTTATTAGAAATATAAGTAGCAAGGGTAAAAAATACCCTAATTAATCACAATAGTCTATGACCGCTGCTGCCAATAATGCATCGACAGCAGGCCTCAAATAAGTCACTCTGTTAGTGTAAAAAACCTAGGATTCGTAAGAACAAAATCAGCTCTTACAAGTACTCACATTGAACATATCCGTCCAAGGTTGATTAATTTTTTTCCGAGAGCCAAAAAAGGTTGTTTCCATCTTTACATGACTATACATATCTGACTTAGCGTTTACAAAAGTATAAGTATTCGATTTAAAGTAACGATTAAATGCATAACGTTTAATACTTTTTCAGGTGAGTTTTTGATTACAATGTCTTCAGTTTCGTTTGATCACTCCAATTACTTAATATACCAAAATATATATAATGTAATAAAGCAATGTTAAATAATGAGATTATAATGTGACTGCTTACTTGTGAACCGAACATACTCCACCCGTTGAAAGAACGCTTTTATTATTATTATTATTGTTGAGCTGGCAATAGCGCTATCTTCTGAATAGGGCTACGAAGAATTCCTTTATTAGTTTTGGAATTGGACTCATCCGCAAGACCTAGGAACAGCGAGAAGGAATGGCTATCTTCGGCACGCCGAAGATTTAATACCCTTGCAGACCCAACCTTTTTATAATTCTCATAGTGCTTTGCCCGTATCTAAGAAGCACAGGGAAAAATTAATGACAGTTAATTAACCGAGTTTGGTCAAGATATCGTGAAAAACAAACAAATTTTCCATATAACAACTTAATTTTCGACCTATCGTTCCTATGGCAGCTATATGATATAGTGGTCCGATTTTAATAGGATTTTGCATATATATGAGGAGCATCATTTGATCAAGATATCTTTATAAACAAAAATGTTTATCATACAAGAACCTACTTTTCGACAGATCGTTCCTATGGCAGCTATATGATATAGTGGTCCGATCTAGCTGGTTTTGACATATGAACTGCGTGCAGCAGAAAGAGGGACTTCTGCAAAGTATCATAAAGATAGCTTTAAAATTGAACGAGACTAGTTCGCATAGAAACAGACAGACGGACAGACGGATATGGCTATATCGACTCGGCTGTTGATACTGATCATGAATATATATATACTTTATGGGGTCGGGGTTGTCTCCTTCTATGCGTAACATATTTCACGACAAAATTATAATACCCTCTGGTATAAAAAGTGTATGCGTTTTTTCCACAACAATATAAATGATAAATAAATATTATTAACTGACACATACTGTCTATACTTGTCCAAATTGCTGCAAATGCACGTTATCTGCTGCACACTATATGTCCATATAAGTGATAAAACGTCCAACATAATTAACACTCGAAATAAATTATTATCTGTTAGTGCCTACCAAATTAATAAATTATAACAGCAAGAAAAACACGTTTTAAAACTGCATAAAGTGATCCTCCCCCGCTCACTATATGTTGGGTCCTACAAACTGAGACGAAGCCGCAAAACACAACTGTTCAGTAACGGGCATTACTATCACTTCAAATTTGCCGCATTAGTTTATTTTGTTTTTTTTTTTATATAAAACAATAAACCAAATAAACTCTAAAACGATAAACAAAGTGAAGTCCAAAACAGGATAACAAGGGTACCAGACGTATGTGTGGACAAGGTACCCGTTGCAAGGTAAACGTTAAACTTGGGTCGTGGCAAACTATTTGTAATCGAAGAAAAAAAGAGTATTCAAGTCGCATCCACATCCACATCCGCATTGGACGACATATTTAAATTACATATTATAATTTGGCGCCATAACATTTTTATATGTTTTTTTTTCATTTCCTTCAGGTATTAAAATAATTTTTTATTATATATTTGTGCATGCAATTTTTAGAATTAATCTAATTTGATTAATAAAATAACAAAAAAAATAAATCTCCTTTTTAATGGTTATTTTGTTTCTGTTTGTCCTTGGTCTTTTTTATATATAGAAAAAATATAGACCACCTCATCTAAGTTGGACCGATTCCATCGCTCCAATTAACTTCATTTAATTAATATAAATAAAAATAAATGTTTTTTATTTGTTTTTTTGTTTGTAATTAGTTTCTATTAATAAAAAAAAAACATCGTCCCAATTGGACCAATTCTTTCGGTCCATTTTAATTAAATTAAGCAAGTATTTTTTCTGCCTCTCCGCTACCATCCAAGTCCGAGGCTTTTTAGGAGCCTACTATGCCAATTGATAGCGATAAAGGCAGTAAGCAACGACTTTCCGTTCCGTCAACTCAGCACAAAAGATTAACTTCACTCCTGTTCGCCATCAATCCTGAAAAGGGTCCATACTCCTTCCTCAGAAGAGTAAGCTATTCAGGCAACTTCTTCAAGGGCTAAGGGTCCGACAATTTCGGTAACCGGTCCTCTAACTGCTCACGCAGCAGACTCAGTCAGTTCGAGGCAAGAATTAATTCTCCGAATCTTGTCGTGTCGCTCCACACTCTTAAAATCCGTTTAGATCATGTTTAGCAAGAGTGTGAGCGCTGTTTCAAAATTTACAGCCAAGACGAGTTAAATGTGCAAGATATGCAAGCCACGCAAGCTAAATATGACCACTGCTACGTTGTCTATGAGCGCTGTGCCTCTAGTATTAATGTGCCACTAGTCTAATAGAGAACGCAACCGCCCTGATCGCGGCTCCTGCGCTCCGTCAACAGCCAAGAGGCTGCAGTCTCCCTCCCGTGGAGATTGACATTGTTTATGGGGAGTAATTGAAATGGCCCACTTTCCGAGGACTTCCCGCAGCTGTCCATATATCCAATCCACGGTTAACTGTGGTCGAAAAACTATTTCACCTCAACTCAAAGACAGGCGGAGAAGCGAAGGCAATCGTCAAGTCTCCTCTCAGAAATGATATTTTGGTATCTGCGTGAAGCGACTTAACTGACCGATTTGAGAACGACGATGTGGAACGCCCTTAATTCGTTCTTATTGGAACACTATCTCACTCTAGAGGCGATAGAGGGCATGAAGCCGAGCACAAGTGCACAGGTCTACTTCAGACCCGGTCGAAAGGATCCCCCAACAAAGAAAATTAACTCCTTTGAAGCTAAGATGAGTGTTAAGGCTCTGTCTTGCAGACTTTGCTCAAAGGAGAACCATCCAGTGCGCTTGTGCCCACGTTTTCAGCAGATGTGTGTTGGTGACAGGTCTAACTTCATCAACCAGGAAAAACTCTTTCTGAACTGTTTCGCGAGAGGCATCAACTAAAAGATTGCACGAGTCAACATAATTACTTCGCGTGCAAGGGTCGCCACAACACCCTCCTGCATTGTGACAGCCCTCCTCCAGCCCCCTCTGTAACAGCTCGCCTCGCCCCAAAGTAGCCACTCGCAATCCACTTTTCCCTCCAATGTGCAGAGCTACTCTGCCACAAACACACAAGGTGTGCTCCTAGGCACTGCTATTATTAACATTTGTCATTTGGGCACTTGTTATACAGCACGTGCACACATCGATTCGGGATCGGAAGCGACGTTCATCTCCGAACGACTTTTCAATGTAATCAAGCTTCCTCAAGCTATCTCAGCCAATTCACAGAAGTTATATCACTTCAAGATTGGCTCCCCTACTAAACCGAGGATCAAAATTGAAACCTCTGCTTTCGTTTTTGCAAATTTAGTTGGCAATTTGCCCTCGTATCCACTTCCACACAACATTCTTGAGGGACCTACCAAATATTCATTTGGCTAATCCCCAACATATGCGGTTCGCTACTAGGAATGGAGACCATTTTCGGCTGGGTCGCGAGAATTTCGACCATTTCCACAAGGATTTCAGTCAGCCCCAAACCACCAAACGAGTCAGACTCCATATGCGAAAGTAACTTTACTCGCACCACCAAAAGGGATGAGACTAGCAGATTCAAAGTTACGTTGCCCTTTACGAATCCTGATCACATCAACTTGGGACAACTTCAAGGTCCATCGCACTTGCTCAGTTTCTGAGTAACGAAGCTCGTTTAATGAGAAACACTCCTCTAAAAGAGCAGTAGGACTCCGTGATCAAGGATTACCTAGACTTGGATCATATGAAACAAGTCCCTCCTAGCAACGACTCTAATAACATCTCCCTCATCACGCTGTCTTCAAACCAGAGAGCACCACCACAAAGATTCGTGTTGTGTTTAACGCCTCCAGCCCTTCCTCAAATAGCAAAAGTCTGAACGATGTTCTCCACACAGGACCAGTTCTGCAATCAGATCTAAGCATCCAGATCTTGAAATGGCGTTTCTTCCGGTATAGGTTCAACGCCGATATTACCAAAATCTATCGGCAAATCCGGGTTGACCCAAACCACACCCCATTTTAAAGAATTCTCTACCTGAACAGTAAGGGTGAGCTCTGTGATTACGAGCTGAACACTGTCACTTTTGGGCTCAACGGAGCTCCCTTCCTGGCGATACGGGTCCTACAGCAGCCGTCCACTGACGTTCGCTCACAATATCCTTTGGCGAGCGACGTCTTTTCCAATATTATGTACGTCGACGAAGTGCTTGCCCGGGCACATACTAAGATTGGGGCCGTCCGAGCCATCGACGAGCTACGCATGGCTCTGGGAACTGCTGTCACCGCGAGTTGAGACGACCAAAATGGCAAAATGGCCCTTACGCAAGTCGTTAAGACAAAGCGACGATTGTTTAGCGAATTCGAAAAGCTCCTCAAAAGAAAGTGTTGAAAACAAGGAGCCTGTTTTGAGACTATGCTGAATACTATTGTAACGTAGGCAATTAGCAGTAGCCTGAGCATTGAAAAACGAATTAGATAATTTTTTGAATTAATAATTCTTCTGTTAAGCCTGCGTATGCCTTGCCCGTGGCACAAATAAAATAAGTTCTCTCAAAGATCTTTGAAAATGATTTTAAAACCGACCGGACTTTCATACAACCGTTTTACGCCAATTAACCACTGTTGTGGGTGGAACTTCTAAAATCGCCGTTCTTATATAGAGCTTTGAAAATAAGTTTGTCGCAAATCGGACAATACTTAAAACTGCACCAAAGCTCTTAGAAGCGCAAAATGTGAATCCTTGAAAATGAGTTTGAGCGCGAAAGGACACCCACCAAATCTTTGCCGCCCTTTCCACAAAGGAGGAAAGCATTTTTTTAAAAGTTTAAAACACTCCTCAAATAAATTTAAACAAATATATTTGAAAAGGACTGAGGCTGATCGGACGGTAATCAAAAAACGTGCATAAAAAATAATGTCAATGATACCACATGAACACGTGAAACCTAGTCTAAATTTGACCCTCGGTAAAATTATATCTGACACCAACTTGTACGATTGCAGCCAGCAGCATAATAATAGGTAGCGCACTTGTGGTGGCTTAAGATTGTAAGAGCAGTCTACGCTAAGAAATGTCTTATTAGAAAAACAGGTAAAAACACAATAGTGTATGACCGCTGCCGCCGATAATGCATCTACAGCAGACCTAAAATAAGACACTCTGTTAGTATATAAGACCTAGAATAAAACCAGTATCTTACAAGTACTCACATTGAACATATCTGTTCATTTGGTCCTTCGAGCAGTGCCGGCATTTCGGCACGCCGAACCACTAAATTTCGAGCAGTGGCGGCATTTCGGCACTCCGAACTACAAAAATACTAATAAATTGAGAGCGGCGCAGCCAAGAGCAGCACGCCAAACAAAAAAACTATCGGGCGGTGCAGACAAGAGCAGCGCGCCGAACAGAAGACTAGACAGCAAAGGAGAGCGACAGCCAATGCTAGAAGGTGACCAAGGCCCATCCAGAGCACAAACTCTTCAAGAAGTACTCCTCCCACGACCCACAAAAAACAAGAAGGAGCCCAAGCATCAGGACGAGGAGAAATGAGTAGCGCTTACCAACAAGCGTTACAGAAAATCATCGTAGAAGACCCGCAAGCAGGACCGAAACCCTTGTCAATGACATTGTGTCTACGAATAGACGCAATCGAACGTCAGGTTAAGACAACAACATAAACAATAAAATGAGAGTGCGTGTGGCGCACCCATGTGAAAACGGCGGCAAAATCGCCTCGCAATAACAAAAAAATAATTTTTTTTTATATACAGTCCATTGAAGTAAAAGTTAAAATTAACTATAATTATGCAAACAAAAAATAATAAATTTTTATGTATTTAAACAAAAAGAAATGTCGAAAGCCAAACAATGAGCCAAAAAACGACAATGCATGCTTATATCAGGGATAAGATAGAAGAGGGTAGATGAGTTCGATAGGCAGGTAAAGGAACTAAACAAATATTTTGAGGAAACACAGGTGGTCATTGGGGAAACCAATAGTGAAATGTATAGGTTAAGAAAAGACAGATTGTATTTCTTTGGGAAGAAATACAAAAAAAAATACAAATATTTAAACAAAAGTTTGTAAGCAATTTTACGTTTGATAGGGAAATTAAAACGCTAGGATTCGATGTACAGAACACGGTAGAAGAACTAGTTACCAACTAAAATTGGAGGAGTTACCAATGCTCCCGAATACGCAGGTACCCACCTTTTATGGGGATTCCAAAGAGTGGGATCTCTTTGCCGAGTTCTTTACAGAGTTGTTTTAATCAAGAGAGAATTTGAGTCCAGCTCTTAAATTTAACTATTTGAAAATTTCATTAAAAGGAGAAGCAATATGCATTGTGTCGCATTTGCAAAAGCTCGTCAAAAAATTTTAACGCAACTTACGAATTTTTAACCAAGCGTTATGAAAAGAAACGGAAAATATTTTCCGAACAATTAAATCGGCTTATAGAGTTGCCAGTGCTGAACAGTGATTCAGCAGAGCACATTAAAGCATTTATTGATTCAATTGATGAGTCAATACATTTAATAGAATTGAAAACGGTCTTATCAGAAGACATTGATGTAATTTTTGCACACCTGATTATTGGCAAGTTTAATAGAGAAACTTTGCAATCATATGGAAATCCTGTGAAAAGAAGAAGTTCAAAAATGTCCGACGTCATGAAGTATTTAGAGAAAAGGTTGAAGGACGAAGAGAAAAACCGAAAGTCAATGAGGGCTGTTCAGAAAATAGTCCAGTTTGCAAGGTAGCCGGGCATTATAAAGATTTGGAGAGAATTTGGGAGATAGGAGAGGAAATTAAAGAAGTTGCAGAAACAGAAATCGAGAAAATTGTTATTGAAAAAACAAAAGAATTAGTTGGAAGGGATACAGTAACCATTCAACTTAAAGATGAAAAAGAGTTAGGAGAATCAATACCACAAGGGATGGCACGGCTTACACGGTCTATACGGTCTACAGATCTACACTCAAAAAAAAATGCAGAAGAAATACACAGCTTAAGGAAAGTTGAAGAAATTTCTTAGGAGAGTATGTGGACCTTGGAAATAACGTGTAGTCCAACGAAAATGAAACCAATTTCGTATGTGCGTCAAGGAAGCTTGATCAAGATTTCCCAAAAGCCGACAGAAACTTAGCATTATTAAAAGAAATAAGATTCCCAAGATGGTTACAGACTAGCATAAAGCTTGAAATACAGCTGCATGAATTCACGTATGCATGTAAAGATAAAATAACAGGATGGAAGTTCCACAAGAACAGTTACCAAAGTGTGCTCGCTTATTAGCATACAGGCACACGACAAAAAAGAACATGTAGAAAATACTGAGAAAAATAAAGTAATAGCTATTGAAGAAAATGAAAAAATCTAGGGGGATAAAATTATCCCGCCGGCAGGACCTCACTTCGGAGGTATTTGGGAGGCCGGAATCAAATCAGTAAAATATCATCTAAAAAGAATAAAAGATAACTTAGATAGATGGAAACTGATTAAAAGAATGAAGAAAGAGTTTTGGTCAAAAGATTATTTGTATGCCCTACAACAAAGAAGTAAGTGGAATAAAGAAAAATTGAGACTACAGTGGGAACCTTTGAAATACGAATTCAAAATTAAGGTCAATTGTGAGGGCTCAGAAAACAAACGACAAGTATTATCCACGCTTGCATAGATTTTAATCCATTAGGTTCGCTAGCCCCGGTTAAAGTTTTAGACAAATTATTCATGCAATAATGCATAATGTTACTTAAGCAAGAATAGACAAATCAATTTATCACAGAAATAAAGTGCTAACGTCAGAAAAAAGAAATTGAACAAAGAGTAAAATACCAGGACTAACCCCATTTTTAGTCGAAAGTAGACATCATAATTCAAATATGAAAATTAAAGAGACTTACACACTGCCAAAGGCAAGGGGAATATTAATACAGAATAAACTCATCACAAATGCCAAAATACCATTGTTCAGCTATTTACATTTATACCATTACTAGTACAAAGAGATGGACAAATTATAATGACGCAGTTTGGTTCAGACTATTAAGCATATAACTTTGAGATGGATTCATATCATCTACTAATTGTATTAATTTCAGTCGTAATAATTATTGTATACATGACAAGAAAAATAACTTTAACAAAAAAACTGCTAGCCATCACCTTTGTCGGCCCTCCGCAGAATGTTCACACATGAACACGTGACACCAAGTCTAAATTTGACCCTCGGTAAAATTATATCTCACAACATCTTGTACGACTGCAGACAGCAGCATAATAATAATAGATAGCGCACTTGTGGTCGCTTAAGATTGTAAGAGCGGCCTACGTTAAGAAATGTCTTATTAGAAATATAAGTAGCAAGGGTAAAAAATACCCTAATTAATCACAATAGTCTATGACCGCTGTTGCCAATAATGCATCGACAGCAGGCCTCAAATAAGTCACTCTTTTAGTATAAAAGACCTAGGATTCGTAAGAACAAAATCAGCATCTTACAAGTACTCACATTGAACATATCCGTCCAAGGTTGATTAATTTTTTTCCGAGAGCCAAAAAAGGTTGTTTCCATCTTTACATGACTATACATATCTGACTTAGCGTTTACAAAAGTATAAGTATTCGATTTAAAGTAACGATTAAATGCATAACGTTTATTACTTTTTCAGGTGAGTTTTTGATTACAATGTCTTCAGTTTCGTTTGATCACTCCAATTACTTAATATACCAAAATATATATAATGTAATAAAGCAATGTTAAATAATGAGATTATAATGTGACTGCTTACTTGTGAACCGAACATTCTCCACCTGTTGAAAGAACGCTTTTATTATTATTATTATTGTTGAGCTGGCAATGGCGCTATCTTCTGAATAGGCCTACGAAGAATTCCTTTATTAGTTTTTAAATCCATGACTTGGACTCATCCGCAAGACCTAGGAACAGCCGCTAAGATTTTTGCCAACTGCCACCTCTGCGGGGATAAGTTATCTTCATGGATTAAAACAAGCCATTTTAAGCACTTTCAGTCCAAGAACACAGAGATAAGAAAAACGAGAAGAAAGGGCTATCTTCGGCACGCCGAAGATTTAATACCCTTGCAGATCCAACCTTTTTATAATTCTCATAGTGCTTTGCCCGTATCTAAGAAGCACAGGGACAATAGTTAATGACAGTTAATTAACCGAGTTTGGTCAAGATATCGTGAAAAACAAACAAATTTTCCATATAACAACTTAATTTTCGACCTATCGTTCCTATATGATATAGTGGTCCGATTTTAATAGGATTTTGCATATATATGAGAAGCAAAGTAAAACTAATAAATGCCGAGTTTGAGCAAGATATCTTTATAAACAAAAATGTTTATCATACAAGAACCTAGCTGGTTTTGACATATGAACTGCGTGCAGCAGAAAGAGGGACTTCTGCAAAGTTTCATAAAGATAGCTTTAAAATTGAGAGACTAGTTCGCATAGAAACAGACAGACGGACAGCCGGACAGACGGACATGGCTATATCGACTCGGCTGTTGATACTGATCATGAATATATATTCTTTATGGGGTCGGAGATGTCTCCTTCTATGCGCTACATATTTCACGACTAAATTATAATACCCTCTGCAAGGGTATTAAAAGTGTATGCGTTTTTTCCACAACAATATAAATAATAAATAAATATTATTTACTGACACATACTGTCTATACTTGTCCAAATTGCTGCACATGCACGTTATACGTCCATATAAGTGATAAAACACACGTCCAACATAATTAACACTCGAAATAAATTATTGTATGTTAGTGCCTTCCAAATTAATAAATTATAATACCAAAAAACACGTATCAAAACTGCACAAAGTGACCCTCCCCCACTCACTATATGTTGGGTCCTACAAACTGGGACGAAGCCGCAAAACACAACTGTTCAGTAACGGGCATTACTTGCAGTTACTATAACAATAAACGAAATAAACTCTAAAACGATAAACAAAGTGGAGTCCAACACAGGGTAAGAAGGGTACCAGACGTACATATGTGTTGACGAGGTACCCGTTGCAAGGTACTCATTACACTTGCGTCGTGACAAACTATTAGTAATCGAAGAAAAAAAAGAATTCAAGTCGCATCCACATCCACATCCGCATTGGACGACATATTAAATTACATATATATAATATTTGTATGTGTTTTTTTTCATTTCCTTCATGTATTAATAACATTTTTTATTATATATTTGTGCATGCAATTTTTGAAAATTAATCTAATTTGATTAATTAAAAAACAAAAAAAATAAATCTCCTTTTTATTGGTTTTTTTGTTTCTATTTGTCCCAAGTCTTTTTTATATATAGAAAAAATATAGACCACCTCATCCAAATTGGACCGATTCCATCGTTCCAATTAATTTCATTTAATTAATATAAATAAAAATAAATATTTTGTATTTGTTCTTTTTTGTTTGTAATTGGTTTTTATTAAAACCAAATTAAAACATCATTCCAATTGGACCAATTCTATCGTTCCATTTTAATTAAATTAAGCAAGTATTCTTTCTACCTCTCCGCTGCCATCCAAGTCCGAGGCTCTTTAGGAGCCTACTGTGCCAATTGATAGCGATAAAGGCAGTAAGCAACGACTTTCCGTTCCGTCAACTCAGCACAAAAGATTAAGTTCACTTCCGCACTCTCCGATAAAAGAGGATTCTTCGCCATCAATCCTGAAAAGGGTCCACACTCCTTCCTCAGAAGAGTTAGCTATTCAGGCAACTTTTTCAAGGGCTAAGGGTCCGACAATTTCGGTAACCGGTTCTCTAACTACTCGCCCAACAGACTCAGTCAGTTCGAGGCAAGAATTAATTCGCCTCCGAATCTTGTCGCGTCGCTCCACACTCTTAAAATCCGTTTAGATCAAGTTTTGCAAGAGTTGTAAGGTATCTTCTTGGCCGGGGTGATAACTCAGTCTTACCCAGGTCCAATATACAAGAAATTCGTAGTTTGCCGAGACGCGAAGTTGAAAAGTGGTGTATGGAGCCGTCGGGATGACTCCGCCGCAGAATGGTCGCTTATTCTGGTAAGGAAAAAGGGAAGCCGCCGGGATCGCTCCGCTGCGGTTAGGTTAGAGTCGGCCTGCGTGATGGGTGCTGCTGGGATCGCTCCGCTGCAAGACGAAAGCCTACAAATGCACAATTTCTACACAGACAACGCAAACACTGTTTTATTTTGTGTACGTTCACTTCCGTTTTACATGTTTCTTAACTTCCCTAGCCTTGCTGCACCGTCAATTCTAGGCTGTTCCTACCTAACCTGGCAGCTAACTCGCGGTCCCTAAACTCTGTCCTTCGTTACATATGCACGTCCGACACGCTTGCCGGTTCCAAAGTGAAGTTGCTGATCGGCAGCAGCAGCTCACGACCCTCTTTTCGCCCTTTTGGCTTGCGGCGAAAATCCTCTCTCTGAGCTTGGCTCTCTTTAACTCCTAAAATATCAACAGAGTTGTAATTCGATTGCGCTTGCAATCGGGCTCTCATAATTTAGTACGCATACCTTTAACTGATAAGTGAGCCTCCCGTCCGTGGTGCGGACGTCTCCTGACCCTTCAGCCTCGTTGTAGTCATCTCCAGGTGGTCCATGATAGGCCTTCAGCTGGGCAATGTTCGCTACGCGCCTCCTCCGTTCGCCATCGCGCGCCAAACGCACGATATTGGGCGACACGAACCTCACGACCCGAAAAGGGCCGTAGAACTTCGGCGCTAGTTTTGCCGCGAATCCGTCGGCAGCCGATTGTCGCCGCGTAGTCCTCTCCACCGATCTTGATCGTCGCGACGACACGACCCCCCTCGACTCGCAAAACATCTACTGTCTCTTGCCTCCGCTGTCATCGCTGTCCATCCGCTCCCGGTCCGTTTCCCTGAGCCGGTCGTCTACAGAATTCCTGGCTGCTCACCCCCCTGGTTCCGCATTGCGCACAAAAGGCTACCTGCTGGTTGGGGCATTCCCTCCTAAAGTGCCCCTCTTTCCCGCATTGAAAACATATCGGGCGTCTCCTGGCTGCTCCCCCGGTTTCTTGGACGATCATTCGGTTAATGGGCTCTTCCCTTGGCACCAGTAATACTGGCGATGAAGCTACTCTGAAGGGGTTGTTTAAGCCTGTTGTCGCCTGTCCTTGCCCCTCGCCTATTTACGTGCCCACGCTTTTACCTAATCGAGATCGTGAACCCGGGGGATACTGTTGACCCTGCTGTTTTATACCCTCATACTCGACCGCTAATTGTATGAGCTTCGAAAGCGACGCGAAGTCTTGTCTCCGCACATACAATTTATACTCTGGGGCTGCGTTGTCGTGAATTCTCGCTCCGGACCATAGCCAGCATGGTGCATCAGCGCCCTGATGTCCACCACATACTGTCCACTACGAAGGACAGTGGATCGGCCTGCTCATCGAAACGTATACCCCACTTCCTGACCTGTTCCGGAATGATGCAGTGCCATCTATACTCCATGGGTAGGCGCGTCTGTGTTAATAAGACGCCCTCAGTAACACGAGGCGTCCCCGATTCCTTCGTCCTGTCGCTCGCATCACGGGCCTTGTAGTTCGGGATCGCCGGGACCTCGAGCAAGCCGGGGGTGTTTGAACGTGGGCCAGAGTCTGACTCTGACTTCGAACGTCTATCCCATTCGATTGGGTCAGGTTCGAGCTGGGCCTTGTGTTCCGGGGTCCTTGTGTATTTGGCCTCCAGCTCGGCTAGCCATGACCATATTTTGGCGGAATGCGAACCTCCGAACACGAAGCTTGCCAAGCGACGACGTAAGTCTTCAACCCGCCCTAACTCGCTCAGCTTGAACTCGCGAGTAATCGCCTCCAGTTCCTCCTTCCGTCGCAGAGTGGATCCACCGTACGCCCACCCCAGGATTCTGACACTCACCCGTATCCATCCTTTCGTACCAAACCTTTTACTGCGGTTCCCTTTTCCTCTTCTGGTCCACGTGACTCCGTTCAGATATTCAGCCTTCCTCGACCGCTTCGTTTTAATTACTTCTTTCTGGTTTTCCGACTTTATTTCCCGAAATTATTTTTATTGTATTTGTTTTATTTCCGTTTATCACGTTAATTTTAAATATATTTTATATCAAATTATTTTATTTTTTTTTGTTTTATTTTCATTTATTTTGATTTTAATTAATTTTATTTTAATTAATTTTGTTTAATTAATTTTCTTTTAATTAATTTTATTTTAAATAATTTTATTTTAACTATTTTTAATTTTTAATAAGTTTTATTTTAATTATTTTTGATTTTTAATTAATTTTATTTTGGTTATTTTAATTTGTTTTGTTTTAATTAAATTTGTTTAGTTCATTTTATTTTAATGAATTTTTGTCGACTGTATTTTGTCCGCACAAAAAAACAGTCGCACTTTTAGTTGACCACCAAGTGACGCTGCGTACCGGCCTCGGCCTACGGTACCCTTTTGCTACACTCGTCCACTCTTTTACCGTGGTTCTATGTCACTCCACTGTGGTCAGTTTCACTCGGTTGTTAATTATTATTATTATTATTAGTTTTCATTAATGACTGATATGTTCTGCACCGGTGAGCACATGAAAAAAAAATATAAGAAAAATGTTCACTCTTGCTGCTCACTTTGTCTGCAATGTTCACCATATTTATATAAATATATTTTTATACCCTTGCAGAGGGTATTATAATTTTGTCGTGAAATGTGTAACGCATAGAAGGAGACATCTCCGACCCCATAAAGTATATATATTCTTGATCAGTATCAACAGCCGAGTTGATATAGCCATAAAAATTAAGTTTTTGTATAGAAAATTTTTATGTTTTTCAAGATATCTTGACCAAACTCGGTATTTATTAGTTTAACTAAGCTCCCCATATATATGCAAAATTCTATTAAGATCGGGCAACTATATCATATAGCTGCCATAGGAACGATCGGTCGAAAATTAAGTTTTTGTATGGAACATTTTTATGTTTTTCAAGATATCTTGACCAAACTCGGTATTTATTAGTTTAACTAAGCTCTCCATTTATATGCAAAATTCTATTAAGATCGGGCAACTATATCATATAGCTGCCATAGGAACGATCGGTCGAAAATTAAGTTTTTGTATGGAAAATTTTTATGTTTCTCAAGATATCTTGACCAAACTCGGTATTTATTAGTTTTACTACGCTCCTCATTTAAATGCAAAATCCTATAAAGATCGGACAACTATATCATATAGCTGCCATGGGAACGATCGGTCAAAAATTAAGTTTTTGTATGGAAAATTTTTATGTTTTTTACGATATCTTGACCAAACTCGGTATTTATTAGTTTTACTACGCTCCCCATATATCTGCAAAATCCCATTAAGATCGGACAACTATATCATATAGCTGCCATAGGAACGATCGGTCGAAAATTAAGTTGTTGTATGAAAACCTTTTTATTTTTTGACAAGGACATGGACGTATGCCAGACAGAAGCAAACACAAAGTGCTTAGAATTCGTGATAACCGAAAAGGTTCGGCCTGCAAGGGAGTTAAATCTTCGGCGTGCCGAAGATAGCCCTTCTTTCTCGTTTTTTTTACAACTTAGTTTGTTCACCAAAAAAATTATTCGCCACTACAGCTCCAATGTTCATATTGGGCCGAATCCACTTTATTGTTCACCTTTTTTTTCCGTCGCGCTTACTTTCGACTTTACTTCAAATTTCGACGCGTACCGAGCGATTCGCCCCACGCTTCGCAGCTGTCCCGTTGGCGCGCGCTCTGCCGACTCTCGGCTTATGCGTGTGAGCGTGTGCCTGTATGCGTGCACACACGCTAGCACGCTCGCCGCAAATTCGCTCGCTCAGCGAGAAGTTTTATGGCTGTCTGTTAGTTTTCGAGTCTCTGCTTTGTCTTTTCTAGTTGTCCCCACTTGTCTGCCTGCACGTGTTCATTTGTTGATGAAACCCCTGTGGGACTTTCTATGCTCCCTTTTCCTATGCCGCAGGCGGCTAACTTCTCAGTTATTTTTGCCGTTTTGGTTCTAACTCACCCTGGAAGCACTTTTATGGGCTTCTAAGCCACGTAAGTGCCACGCCCCTTCACGCCTAGGGTCCCTGCTCGGGCGCCACTTGTAAAGTAGCTTCTTGGCCGGGGTGATAACTCAGTCTTACCCAGGTCCAATATACAAGAAATTCGTAGTTTGCCGAGACGCGAAGTTGAAAAGTGGTGTATGGAGCCGTCGGGATGACTCCGCCGCAGAATGGTCGCTAATTCTGGTAAGGAAAAAGGGAAGCCGCTGGGATCGCTCCGCTGCGGTTAGGTTAGAGTCGGCCTGCGTGATGGGTGCTGCTGGGATCGCTCCGCTGCAAGACGAAAGCCTACAAATGCACAATTTCTACACAGACAACGCAAACACTGTTTTATTTTATGTACGTTCACTTCCGTTTTAGATGTTTCTTAACTTCCCTAGCATTGCTGCACCGTCAATTCTAGGCTGTTCCTACCTAACCTGGCAGCTAACTCGCGGTCCCTAAACTCTGTCCTTCGTTACTTATGCACGTCCGATACTCACGCTTGCCGGTTCCAAAGTGAAGTTGCTGATCGGCAGTAGCAGCTCACGACCCTCTTTTCGCCCTTTTTTCCTTTATATTTATGTTTGGGCGCGGGCCTCACTGTGACTCCGCGTCACAGAGTGTGAGCGCTCTTTCAAAATTCTCAGCCAAGACGAGTCAAATGTGCAAGATATGCAAACCATGCAAGCTAAATATGACCACTGCTACTTTGTCTATGAGCGCTGTGCCTCTAGTCTTAATGTGCGACTAGTCTAATAGAGAACGGCCCGTCAACAGCCAAGAGGCTGCAGTCTCCCTCCTGTGGAGATTGAAATTTTTTATGGGGAGTATTTGAAATGGCCCTCTATATAACCAATCCACGGTTAACTGTGGTCGAAAAACTATTTCACCTCAACTCAAAGACAGGCGGGGAAGAAAAGGCAATCGTATCCAAGTCTCCTCTCACAAATGATGTTTTCGCATCTGCGTGAAGCGACTTAACTGACCGATTTGAGAACGACGATGTGGAACGACCTTAATTCATTCTTATTGGAACACTATCTCACTCTAGAGGCGATAGAGGGCATGAAGCCGAGCACAAGTGCACAGGTCCACTCCAGACCCGCTCGAAAGGATCCCCCAACAAAGAAAATTAACTCCTTTGAAGCTAAGATGAGCGTTAAGGCTCTGTCTTGCAGACTTTGCTCAAAGGAGAACCATCCAGTGCGCTTGTGCCCACGTTTTCTGCAGATGTGTGTTGGTGACAGGTCTAACTTCATCAAACAGCAAAAACTCTTCCTGAACTGTTTCGCGAGAGGGCATCAACTAAAAGATTGCACGAGTCAACATAATTGCCTCGCGTGCAAGGGTCGCCACAACACCCTCCTGCATTGTGGCAGCCCTCCTCCAGCCCCCTCTGCAACAGCTCCCTCGCCCCAAAGTAGCCACTCGCAATCCACTTTCCCCTCCAATGTGCAGAGCTATCGGAAGCGACGTTCATCTCCGAATGTAATCAAGCTTCCTTTCCATCCAGTCCGAACAGAAGTGACCGGCTTAAATCAAGCTATCTCAGCCAACTTACAGAAGTTATGTCACTTCAAGATTGGCTCCCCTACTAAACCGAGGATAAAAATTGAAAACTCTGCTTTCGTTTTGGCCAATTTGGTTGGCAATTTGGCCTCGCATCCACTTCCACACAGCATTCTGAGGGACCTACCAACATATGCGGTTCACTACTAGGAATGGAGACCATTTTCGGCGGGGTCCTGACTGGCTCATTAGTTAAGTCGAATGTCGCGAGAATTTCGACCTTTTCCACAAGGATTTCAGTCAGCCCCAAACCTTTAGACGATCTTCTCAAAAAGTTCTGGGAGGTGGAAGATCTGCCAGCCAAACTGGCAAACTTTACTCGCACCACGAAAAGGGATGAGACTAGCAGATACATTGTTACGTTGCCCTTCCCTAATCCTGATCACATCAACTTGGGACATTCAAGGTCCATCGCACTTGCTCAGTTTCTGAGAAACGAAGCTCGTTTAATGGGAAACACTCCTCCAAAAGAGCAGTAGGACTCCGTGATCAAGGATTACCTAGACTTGGATCATATGAAACAAGTCCCTCCTAGCAACGACTCAAATAGCAAAAGTCTGAACGATGTCCTCCACAAAGGTCCAGTTCTGCAATCAGATCTAACCATCCAGATCTTGAAATGGCGTTTCTTCCGCTATGGGTTCAACGCCGATATTACCAAAATCTGTCGGAACGGAAGAACGCTTTTATTATTATTATTGTTGAACTGGCAATTTATTAGTTTTTATTAGTTTTTAAATTCACGACTTGGACTCATCCGCAAGACCTAGGAACAGCCGTTAAGACAAGCCATTTTAAGCACATTCAGTCCAAGAACACAAATTTATTAAAAATAACCTATCGCAAAAAAAAAATTGTATGCGTTTTTTCCACAGCAATATAAATAATAAATAAATATTATTTACTGACACATACTGTCTATACTTGTCCAAATTGCTGCACATGCACATTATCTGCTGCACACTATATGTCCATATAAGTGATAAAACACAGGTCCAACATAATTAACACTCGAAATAAATTATTGTATGTGCCTTCCAATTTAATATATAATAACAGCAAGAAAAACACGTATCAGAACTGCATAAAGTGACCTTCCCCCGCTCACTATATGTTGGGTCCTACAAACTGAGACGAAGCCGCAAAACACAACTGTTCAGTAACGGGCATTACTATCACTTAAAATTTGCCGCATTAGTTTATTTTGTTTTTTTTTTTTTTAATAAAACAATAAACAAAATAAACTCTAAAACGATCAACAAAGTGAAGTCCAACACAGGGTAAAAAGGGTACCAGACGTATGTGTTGACAAGGTACCCGTTGCAAGGTATTCGTTAAACTTGGGTCGTGACAAACTGTTTGTAATCAAAGAAAAAACTAGCTCATATGAACAGTAATCATGTGCCATGGATGGGGTTGTATTGTAACAATAAACAAAATATTGAAGCCATACGTCCAAATCAGTTGTATGGTCAAGATATCTTGAGAAACATAAAAATTTTCCATATAAAAACATAATTTTCGACCGATCGTTCCTATGGCAGCTATATGATATAGTTGCCCGATCTTAATAGACTTTTGCATATATATGGAGAGCTTAGTTAAACTAATAAATACCGAGTTTGGTCAAGATATCTTGAAAAACATAAAAATTTTCTATACAAAAACTTAATTTTCGACCGATCGTTCCTATGGCAGCTATATGATATAGTTGCCCGATCTTAATAGGATTTTGCATATATATGGGGAGCGTAGTAAAACTAATAAATACCGAGTTTAGTCAAGAAGGAACCTACTTTTCGACCGATCTTTCCTATGGCAGCTATATGATATAGTGGTCCGATCCAGCTGGTTTTGACATATGAACTGCGTGCAACAGAAAGAGAGAATTCTGCAAAGTTTCATAAAGATAGCTTTAAAACTGAGAGACTAGTTCGCATAGAAACAGACAGACGGACAGACGGACATGGCTATATCAACTCGGCTGTTGATACTGATCAAGAATATATATACTTTATGGGGTCGGAGATGTCTCCTTCTATGCGTTACATATTTCACGACAAAATTATAAAACCCTCTGCAAGGGTATTAAAAGTGTATGCGTTTTACCCACAACAATATAAATAATAAATAAATATTATTTACTGACACATACTGTCTATACTTGTCCAAATTGCTGCACATGCACGTTATCTGCTGCACACTATATGTCCATATAAGTGATAAAACACACGTCCAACATAATTAACACTCGAAATAAATTATTGTATGTTAGTGCCTTCCAAATTAATAAATTATAATACCAAAAAACACGTATCAAAACTGCACAAAGTGACCCTCCCCCACTCACTATATGTTGGGTCCTACAAACTGGGACGAAGCCGCAAAACACAACTGTTCAGTAACGGGCATTACTTGCAGTTACTATAACAATAAACGAAATAAACTCTAAAACGATAAACAAAGTGGAGTCCAACACAGGGTAAGAAGGGTACCAGACGTACATATGTGTGGACAAGGTACCCGTTGCAAGGTACTCATTACACTTGCGTCGTGACAAACTATTAGTAATCGAAGAAAAAAAAGAATTTAGGTCGCATCCACATCCACATCCGCATTGGACGACATATTAAATTACATATATATAATATTTGTATGTGTTTTTTTCATTTCCTTCATGTATTAATAACATTTTTTTTATATATTTGTGCATGCAATTTTTGAAAATTAATCTAATTTGATTAATTAAAAAACAAAAAAATAAATCTCCTTTTTATTGGTTTTTTTGTTTCTATTTGTCCTTAGTCTTTTTTATATATAGAAAAAATATAGACCACCTCACCCAAATTGGACCGATTCCATCGTTCCAATTAATTTCATTTAATTAATATAAATAAAAATAAATATTTTGTATTTGTTCTTTTTTGTTTGTAATTGGTTTTTATTAAAACCAAATTAAAACATCATTCCAATTGGACCAATTCTATCGTTCCATTTTAATTAAATTAAGCAAGTATTCTTTCTACCTCTCCGCTGCCATCCAAGTCCGAGGCTCTTTAGGAGCCTACTGTGCCAATTAATAGCGATAAAGGCAGTAAGCAACGACTTTCCGTTCCGTCAACTTAGCACAAAAGATTAACTTCACTTCCGCACTCTCCGATAAAAGAGGATTCTTCGCCATCAATCCTGAAAAGGGTCCACACTCCTTCCTCAGAAGAGTTAGCTATTCAGGCAACTTTTTCAAGGGCTAAGGGTCCGACAATTTCGGTAACCGGTTCTCTAACTACTCGCCCAACAGACTCAGTCAGTTCGAGGCAAGAATTAATTCGCATCCGAATCTTGTCGCGTCGCTCCAGTCTTACCCAGGTCCAATATACAAGAAATTTGTAGTTTGCCGAGACGCGAAGTTGAAAAGTGGTGTATGGAGCCGTCGGGATGACTCCGCCGCAAAATGGTCGCTAATTCTGGTAAGGAAAAAGGGAAGCCGCCGGGATCGCTCCGCTGCGGTTAGGTTAGAGTCGGCCTGCGTGATGGGTGCTGCTGGGATCGCTCCGCTGCAAGACGAAAGCCTACAAATGCACAATTTCTACACAGACAACGCAAACACTGTTTTATTTTGTGTACGTTCACTTCCGTTTTATATGTTTCTTAAGTTCCCTAGCCTTGCTGCACCGTCAATTCTAGGCTGTTCCTACCTAACCTGGCAGCTAACTCGCGGTCCCTAAACTCTGTCCTTCGTTACGTATGCACGTCCGATACTCACGCTTGCCGGTTCCAAAGTGAAGTTGCTGATCGGCAGCAGCAGCTCACGACCCTCTTTTCGCCCTTTTGGCTTGCGGCGAAAATCCTCTCTCTGAGCTTGGCTCTCTTTAACTCCTAAAATATCAACAGAGTTGTAATTCGATTGCGCTTGCAATCGGGCTCTCATAATTTAGTACGCATACCTTTAACTGATAAGTGAGCCTCCCGTCCGTGGTGCGGACGTCTCCTGACCCTTCAGCCTCGTTGTAGTCATCTCCAGGTGGTCCATGATAGGACTTAAGCTGGGCAATGTTTGCTACGCGCCTCCTCCGTTCGCCATCGCGCGTCAAACGCACGATATTGGGCGACACGAACCTCACGACCCGAAAAGGGCCGTCGAACTTCGGCGCTAGTTTTGCCGCGAATCCGTCGGCAGCCTTTCACAACTGGTGTTGGCGTAGCCACACCTGCTCGTCCACTTTTGGCCGCCATTCCCGTCGTCGCAGATTTTTATGTCTTCCATTCCCGTTATGACGGACGATGTCGAACACCTCCCTCAGACGCTGGGCGATTTCTCCGTTTGCTGAACAGTGGCAGGCCCAGGCGTAACCTCGTCGTCTAAAGCGGCTGGGAGACTAGGTTCGCGACCCTGTACCAAAAAAGCGGGAGAAAATCCGGTCGAATCCGCCACACTTGTATTCACCGCCAACGCTTTCTCAGGTAGGACCCACGAGCTCTGGTGTCCTTCGATGAACTGGGTGATCATTGTCTTGACCGTCCGGCTCGTCCGCTCGGTAGGGTTCCCCTGGGGGCAGTATGGCGCCGTGTATTGCACCTCCACGCCGATCGAAGTCAAGAAGGCCTTGAATATTCGGCTTGTGAACTGCACTCCGTTGTCGCACACAAATTTCCGGGGGACTCCAAATCGGCAAAGTATCCGTTCCCGGAACGCCCTCTGCAAATGTTCCGCCTTCGCTCGCCTCAAAGGGACCAGTTCCACCCACTTGCTAAACGCGTCGTGGAATACCAGCAACATGGTGTTACCGTGCTTCGAGCGTGGTACCGGCCCCACGAAGTCTGCGCATAATATGGCCCATGGTTCCGTCACCTGGCGCTTCAGCATTCGTCCTGCCGATATCACCTGTTCCACCTTGAACTTCTGACACACCTCGTGCGGCGTCCTGGAACATCCCTGGCCAGTAGTACCTCTGTGCTAGTCGGGATATTGTCTTCCTCACCCCTTGATGCCCTGCCGTCGGGGCAATGTGGCACTCCTGCAGAACTCTCTGCCTCTGGTTACTGGCGATGCACAATTTCCATGGCACGTAGTCCGCGTCGTCGGCTCTGTGTCTCAGGTGGCGGCAGAGTTGGTCGTTCTCGACAGCAAAGTCCGGATATTTTGCGGGCTCCTTGGCGAGGTTCTCCAGCATACAAGCGGTCCATCCACATTGGTACTGTTCCTCCACGGCCTGACGACATGCCTCCAGTGGCTGCAGGGACAGTGCGTCGGCTACCACGTTCAACTTCCCCCGTCGGTACTGCACGTCGAACTGGAACTGCTGCAACTCTAAGGCCCATCGAGCTATCCTTCCAGATGAACTCTCTATGGAGTTGAGCCATTTAAGTGCCATGTGGTCGGTAATGACGTCGAATCTGTACCCCTCCAAGTAACACGTCAACTTGCGGATTGACCAAACTATAGCCAGACATTCCTTCTCCGTGGCTGAGTAGTTGGTCTCTGCCTTCAGAAGTTTCCTACTGGCGTAAGCGATGACTCGCTCCTTCTCGTCGATGGTCTGTGTCAGGACGGCGCCGAGACCGTAATCGCTCGCATCCGTTTGCAGCACGAATTTCTTGCTGAAATCCAGGCAAGCGAGGATCGGCGCTGTTGTGAGTCGCTCCTTGAGTTGCTCCAGCGCTTCCTGCTGTTCCACGCCCCACGACCATACCTTTCCCTTCTTCAAGAGAGCGGTCATCGGCTGCACCACCGACGCGAAATTAGGGACGAAGCGTCGATACTACGATGCCATCCCAAGGCATTGACGCAGCTCCTTGCAGTTCGATGGGGCCGTCAGCCTCTGGATCGCGAGCACCTTTGAGAGGTCCATCCGTATCCCTTCGCCGCTCACTACGTGTCCTAAATATACCAACTCCTTCCGGAAGAAACGGCATTTCTCTATGTTGAGCTTTAGGTTCGCTTCCCTCAGTCATCGGAACACTTCTCTCAGGTTGGCTACGTGCTGTTCCTTGGTTGCGCCTATGACGATGATGTCGTCCAGGTAGGCGAAAGCGTGGGGCTCCATTTCCGGCCCTATCACCGAATCTAGTGCTCTCTGGAACGTGACGCAGGCCGAGTGCAGACCAAAGGGCATCACCTTCCACTGGAAAAGTCCCCGTCCTGGGACTGTGAACGCGGTATACTGCCTACTCCCTTCCTCCATGGGGATCTGCCAGTATCCTTGCTTCAGATCCATCGTCGATATGTAGCGCGCGTGCCGTAGGCGCTCTAAAATGTGCCTACAGTCGATGAACATTCGCCATTCCCCTGTCTTCTTTTTCATCAGCACGATCGGCGCACTGTATGGGCTTCGGGACGGCTCGATGGCTCCCGTCCGGAGCAATTCCTCCACTTGCTTGACGATGACTTGTTGCATCGCTGGGTTCCTCGGGTAGTACCTCTGCTTGATGGGCTCGTTGTCCTTCATTACGATTTGATGGCTAGCTTTGTGGGACACGCCTTTCAACCCCTCGAATCACGGCAACTCTGCCTACAGAAGCACCTGTAGGCTGGGCTCTAAGTCTGCTGGCCAGATGTCCTCGCTACTAGGACTCTCCTCTCCAGACCCTTTACCACTACGAGCCTCGTGACTATTTTTCGCAGCCGCGTTTTCTCCCTCGACTAGTTCACCTGCCAGCACGACTCCTTCTAAAGTGCGAGGTTGATCCTCCTGCCCGTTGGATCCAGCCACCCTCCCCAGCTTCGCGCTCTCAGGTGCTGATCCACACATAGGACCTGAATCTCTGTCTCTGCTGACCTCCGTCGTCGCCTGTCGTTTTACCCTAACCCCTGTCGAGTCCTCCTTACGGTTCTGCTTCTGATCCTTTCCTGGCGCTCTAGACAACTCGCTGTCCGACCGTGCCTCCGCTGGCACCCTGGACATACCCTTATTGCCCGACCGTGCCTTCACTGGCACCCTGGACACCTCTTTATCGTCCGACCTCACCTTCACTGGCATCCTGGACATACCTCTATTATTCGATCGCGCCTACGGGATTCTCTCCGCGGGACGGACCGTCACCCCCTGCCGAATCCCTAACTTTGCCTCCGGGATCGGCTCCACAGGGCAGCCAGTCGCCCCTTTCCTAATATCCCGTCTCTCCAGCGTCCCTAACGTCATCTCGAATCGTCGTACCCATCGCTCGCAGAGAGTCCATACCTACGATCATTTGGTCTAGCATCGGCGTCATGATTAGTAGCGGCACGCGTATCATACGCCCCGCTTAACTTACTCCCGCGTGCAGCATCCGCCGCGCAGGCACTACTGATGAACGATCGAGTGGCGCCGGTGTCGATTGTCGCCGCGTAGTCCTCCACCGATCTTGATCGTCGCGACGACACGAGCCCTCTCGACTCGCAAAACATCTACTGCCTCCTGCCTCCGCTGTCATCGCTGTCCATCCGCTCCCGGTCCGGATGGTGCCTCTGCCCGTTTCCCTAAGCCGGTCGTCTACAGAATTCCTGGCTCACCCCCCTGGTTCCGCATTGCGCACAAAAGGCTACCTGCTGGTTGGGGCATTCCCTCCTAAAGTGCCCCTCTTTCCCTCTGAAAACATATCGGGCGTCTCCTGGCTGCTGAAAACATATCGGGCGTCTCCTGGCTGCTCCCCCGGTTTCTTGGACGATCATTCGGTTAACGGGCTCTTCCCTTGGCACCGGTAATACTGGCGATGAAGCTACCCTGAAGGGGTTGTTTAAGCCTGTTGTCGCCTGTCCTTGCCCCTCGCCTAGGTACGTGCCCATGCTATTACCTAATCGAGATCGTGAACCCGGGGGATACTGTTGACCCTGCTGTTTTATACCCTCATACTCGACCGCTAATTGTATGAGCTTCGAAAGCGACGCGAAGTCTTGTCTCCGCACATACAATTTATACTCTGGGGCTGCGTTGTCGTATATTCTCGCTAATTCTTGCTCCGGACCATAGCATCAGCGCCCTGATGTCCACCACATACTGGCCACTACGAAGGACAGTGGATCGGCCTGCTCATCGAAGCGTATACCCCACTTCCTGACCTGTTCCGGAATGATGCAGTGCCATCTATACTCCATGGGTAGGCGCGTCTGTGTTAATGGGACGCCCTCAGTAACACGAGGCGTCCCCGATTCTTTCGTCGGGGGTGTTTGAACGTGGGCCAGAGTCTGACTCTGACTTCGAACGTCTATCCCATTCGATTGGGTCAGGTTCGAGCTGGGCCTTGTGTTCCGGGGTCCTTGTGTATTTGGCCTCCAGCTCGGCTAGCCAAGCCCATATTTTGGCGGAATGCGAACCTCCGGACACGAAGCTTGCCAAGCTCAGCTTGAACTCGCGAACTCACCTTTTTTTTCCGTCGCGCTTACTTTCGACTTTACTTCAAATTTCGACGCGTACCGAGCGATTCGCCCCACGCTTCGCAGCTGTCCCGTTGGCGCGCTCTGCCGACTCTCGGCTTATGCGTGTGAGCGTGTGCCTGTATGCGTGCACACACGCTAGCACGCTCTCCGCAAATTCGCTCGCTCAGCGAGAAGTTTTATGGCTGTCTGTTAGTTTTCGAGTCTCTGCTTTGTCTTTTCTAGTTGTCCCCACTTGTCTGCCTGCACGTGTTCATTTGTTGATGACACCCCTGTGGGACTTTCTATGCTCCCTTTTCCTATGCCGCAGGCGGCTAACTTCTCAGTTATTTTTGCCGTTTTGGTTCTAACTCACCCTGGAAGCACTTTTATGGGCTTCTAAGCCACGTAAGTGCCACGCCCCTTCACGCCTAGGGTCCCTGCTCGGGCGCCACTGTAAAGTAGCTTCTTGGCCGGGGTGATAACTCAATCTCACCCAGGTCCAATATACAAGAAATTTGTAGTTTGCCGAGACGCGAAGTTGAAAAGTGGTGTATGGAGCCGTCGGGATGACTCCGCCGCAGAATGGTCGCTTATTCTGGTAAGCAAAAAGGGAAGCCGCCGGGATCGCTCCGCTGCGGTTAGGTTAGAGTCGGCCTGCGTGATGGGTGCTGCTGGGATCGCCCCGCTGCAAGACGAAAGCCTACAAATGCACAATTTCTACACAGACAACGCAAACACTGTTTTATTTTGTGTACGTTCACTTCCGTTTTATATGTTTCTTAACTTCCCTAGCCTTGCTGCACCGTCAATTCTAGGCTGTTCCTACCTAACCTGGCAGCTAACTCGCGGTCCCTAAACTCTGTCCTTCGTTACTTATGCACGTCCGATACTCACGCTTACCGGTTCCAAAGTGAAGTAGCTGATCGGCAGTAGCAGCTCACGACCCTATTTTCGCCCTTTTGCCTTGCGGCGAAAATCCTCTCTCTCAGCTTGGCTCTCTTTAACTCCTAAAATCTCAACAGAGTTGTAATTCGATTGCGCTTGCAATCGGGCTCTCATAATTTAGTACGCATACCTTTAACTGATAACTGACTTATTATATTCTCATTATTCTTAAGCCTATGGTAACAATATGATTATTAATTATTTCATTTTTCTTCACACTTAGCCTATGGCAACAATATGATTATTAATTATTTCATTTTTCCTTTAAATTTATGTTTGGGCGCGGGCCTCACTGTGACTCCGCGTCACAGAGTGTGAGCGCTCTTTCAAAATTCTCAGCCAAGACGAGTCAAATGTGCAAGATATGCAAACCATGCAAGCTAAATATGACCACTGCTACTTTGTCTATGAGCGCTGTGCCTCTAGTCTTAATGTGCCACTAGTCTAATAGAGAACGCAATCGCCCTGATCGCGGCTCCTGCGCTCCGTTAACAGCCAAGAGGCTGCAGTCTCCCTCCCGTGGAGATTGACATTGTTTATGGGGAGTATTTGAAATGGCCCACTTTCCGAGGACTTCCCGCAGCTGTCCATATATCCAATCCAAGGTTAACTGTAGTCGAAAAACTATTTCACCTCAACTCAAAGACAGGCGGAGAAGCGAATGCAATCGTGTCCAAGTCTCCTCTCACAAATGATGTTTTCGCATTTGCGTGAAGCGACTTAACTGACCGATTTAAGAACGACGATGTGGAACGATCTTAATTCGTTCTTATTGGAACACTATCTCACTCTAGAGGCGATAGAGGGCATGAAGCCGAGCACAAGTGCACAGGTCCACTCCAGACCCGCTCGAAAGGATCCCCAACAAAGAAAATTAACTCCTTTGAAGCCAAGATGAGTGTTAAGGCTCTGTCTTGCAGACTTTGCTCAAAGGAGAATCATCCAGTGCACTTGTGCCCACGTTTTCAGCATATGTGTGTTGGTGACAGATCTAACTTTATCAAACAGGAAAAACTCTTCCTGAACTGTTTCGCGAGAGGGCATCAACTAAAAGATTGCATAATTGCTTTGCGTGCAAGGGTCGCCACAACACCATCCCGCATTGTGGCAAACCTCCTCCAGCCCCCTCTGTAACAGCTGCCTCGCCCCAAAGTAGCCACTCGCAATCCACTTTCCCCTCCAATGTGCAGAGCTACTTTGCCACAAACACACAAGGTGTGCTCCTAGGCACTGCTATTATTAACATTTGCCATTTGGGCACTTGTTATACAGCACGTGCACACATCGATTCGGGATCGGAAGCGACGTTCATCTCCGAATGTAATCAAGCTTCCTTTCCATCTAGTCCGAACAGAAGTGACCGGCTTAAATCAAGCTATCTCAGCCAACTTACAGAAGTTATGTCACTTCAAGATTGGCTCCCCTACTAAACCGAGGATCAAAATTGAAAACTCTGCTTTCGTTTTGGCCAATTTGGTTGGCAATTTGGCCTCGCATCTACTTCCACACAGCATTCTGAGGGACCTACCAACATATGCGGTTCACTACTAGGAATGGAGACCATTTTCGGCTGGGTCCTGACTGGCTCATTAGTTAAGTCGAATGTCGCGAGAATTTCGACCTTTTCCACAAGGATTTCAGTCAGCCCCAAACCTTTAGACGATCTTCTCAAAAGGTTCTGGGAGGTGGAAGATCTGCCAGCCAAACTGGCAAACTTTACTCGCACCACGAAAAGGGATGAGACTAGCAGATACATTGTAACGTTGCCCTTCACGAATCCTGATCACATCAACTTGGGACATTCAAGGTCCATCGCACTTGCTCAGTTTCTGAGAAACGAAGCTCGTTTAATGGGAAACACTCCTCCAAAAGAGCAGTAGGACTCCGTGATCAAGGATTACCTAGACTTGGATCATATGAAACAAGTCCCTCCTAGCAACGACTCAAATAGCAAAAGTCTGAACAATGTCCTCCACAAAGGTCCAGTTCTGCAATCAGATCTAACCATCCAGATCTTGAAATGGCGTTTCTTCCGCTATGGGTTCAACGCCGATATTACCAAAATCTATCGGAACGAAAGAACGCTTTTATTATTATTATTGTTGAACTGGCAATGGCGCTATCTACTGAATAGGCCTACGAAGAATTCATTTATTAGTTTTTAAATTCACGACTTGGACTCATCCGCAAGACCTAGGAACAGCCGTTAAGACAAGCCATTTTAAGCACATTCAGTCCAAGTAGACAAATTTAAGAAAATAACCTATCGCTAAAAAAAAAAATTATATGCGTTTTTTCCACAGCAATATAAATAATAAATAAATATTATTTACTGGCACATACTGTCTATACTTGTCCAAATTGCTGCACATGCACATTATCTGCTGCACACTATATGTCCATATATGTGATAAAACACACGTCCAACATAATTAACACTCGAAATAAATTATTATATGTTAGTGCCTTCTATTTTAATAAATTATAACAGCAAGAAAAACACGTATCAGAACTGCATAAAGTGACCTTCCCCCGCTCACTATATGTTAGGTCCTACAAACTGAGACGAAGCCGCAAAACACAACTGTTCAGTAACGGGCATTACTATCACTTAAAATTTGCCGCATTACTTTATTTTGTTTTTTTTTTTTAATAAAACAATAAACAAAATAAACTCTAAAACGATAAACAAAGTGAAGTCCAACACAGGGTAAAAAGGGTACCAGATGTATGTGTTGACAAGGTACCCGTTGCAAGGTAATCGTTAAACTTGGGTCGTGACAAACTGTTTGTAATCGAAGAAAAAACTAGCTCATATGAACAATAATCATGTGCCATGGATGGGGTTGTATTGTAACAATAAACAAAATATTGAAGTCATACGTCCCAATCAGTTGTATGAGCAGATGTGTAGGAACGTATGTACTCATTTAAGGTTCAGTGACTTCGTTCCACAATTCCCAACTTCAGGTGGTGGTGTGCCGTAGACGTAATGTTGTCTATTTTTAGATATTAATTTATTTATTGGATCCTACTTTAGAATAAAGGATTCGAATAAAGCTTTTGCTACGCTTTTCGCGGTTTTAATCGCTATAGGTATGGCAACAAAATATTTGTATAAGTCACAAATAATCGTGACTGCGTAGTTGATACCATTTTCGGACTTAGGTAATGGACTAATGGTGTCGACTAGTACTTTGTCAAAAACACTTGTTACTGTGTCCGTAATGGTTAATGGCGTTTTAATGTGCTTGGTAGCCTTAGCTTTTTGACATTTCTGACATTTATTATTTTTTTATTATTCTTCCATTAGAAATATTTTTTAATTTTTGCTAATGTTTTTGAAATGCCTGTATGACCTCCTTGCATGGGTTTATCTGTATGTATTTGGGTCACTGGCTTGAGAAGCTCTACTCTTGCCATATTTTAAAAGTATCTATTGAAGTGTTTTAAAAGATCTTTTTGCTCGGTGCCACTATATTTCTCGACTTTGGATGAATTAACATAGGTCGAGAATTCCATTTCAATTCTTGCTATAACTTTTTAACCCTGAACCCATTGAAAATGGGTACGAGAAAGAAGGGCTATCTTCGGCACGCCGAAGATTTAGTACCCTTGCAGGCCGAACCTTTTCGGTTATCACGAATTCTAAGCACTTATTGCTTGCTTCTGTCTGGCATACGTCCATGTCCTTGTCAAAAAAAAAAGTTTTTCATACAACTTAATTTTCGACCGATCGTTCCTATGGCAGCTATATGATATAGTTGTGCGATCTTAATAGGATTTTGCAGATATATGGGGAGCGTAGTAAAACTAATAAATACCTAGTTTGGTCAAGATATCTTGAGAAACATAAAAATTTTCCATACCAAAACTTAATTTTTGACCGATCGTTCCTATGGCAGCTATATGATATAGTTGTCCGATCTTTATAGGATTTAGCATGTAAATGAGGAGCGTAGTAATACTAACAAATACCGAGTTTGGTCAAGATATCTTGAAAAACATAAAAATTTTCCATACAAAAACTTAATTTTCGACCGATCGTTTCTATGGCAGCTATATGATATAGTTGCCTGATCTTAATAGGACTTTGCATATATATGGGGAGCGTAGTAAAACTAATAAATACCGAGTTTAGTCAAGAAATCTTTATAAACAAAAATGTTTTTCATACAAGAACCTACTTTTCGACCGATCGTTCCTATGGCAGCTATATGATATAGTGGTCCGATCCAGCTGGTTTTGACATATGAACTGCATGCAACAGAAAGAGAGAATTCTGCAAAGTTTCATAAAGATAGCTTTAAAACTGAGAGACTAGTTCGCATAGAAACAGACAGACGGACAGACGGACAGACGGACATGGCTATATCAACTCGGCTGTTGATACTGATCAAGAATATATATACTTTATGGGGTCGGAGATGTCTCCTTCTATGCGTTACACAATTCACGACAAAATTATAATACCCTCTGCAAGGGTATAAAAAGTATTCAAGTCGCATCCACATCCACCGCCGCCCCACAGTTTTCATCAAGTAGCCATCGTTCCCGAAAGCCAAATCACGGCAAGGAGCCGCTTATTATTAGTATTATTATGCACTAGTTATGTAAGAGGCAAGAAGCCGTCGAAGATGTTATTATTTTGTATTAGTTATGTAAGAGGTAAGGAGCCCCAATATTATAAGTAGTCGTATTAATTGAGTAAAGAGGCAAGGAGCCACAAATGTTATAATTAGCCTTATAAGAGCGTATTTGAATTTAACCGCCGGCCGCCGCTGCAGTTGTCGTGCGTTGTCGATCGGTTGTTCAACACCGTCTTCGAGAGCGAAACTTCAACTCGGCGGCGAATAGCGAAAGCTCCGAGGCCAAGTTGCGAAAGGTCGCGGCGAAGTTGAGCGGCCGAGGCAAGCGCATGGCTCGCCGGCGAGCGCGCCGGCACTTTGGAATGAACACTAAGGGTGAGTAGAAGTGCGTCGTGAGACAAAAAAGATCATAGATGGTATAGCGGAGCGCTAGGGCTCCAGAAAACAGTGCGGCAGGGTTTAGCTCAGAAATTACTATAAAGTAGTAATTAATAAAAGTGAATAAAGTACCTATGTTATAATTATCAAGAAGGAACTGGATAATTCTCTGTTTTCTGGTAGCCCGGCTTACCTTAAAATCGGAATTAACCGGTGTTCGACCTAACCTCGGGCAGGAGCATGTGCTACGAGATTGTGTTGGTGTTTCGATAGTGTAGCGGTACGACATTTGAGCGACGAAAATGTGTGCAGATCGAGCGCGCAAAGCAAAGAGTCGAAATTATAACGGTCGGTCGTAAAAGTACAGCGCGCGCGCGACAGACCGGCGACGCCGAGATCACGCTTGCATACGGGTGCCCAAACGCGCGGCGCAGTCGACGTCGGCGTCGAAGGGCCGTTAAGGCGTCGCGGCAGCAACTGTACAGTGGGACGAATTCAATCCGCGCGCAATGGAAAAATGAATTCGGGAGGACAGTTGTCGAGGGCAGTGAGAATGGTCGCATTTGAAGTTTGAGTGCGAGCGAAGTGAACAATAAGAGCAAAACAAGTAGGAAACGAATCAAATAAACCCGGGTTAAAACCAAGGGAAACAATAAAGACGAAGGCAGCGACCAAGTGAGGAACGGCCTAAAATTTTGTCGAGTTTTGAAAAAAAAAACAAATTTTCCGAATTTTTTTTAATGTTTTTTTTGTTTGGTGGAAGATTTAAAGGCAAAATAAAAAGAAAAACTAAAAGGAACAAAAGTGGCTGAGTAAGATCGGCGTAAAAGTGACAAAGACACCAAACTGATCAAAAAGGGGAGAAAATAATAAAGAAACGACGGAAGCCCCAAAACAGGAAGAGAGGGAAACAGCGACTTCGGCTACCAAGGTATAAAATAAAGGATGGAGGCAGGTGAGTGCCAAAACCCGGGGGTAGGCGTTCGTTGGATTCACCAGCGACGCAAAGAGGAGCTAATGGCGATCGCCCATGAGTTTGGGTTGGAAAAGGAGGGGCGCGTGGAGCAGCTGCGTAAGCGGCTGTCCACCTACGCTCAGGATGGCGGTCACTCAACTGAGATTTTTGCCGAGCTGGAATCTCAGTACGCCAAAACTCTTGAGCCGCCATCATGGGGCGTCCCACCCGAGCCTGACCTCAGGAGCTCCCAGTTGTACGGGCGTTTGCAGGCGCCCACCCCGAGCTTGTCCGTCTCGGGCGTGGAGGCGGCTCCTGCTCTCGATGGGAATGAAGAACGCCGAGCAACTGCGGTCAACGCAGAGGTAGGGCGGTCCCCTGCCGATCCGAGTAGTAACCCTTACCACACTAGACCATACCCCCACTCGGAAGCGAGGCCACTTCCCAACGTTCCGGAGCAAGTTCAGAAGTGGGGCATGAGATACGATGGCCGCTCCGACCCCCTTGGGTTCTTGGAAGACCTCGAGGAGCGCGCCATCACCTATGGCATCGCCCTCGACCGAATGCCCAGGGCGATGAGCGAAGTGTTCTGCGACAGGGCGGCTCGTTGGTTTCTGAGCAGTGGGCTAAGGGATGTGCCGTGGGCCGTGTTTAGGAGGGGTTTCCTGAGTTTTTCTAACCCCCTCGTTACTTCGAGAGGCTTGAGGACGAGATCCGATCCCGTAGGCAGCGCATAGGCGAAGAGTTCAAGGAGTACCTGATAGAGCTGAGGGCTCTTATGCATCACGCCAGGTACGAGCCGGCGCAGGAGTTGCACCGGATCTACGAGAATGCCGTCCCATTCTTGCGACGGCAAGATTTTTCAACGTTGTTTCAGCTTACGCAAATGGCCGTGTAGTACGAAACGGTCATGAGGCAGAGGGTGGAAGACTCAGGAAACCGACCTTTGAGGCAGAGCGTCTCGAATTCGAATGGTGCGGAATGGGCGAGGGCGGCACAGCCCCCGGGGGGACACGTCAAGCCGTTCCGATCTGATCCCAGCGGATCCGGAACGACCGTTGTGGACAACCGGGTCCCCGCCCCACCCGTCATAACTCACGCAGAGGTGGGTCATCGGATGATGAGCCAAGAGGCCGGGAATGGATATGATCCGCGACGAGCGTGTCGTAGGTGCGGGCGAGAGGGGCACTACGCTAGGGAATGTACCAATGGCCCCGTCTTATTTTGCTGGGTATGTGGAAGCCGGGGCAGAAGTAGTCAGGAGTGTTGTCGCCGCGTGGAGGCGGGAAACGGGCAACGGCGTCGCCCGGGTCAGGATCGGCACCGATACACACGGAACCCAGAAGTAGGACACCCACTAAAGGTGGACGGGGGCCGAATCGTCGCTACGGTGGAGATTGGCGAGCGAACGATGAATGCCACGATCGATACTGGAGCCACTCGTAGCTTCATGAGTGAAGACTGCGTACGCAAGTGGACGATTCGGGGAAGAGTGGAGGAAATACAGGCACGATTCCGCCTGGCAGATGGGTCCACCCTAGAGGTGGAGAAAGCCTTGAGAGTAGACCTCAGCTTAGGAGGAAAAGCGATCAGCATGACGATGCTCATCCTGCCCTCAATGTTGGACCACGTAATCCTGGGTATGGATTTCTTGGGTGCAATGGGCACTACAATACGCTGTGGCGAGGCGGAACTGGTCCTAGAGACAGTGACGACGCAGGCCGTGGGGCCAGGAATGAGCGAGGAGCCGGAGGAAGGCCTCCCAGGTCATGAAAGGGGAGCACCTGCTCAGCTACAGAGAGAGTCGGAGCAAGGCCTCCCAGGTCAGGAAAGGGGAGCACCTGCTCGGCTACAGAGAGAGTCGGAGCAAGGCCTCCCGGGTCATGAAAGGGGAGCACCTACTCGGCTACAGAAAGAGTCGGAGCAAGGCCTCCCGGGTCATGAAAGGGGAGCACTTGCTCGGCTACTAGAGAGTCGGAGCAAGGCCTCCCAGGTCATGAGAGGGGAGCACCTGCTCGGCACATGATGGAAAAGGTCAGGAAAAGGGAAGTAAAGTCCGGCTCAGATCGAGAGCCTGAAGAACCCAAGAGGCGGCGCGTAGAACTGCAAAGGCGGACCTATGCTGGCTACGGAAGCGGCACGGCGCGAACGTGCCAGGGACACAGGGGCCAGGAGCGACTGCCAGAGTCAAGCAATCAGGGAGATCTATCTGGAGTCGAAGTGGTGCCAGGGGAGAGCGAGAACGGCATCGAAGAGGCGGAGTGGCCAGCGGATCTGGTTTCAGAACCGAGGGAGTTTCTGGAGTCAGAACTGGCACTCTTCGAGGGGCTGCAGGGAATCTCGCACATCGCGGAGCACAGAATCTGGCTGAAGGACGACAAGCCGTTGAAACAGAGATACTATCCCAAGAATCCGGCCATGCAGAGGGTGATTGACGAGCAAGTGGATGAGCTGATCCGGGCAAATGCCATCGAGCCGTCGCGTAGTCCGCACAGCGCCCCGATCGTCTTAGTCAAGAAGAAGACTGGCGAGTGGCGTATGTGTATTGACTACCGGCAACTCAACGCACATTCCATTCCGGACGCTTATCCCGTGCCTCGTATTAACCACATCCTGGAGCGGTTGCGTCACGCCCGCTTCATCTCCTCTCTGAATTTGAAGCACGGGTACTGGCAGATACCGATGGCAGCCGATAGTGTACGGCGTTCACAGTCCCTGGAAGAGGTCTTTTCCAATGGCGGGTGATGCCATTTGGTCTACACTCGGCGTGTGCGACCTTTCAGCGAGCATTGAATACAGTAATAAGACCGGAAATGGAGCCTCATGCGTTCGCCTACCTAGACGACATCATAGTAATAGGAGCAACGAAAGAACAGCATGCAGAGAATTTGAGGGAGGTATTCCGCCGGCTAAGGGCGGCCAATCTCAGGTTAAATAGGAAAAAGTGCAGCTTCTTCCGGGAGAAGTAAGTCTACCTAGGACATGTAATTTTCGGGGAAGGAATACGTACCGATCCAGAGAAAGTGGAGGCGATACGAAACCTGAGGGCCCCGACAAATTGCAAAAAACTGCGGCAGTGTCTCGGGATGGCGTCGTGGTACAGGCGCTTCGTCCCCAACTTCGCGACTCAAGTACAGCCTCTCACAGCGCTCTTAATGAAGGGGCGGAAATGGGCATGGGAGCAAGAACAGGAGGAGGCATTGCGTCAATTGAAGGATAGCTTGACGACTGCCCCTGTGTTGGCCTGCCCCGACTTTTCCGCCAAGTTCGTCTTGCAGACTGACGCGAGTGAGTATGGCCTCGGCGCCGTGCTGACGCAGACGATTGATGGACAAGAGCGAGTGATAGCGTACGCGAGCCGGAAGTTTCTGAAGGCTGAGGGGAACTATTCCGCCACTGAGAAAGAGTGCCTGGCGATAGTGTGGTCGATCCGGAAGCTGCGCTGCTACTTAGAAGGGTACCGGTTCGACGTGAAAACGGTGTCGAGGTTAGCCCAGCGATACTACTGGCCGGGTATGTTCCGCGATGACGCCAAATACGTGAGGTGTTGCGAAGACTGCCAAAAATTCAAGAGTGAGCAACTCAAACCGGCTGGTCGCATGCTGACGAGACAGGTGGCAGAGCCGACGGCGGTACTTTGCGCGGACTTCGTCGGACCCCTTCCACGGTCGAGACATGGCAACACGATGTAACTGGTGTTCCCTGACGCTTTATCGAAGTGGGTGGAACTGGTCCCTCTCAGAAGAGCCACAGCGGCACACTTACAGACCGCGTTTCGAGAAAGGATTATAAGTAGGTTCGGGGTACCTAGGAAGTTCGTGTGCGACAACGGAGTACAGTTTACGAGCCGGAGTTTCAAGTCTTTTTTGGGGTCCCTGGGTGTAGAGATCCAGTACACCGCCGCGTACTGTCCGCAAGAGAATTCCACTGAGAAGACCAACAGGACTGTAAAGACCATGATAGCGCAATTTATCGAGGGCCACCAGAGTTCATGGGATGAACTCTTGCCCGAGATCTCGCTGGCGGTCAACACGAGCGTGGCAGATTCGACGGGCTTTAGTCCCGCTTTCCTGATGCAGGGCAGGAAACCTCGGCTACCCGCAGCTCTGTACGATCAGGTAACTCCGGGGTCCGCAACTAGTGCGCTCGACCCTAGGACAAAGGCGGATAGGCTAAAAGAAATTTTGATATCGTCCACAGCAACCTCCAGCGCGCATCAAAGGACCAGGGCAGGCATTACAACTGCGGAGACGAGAGTGGCGGCCTTCGTTGGACTCGATGGTCCTGTTGAGGCAGCACCAGTTGTCCAACGCTGCCGAAGGTTTCGCCGCAAAGTTGGCACCCAAATTTGACGGTCCCTACAGGGTCGTCAAATCATGTCCCCAATATTGTGCGGCTGGTGAAACCGGGCGAGCATAAGAAAAGGGTGGCCAACATCTCGCAACTGAAGCCATTTTATCAAAAGTCGACGGGCGATGAAGGGGAAGACCCGGGGCGCATGGATGCCGACGAGTAGGCAAAGGGTGAGAGCGCCACCCGTCGCCCAATGAAACCATTTTAATTAAGTTTAGATAAGGGTAACACTAACAACATAAGTAAGAGTAGGTTTAGAAAAATGTGAGCCGCACTGAAAGAATAGGGCATTAACAACTAAGTAACAAATAAGTTAACAAATAAGCTGAATTTACCTATGGAACTGATCGCGAGGGAGGCACAAGTCCGCTGGTTCCGATGCCGGCGCACCCGTTTCCACGTGTCCGGGGGTGTGAGGCGGCTACTGAAGTCCGCCGCCCCACAGTTTTCATCAAGTAGCCATCGTTCCCGAAAGCCAAATCACGGCAAGGAGCCGCTTATTATTAGTATTATTATGCACTAGTTATGTAAGAGGCAAGAAGCCGTCGAAGATGTTATTATTTTGTATTAGTTATGTAAGTGGCAAGAAGCCGTCAAAGACATTATTATTGTGTATTAGTTTTGTAAGAGGTAAGGAGCCCCAATATTATAAGTAGTCGTATTAGTTGAGTAAAGAGGCAAGGAGCCACAAATGTTATACTTAGCCTTATAAGAGCGTATTTGAATTTAACCGCCGGCCGCCGCTGCAACCGTGCGTTGTCGATCGGTTGTTCAACACCGTCTTCGAGAGCGAAACTTCAACTCGGCGGCGAAGAGCGAAAGCTTCGAGGCCAAGTTGCGAAAGCTCGCGGCGAAGTTGAGCGGCCGAGGCAAGCGCATGGCTCGCCGGCGCGCCGGCACTTTGGAATGAACACTAAGGGTGAGTAGAAGTGCGTCGTGAGACAAAAAAGATCATAGATGGTATAGCGGAGCGCTAGGGCTCCAGAAAACAGTGCGGCAGGGTTTAGCTCAGAAATTACTATAAAGTAGTAATTAATAAAAGTGAATAAAGTACCTATGTTATAATTATCAAGAAGGAACTGGATAATTCTCTGTTTTCTGGTAACCCGGCTTACCTTAACATCGGAATTAACCGGTGTTCGACCTAACCTCGGGCAGGAGCATGTGGTACGAGATTGTGACCCCTGGGCGGGCGTTACCGGTTGGTGTTTCGATAGAGTAGCGGTACGAGGCCACGGCCCGATAGAGTGTCTGGATAGTGTAGTTGGTACGAGGCCACGGCCCGATAGAGTAGCGGTACGAGGCCACGGCCCGATAGAGTGTTTGGGTAGTGGAGTTGGTGCGAGGCCACGGCCCGTTAGTGTAGTTGGTGCGAGGCCACGGCCCGCTAGTGTAGACGGTGCGAGGCCACGGCCCGTTTGTGTAGTTGGTACGAGGCCACGGCCCGCTAGTGTAGTAGGTGCGAGGCCACGGCCCGATGGTGTAGGCGTAGCTAGGCTTGGTTTGGTCAGGATAGTCACCCCCCACCCCCCACCCCCCCTCCCACCCCCCCATCCCCTTAAGCCCTCTCTCCCAGCGAAATTATAAATATCTTGTAACTCGCTAGACCTGGTAAGACTGAGAGCTATACCCCGGCCAGTAGCTTCTTTAGAGTTTTTTTTTCACTTTTTCAGGTATTAATATAATTTTTTATTATATATTTGTGCATGCAATTTTTAATATTAATCTAATTTGATTAATTAAAAAACAAAAAAAAACTCCTTTTTAGTGGTTTTTTGTTTCTGTTTGTCCTTGGTCTTTTTTATATATGAAAAAATAAAGACCACCTCATCCAAATTGGACCGATTCCATCGCTCCATTAACTTCATTTAATTAATATAAATAAAAATAAATGTTTTTTATTTGTTTTTTTTGTTTGTAATTAGTTTCTATTAATAAAAAAAAAACATCATCCCAATTGGACCAATTCGTTCGGTCCATTTTAATTAAATTAAGCAAGTATTTTTTCTGCCTCTCCGCTACCATCCAAGTCCGAGGCTTTTTAGGAGCCTACTATGCCAATTGATAGCGATAAAGGGAGTAAGCAACGACTTTCCATTCCGTCAACTCAGCACAAAAGATTAACTTCACTCCTCTTCGCCATCAATCCTGAAAAGGGTCCATACTCCTTCCTCAGAAGAGTAAGCTATTCAGGCAACTTCTTTAAGGGCTAAGGGTGCGACAATTTCGGTAACCGGTCCTCTAACTACTCGCCCAGCAGACTCAGTCAGTTCCACACTCTTAAAATCCGGTTAGATCATGTTTTGCAAGAGTGTGAGCGCTGTTTCAAAATTCTCAGCCAAGACGAGTCAAATGTGCAAGATATGCAAACCATGCAAGCTAAATATGACCACTGCTACTTTGTCTATGAGCGCTGTGCCTCTAGTCTTAATGTGCCACTAGTCTAATAGAGAACGCAATCGCCCTGATCGCGGCTCCTGCGCTCCGTTAACAGCCAAGAGGCTGCAGTCTCCCTCCCGTGGAGATTGACATTGTTTATGGGGAGTATTTGAAATGGCCCACTTTCCGAGGACTTCCCGCAGCTGTCCATATATCCAATCCAAGGTTAACTGTAGTCGAAAAACTATTTCACCTCAACTCAAAGACAGGCGGAGAAGCGAATGCAATCGTGTCCAAGTCTCCTCTCACAAATGATGTTTTCGTATCTGCGTGAAGCGACTTAACTGACCGATTTGAGAACGACGATGTGGAACGACCTTAATTCGTTCTTATTGGAACACTATCTCACTCTAGAGGCGATAGAGGGCATGAAGCCGAGCACAAGTGCACAGGTTCACTCCAGACCCGCTCGAAAGGATCCCCAACAAAGAAAATTAACTCCTTTGAAGCCAAGATGAGTGTTAAGGCTCTGTCTTGCAGACTTTGCTCAAAGGAGAATCATCCAGTGCACTTGTGCCCACGTTTTCAGCATATGTGTGTTGGTGACAGATCTAACTTTATCAAACAGGAAAAACTCTTCCTGAACTGTTTCGCGAGAGGGCATCAACTAAAAGATTGCATAATTGCTTTGCGTGCAAGGGTCGCCACAACACCATCCCGCATTGTGGCAACCCTCCTCCAGCCCCCTCTGTAACAGCTGCCTCGCCCCATAGTAGCCACTCGCAATCCACTTTCCCCTCCAATGTGCAGAGCTACTTTGCCGCAAACACACAAGGTGCGCTCCTAGGCACTGCTATTATCAACATTTGCCATTTGGACACTTGTTACACAGCACGTGCACTCATCGATTCAGCATCGGAAGCGACGTTCATCTCCGAATGACTTTTCAATGTAATCAAGCTTCCTTTCCATCCAGTCCGAACAGAAGTGACCGGTTAAGTCAAGCTATCTCAGCCAATTCACAGAAGTTATATCACTTCAAGATTGGCTCCCCTACTAAACCGAGGATCAAAATTGAAACCTCTGCTTTCGTTTTTGCAAATTTAGTTGGCAATTTGCCCTCGTATCCACTTCCACACAACATTCTGAGGGACCTGCCAAATATTCATTTGGCTAATCCCCAACATATGCGGTTCGCTACTAGGAATGGAGACCATTTTCGGCTGGGTCGCGAGAATTTCGACCATTTCCACAAGGATTTCAGTCAGCCCCAAACCACCAAACGAGTCAGACTCCATATGCGAAAGTAATTTTACTCGCACCACCAAAAGGGATGAGACTAGCAGATTCAAAGTTACGTTGCCCTTTACGAATCCTGATCACATCAACTTGGGACATTCAAGGTCCATCGCACTTGCTCAGTTTCTGAGAAACGAAGCTCGTTTAATGAGAAACGCTCCTCTAAAAGAGCAGTAGGGCTCCGTCATCAAGGATTACCTCGACTTGGATCATATGAAACAAGTCCCTCCTAGCAACGACTCTAATAACATCTCCCTCATCACGCTGTCTTCAAACCAGACAGCACCACCACAAAGATTCGTGTTGTGTTGACCAACTACCCAAACCACACCCCATTTTAAAGAATCCTCTACCGGCACAGTAAGGGTGAGCTCTGTGATTACGAACTGAACACTGTCACTTTTGGGCTCAACGGAGCTCCCTTCCTGGCGATACGGGTCCTACAGCAGCCGTCCTCTGACGTTCGCTCACAATATCCTTTGGCGAGCGACGTAATTTTCAATTTTATGTACGTAGACGACGGGCTTGCCCAGGCACACACTAAGATTGGGGCCGTCCGAGCCATCGACGAGCTACGCATGGCTCTGGGAACTGCTGTCACCGCGAGTTGAGACGACCAAAATGGCCCTTACGCAAGTCGTTAAGACAAAGCGACGATTGTTTAGCGAATTTGAAAAGCTCCTCAAAAGAAAGTGTTGAAAACAACGAGCCTGTTTTGAGATTATGCTCAATACTATTGTAACGTAGGCACTTAGCAGTAGCCTGAGCATTGAAAAACGAATTAAATAATATTTTGAATTAATAACTGATCTGTTAAGCCTGCGTATTCCTTGCCGGTGGCACGAATAAAATAAGTTCTCTCAAAGATCTTAGAAAATGATTTTAAAACCGACCGGACTTTCATACAACCGTTTTACGCCAATTAACCACTGTTGTGGGTGGAAAATCGCCGTTCTTATGTAGAGCTTTGAAAATAAGTTTGTCGCAAATCGGACAAAACTTAAAACTTCACCAAAGCTCTTAGAATGGTCGCGGATTGACGATTTATCGGTATCCGATTATTCCGCTGTTTGACATGTCTATGCATTGTTTAGTTAGTGGTAAAACATACCCTAATTAAACACAATAGTGTATGACCGCTGCTGCCGATAATGCATCGACAGCAGGCCTAAAATAAGACACTCTGTTAGTATATAAGACCTAGAATAAAACCAGTATCTTACAAGTACTCACATTGAACATATCCGTTAATTTGGTCTTTCGAGCAGTGCGGGCATTTCGGCAAGCTTGTTTATAAAGACCTTCAAGCAGTGCCGGAAACCGGCACGCCGAACCACTAAATTTCGAGCAGTGCCGGCATTTCGGAGCAGCCAAGAGCAGTACGCTAAACCAAAAAACTATCGGGCGATGCAGACAAGAGCACCGGGCCGAACAGCAGATGCTAGACTAGGTGACCAAGGCCCATCCAGAGAACAAACTCTTCAAGAAGTTGATATACGTTCTCCACTTGAAGCGAACAGACGTGTTTTTTTTGTGCTCTCCGTTTTGTTTTTGATTTAATAAAACACCGGCGTTTTAATTATTTATATTTTATATATATCTACTATTCTGTTCGCCTTCTCGGTTTATTTTTTATATATCGCGAGTGCATGCTTTTGGTCTGTGCATTTTTGTTATTTAAATATTATTTCTTTTAAACTTGTGTTCTTGTGCATTTTTGTTTGTGCGCTTGCGCTATTTAGCTCTGTGGGTAAGCTTCTTGTTGTTGTTTGTTGTTTATGTTTAACTGCACATCGCCTCTCTGGTGTGCAAGATTTCGTGGGCAAGAAAGCAATCTATAAATAGACTACTCTCGCACTCTCGCGCTCTCTCAACTTTTCAACTTGCGCTTTGATCTTTTTCTACTTTCTGCCGCTTGTTGGTGCTCCATACGCTATTAATCTAATCTAAATAACTCTCTTTTTACATTTGGCTGTGTTAATACAGTAGAGACCCATAATAATGGTTTCTTACATCCTTGACAGCATACCGCTTGAGCGTGTTAATAGTACTTCTAATGAAGTTAATGATCTAGGTGTCATCCTTGATCATAAACTTAAATTCGACTCTCATGTTAATACCGTGGTCAATAAGGCCAGAATAGTTATGGGTTTCATCAAGCGATGGTCGAAGGAGTTTGACGATCCGTACACGACAAAAAAACACTTTATATATCTTTGGTACGACCTATTCTTGACTATGCCTCATGTATCTGGTCACCACAATATGCTACCCATCAGGACAGAATTGAATCCGTTCAGAAACAATTCTTGTTGTTTGCCCTTAGTGGTTTAAATTGGGATACTCAAAAAACAAAAAAAAACAATAAATTCTCTTCCCTACTAGACTCAACACAAGTAATTTTGTACTCTTTTATCTAGCTTTTCAATTTTAGCTCAACCTAATTATGCCTTGCATGAACCGTTCAGGGTCCTCTGTGATGACTATAACAAGCATTACAGAGTATTCTGCTCGGAAGCTTCTCTTCCTCGTATAAAGTCTTCTATTCTAAACTATTTAGCAAGTAGATAGTCATATTTTAATTTGAAATTGTATTTGTACACATACTCGTAGTTTGTATCGACTTTTTTTTAATATTTTTTTTTCATATTTATTTTGCATTTCGTTTCGTACGTTACACGACTGCGCCCCTCGGTCGGTTGGGCGGGAGGTGGGATGCAGTACGTTGCATCGGGATTCGCGTTAAAAAAAAAAAACAGCGACGCTTCTAGACGTGACGCCTGAAAAACAAGAAGGAGCCAAAGCATCTCAAGCATAAATGTCGGAAGCCAAACAATGAGCCAAAAAATATCAATCAGGGATAAGAGAGAAGAGGGCATATGATCTTGATAGGCAGGTAAAGGAGCTAAACAAATATTTAGAGGAAACACAGGTGGTCATTAGGAAAAACAATAGTGAAATGTTTAGGTTACGAAAAGAAAGATTGTATTTCTTTGGGAAAAAATACAAAAAGAAATACAATTATCTAAACAAAAGTTTGTAAGCAATTTTACCTTTGATACGGAAATTAAAACGCTAGGATTCGACGTACAGAGCACTGTAGAAGAACTAGCAGAACCGATTAAAGAAAGTGCTAAAACAAAAATTAGGAGTTACCAACTAAAAAAGGGAGGAGCTACCAATGCTCCCGAATATTCAGAGACCCACCTTTTATGGGGATACCAAAGAGTTGGATCTCTTTCCCGAGTTGTTTACAGAGTTGTTTCAATCAAGAGAGGATTTGAGTCCAGCTCTTAAATTTAACTATTTGAAAATGGCATTAAAAGGAGAAGCAAGATGCATGGTGTTGTATTTGCTTAAAGGCTCCTCAACAAATTTCAACGCAACTTGGGAATTTTTACCCAAGCGTGATGAAAAGAAACGGAAAATATTTTCCGAACAATTAAATCGGCTTATAGAGTTGCCAGTACTGAACAGTGATTCAGCAGAGCACATTAAAGCATTTATTGATTCAATTGATGAGTCATACATTTAATAGAATTGAAAACGGTCTTATCAGAAGACATTGATGTAATTTTCGCACACATAATTATTGGCAAGTTTAATAGAGCAACTTTGCAATCATATGAAAATCATGTGAAAAGAAGAAGTTCAAAAATTGTCCGACGTCATGGAGTATTTAAAGAAAAGGTTGAGTACTCTTTGCTCATTGAAGGACGAGGAGAAAAAACCGAAAGTCAGAAAATAGTCCAGTTTTGCAAGGTAGCCTTATAAGAGCATTATAAAGATTTGGAGAGAATTTGGGAGATAGGAGAGGAGGTTAAAGAAAGGTTGCAGAAACAGAAATCGAGAAAAGTGTTATTGAAACAACAAAAGAATTAGATGGAAGGGATACAGTAACCATTCAGCTTAGAGATGAAAAAGAGTTAGGATAATCAATACCACAAGATGGCACGGCCTACACGGTCTACAGATCTACACTCAAAAAATAATACACAGCTTAAGGAAAGTTAAGGAAATTTCTGAGGAGAGTATGTGGACCTTGGAAATAACGTGTAGTCCAACGAAAATGAAACCAATTTCGTATGTGCGTCAAGAAACCTTGATCAAGATTTCCCAAAAGGCGACAGAAACTTAACAAACTGATTAAAAGAATGAAGAAAGAGTTTTGGTCAAAAGATTATTTGTATGCCCTACAACAAAGAAGTAAGTGGAATATAGAAAAATTGAGACTACAGTGAGAACCTTTGAAATGCGGATTCAAAACTGGGGTCAATTGTGAGGGCTCAGAAAACAAACGACAATTATTATCCACGCTTGCAAAGATTTTAATCCATTAGGTTCGCTAGCCCCGGTTACAGTTGTAAGAAAATTATTCATGCAATAATGCATAATGTTACTTAAGCAAGAATAGACAAATCAATTTATCTCAGAAATAAAGTGCTAACGACAGAAAAAAGAAATTGAAACAAAGAGTAAAATAGCAGGAATAAACCCAGTGTTGCGCTATTGAGCTTTTTCAATAGCTTTCACAAATAGAAATAATTAACTAATTATTTTTTGTGTTCAAATTGTTTTTATATTTCTTAAAGTTGCGAGAAGCAGGCAGACCCGAATTGGTCTGTGCTTATTATTTAAGAACAATAGTTTATATATAGGCAAGCGAACCCGAATTAGTACGTGCCAATTTTAGCGAAGCGACAATTACTAGTCATAATTTTGAGTAATGCAAGTGGCCGATGCGTACCAAATGCATGAAGCGAACAAACTTAACTAACTCGATGCGCAGCATCGAGGCCTTCGCATAAGTAAAGCTAGGGCAATAAAACGATCGTTACAGCGAAGAGCGGCAGCTCTATGTAAATGAATTCTTAAGAGCGAAATTTAGGCAATTGCTTTGCAGAGCGAGTATTACAAGATAAAATTAAGATGCTGCTCTTATCAGTTGCGAGGTCGCTCCAGTTGTTTTGGCTGCATAACCAGACATTCTCCCCCGTTGGAAGGCATGGGCTTTCAACAGATTCCCTGATGGGCAATAGGCATAGATTGTTTGCAGCTCTTCTCGTTTCTCCTGTTGCGGTGCACAAAATGGCTACTCGAGCGACTCCATCCTTTCCCACGATTAACTCCGTGATTCTCGCCAGTGGCCACCTTAGAGGCGGCAGATTTTCATCCTTTACCAGGACTATGTCGTTGACGCATAGGCCTGGTTTCGGTGTACGCCATTTGGAGCGCTGCTGAAGCAGTGTTAAGTATTCTTCACGCCAGCGAGACCAAAACAGTTGTTGGAGGTATGTTACGCGTTGCCAGCCATCCAGACGATTGAATTGAAGGTGCGTCACATCAGGTTCAACGAACGATGAGCTGGGTCTACCAATCAAGAAATGAGCTGGAGTGAGCACATCTAGATCTGCTGGATCATCTGAAAGAGGAAACAATGGCCTGGAATTAATTATCGATGCTATGTGGCAGACTTGGGTGCGAAACTCTTCGAAGTTGAGAACACAAGATCCAACAGCACGATAAAAATGATGTTTCGCTGTCTTCACTGCTGCTTCCCAAAGGCCGCCAAAATGCGGTGAACGAGGAGGTATAAATTTCCAATCAATGGAATCAGCCATGCAAAATTTATGCACTGACTCAATATGATTGCGACTTATGAATAGACGCTTTAGATCCAGAAGCTCGTTCTTGGCGCCGACAAAGTTGGTAGCGTTATCCGACCATATCTGAGATGGCCTGCCTCGAGTCGATATAAACCTCTTAAGCGCATTCAAGAATGAAGCTGTCGACAGATCCTTGACCAGTTCCAGGTGAACCGCTTTAGTCGCGAAGCAGACGAAGACAGCCATGTAACAAAAATGGTCCACAATAGTCAACACCAGAGACTTCAAAGGCTCGACAGGCAGTCAAACGTTCTTTGGGCAGATCAGCCATTATATGCTCTATTAATCGAGGCTTGGCACGAAAGCATCTCACACATTTTCCAACCACCTTGGATACGGTCTTCCTTCCACCAATCGGCCAATACTGCAACCGAATATGAGCAAGAAGTGCCCGTGGACCAGCGTGTAAGTTCCGATTGTGAAACCGTGTGATGACTGAGTCTGTGATGGGATGGTGACACGGGAGAATTATTGGATGGCGAGCGTCGAAATCCAGCGAAGAGTTTTTCAAGCGCCCATCAACTCTAAGAATGCCGAAGTCATCCAAAAAAGGGTTAAGTGATGCGATACAACTGGACGGCTTAACAACTCTTCTCGATTGCAATGATTTGATCTCTTCCCACAGGTGTGCTCTCTGGACGAGCCTTAGTAAGAGTTGGGTCCCATGTTGTATATCAGACACTGTTAGTCCAGGATGCCTGCTTCTGTGTATGAATTTATAAATATATCCGAATATACGCTGCATTGTATCAAATGAGTTGACGTATTTACAAGTGGCAGTTATATCAACGAAGGGAGATGACGCAATAAGGACCCTTTTTTTAAGTTCGAGTTCTGTCCTTTCTGACAAGCAAGAAGCAGGCCAGTCCAATTTGTCTTTAACTAGAAATTCTGGGCCGTTGAACCACAGTGACGATTGATCTAATTCACTGGGCGTAGATCCTCTCGAGAGTAAATCTGCCGGGTTGAGTGAAGTAGGCACGTAACGCCATTCCATGCCATTAGTTAGCTCTTGAATTGCTGTGACGCGATTAGCCACAAACACATTGAGCTTGCAGGGCTCGGTCCTTATCCAGGAAAGGCATACAGAAGAATCCGACCAACAGTAGAATTTTCCATCGAACAGGTTCATTTTAGATATCTCACGCATGAGATAAGATAATAGGACGGCGCCACAGAGCTCTAGCCTTGGAACTGTGATTGTTTTCAGAGGAGCTACACGCGATTTGGAACACAACAACTGACAACTGGCTGATGTTCGTCGAGAAAGGACGTAGGCACAGGCCCCATATGCTTCGATGCTGGCGTCGCAGAAACCGTGAACTTCTAACTCTGCTGCAGGTATTGACACGAGACGAGGAAATTTAAGAAACTGTGCCTTCTCAAAACTGCAGCAAAGATCATGCCAAGCTGTTGCTAGTGATGATGGCAAGCTCTCGTCCCACTCAAGCTTCTCCTTCCAGATCTGCTGCAAAAAGATTTTAGCCTTGGCAATTACCGGCCCTATGAGTCCAAGCGGGTCATACAAGCGAGCTACGGTCGATAGTATTGATCTTTTGGATGGTTTAGATCTCTGCTGAATGGACGAAAAGGAAAACAACAACCGATCCGGGGCGTCTCTGATCCTGTTTTATATGTTCTCTTGTGGCTCATCTGGGTGCGCCTGAACCACGTCAACTGGTCTTTTGTCGATGACCGAATGGATCGACTTATTGTACTCAGTTGTAGCCAGTAAAATCATTTCTACGGTGTCACTTATACCTTTATCGATCTTTAGGCATCTGGCTAGCTCTAATAGAGTGCTGTATGTAATGGTGGTGCATTTGAAATGCTGACCCCATAGTTGTTTGTGAGAAAAAATTTTCTGTCAGTGGAGAAAATGTCTATCGGCGTCTCGCCAAGCTCCTGTTTCTTGGCCCTAGCACACGTTTTGCAATTCTGTACTATTTCGTTGGCTATCTTTGACATCTTTGGGAAGTAGTACTCGGAGAGTACCTGCTTAATGTTTTCCTGTGCAAACCTGTGGGCCCTATTATGCTCAGCTGCGAGGATTTCTCTTCTTTCTCCAACCGCAAATACGTCAACTACACGATGTTTGCAATGCCAGAACTTCGTGGCTGGGTATCTTTGAACCAATGCGTCCTGTATCATTGCAAGCGTATGCAAATCACAGTGGAGGGCATTTACGCATTTGGCTGAAACTACATCTGCGAGTCCCTCTAGCAATGATTCAATGCAAGTATAGTTGATCAAGTAACGTTTCTTATTCCCAAACAGAATGAAACTTCGATTTAAGGGAAAACGCGCCTCTTCCAACACTATTTGGTTTTGAAAGCAGTTCAAGGGTTTGATTGTTGACTCAATGGTGTTGGTGAGAGAGACCTCGCTGTGGATCGTTGCTGCACAGGACTCCACCCCATGTTCATCTAAGGCATTGAGCTGTTGTCTCGAAAAGGCATCCGCAACCAGATTATCCTTGTTGGGTTTGTAGAAGAGGCGCGCATTAGATGCGGGCTTTCAACCTTTTGATCTTCGCATTTGGATTGGATTCCGAAACTGCGAAGGTCAAGGGTTGATGGTCAGTGAAGACGTTAATGTCTTTCACCCCATATAAATAGTGTCTTAATTTGGCAAGTGACCATACAATGGCCAATAGCTCTCTTCCATTTGGTGCGTAGTAGCGAAGTCCCTAATGAAACATCTGTAGTAGCTTCCGAGGCCTAGAAATTATCTGACCTCAAACAGCGTTTTAGGTTCCGGAAACTCCTGTATTGCTTTAACATTTTCTGGATCTGTCGTGGCAACTCCGCGGGTGACTAATAATCCCAGAAAGCTCACGCTTTTCTTAAAAAAACGCAATTTCTCGACTGAGACCCTCATGTTTGCTTCGTGCAAACTTTTTAGGACCCAGTCCACATGTTTAATGTGGGATTCCTCATCTTCTGAGAAGATAATTACGTCATCGACATAGACATAGTAAAACTTGCCAATCTGTTCTCGCAGTATGTCGTCGATGGTTCTTTGAAAGATGCTTGCTGCATTCTTTAGTCCAAAAGGGAGTCTTTTACCGAGAAAGAGGTCTTCTCACGGTCGCGTTCAGCGAGTATGATCTGGTGATAGCCAGACTTGAGGTCTAATGTTGAGAAATATTTGGCTTTGCCCAAATTTCCCAATATCATCGAGATGTTTGGCAAAGGGTATTTATCAGGTACCGTTCTTTCGTTAAGTTTACGAAAATCTATTACCAATCTCATTTTTTTATTACCCGCCTCGTCAGTGCCTTTTTTGTCTACTATAACCCAATGGTTATTGTAGGGTGAGACGGACTTTTGAATTATGTCATTCTTTAGCAGATCTTTGATTTCTTTATTGACGAAATCAGCTGCTCCCATTGGATATGGGTAAAGCTTGGCATAGATGAGTTGCTCATCAGTGGTCCTAATGGTGGCCACGACTGATGTGTTATACGGTCTTTAGAATTTTTAAGAATGAACTTTTAACTAATTGGGGTGCCTCTGCACAATCTACTTTTGTGAAATTTACATTGGCACAAGTGAGGAAGGTGATTTTTTCGACTTCCGTACCCCACTTGACTTGTCCTGAAGCTAAGCAAAGTGAGGCTCCTACCTGTGTTAACAGGTCAAGGCCTATAATGCCATTAAATGTTGACAAATCTGGTCAAATAAAGAATATAGCTTTTGTATTGAACATCGACACAAGCCATTTTTGTGTGATGTTTGTCGTGCCATGGATTGAATGAATTGTGAAATTTTTGTAAACCGGGCGAACGCCTTTTAATCTTTCATATGGTCGAATGAAATTTTTCGACGCGCCCTTATCGATGAGGAATTTCATATCAGTCGCCGCTACTCTTCGTTGGATGAGAGGTAGCAGAAACTTGCTCCTAAAAAATTGAGCGCATCCGAACCAGCATCGCTGTTGCTATCGTCGTCAATTTGTGACACCGCGCTATCAGCGGCTGTGGCATATGACTATGACCCCCCTGGTGCGCCCTGCACAATGTGGTTTACCCTTTGCTGCTTTCTTTGAGCACTTGTGCGATCAGATGGGGCTGATCTCTTGTTTACATAAGCTGGGGCTTGTGAGGGCTGTAGCATCCTCGATATGGAAGGGTCAACTTCCATGGGCACTGGTGCCGTATTGTTATTCTGTTGTCTGCCGCTCTTTTGATCGGCTTGGCTTTGCGTCCTGGCCTGCTTATTGTAGTTTGGGTTTTTCTGGCCATTTGACTGTGGCTCCCCCTGCTGGCTACTCTGCACTTTGGTGCTTGGTCTACGCTCTTTTTCCTCCTGACTTCTAGCGTAGTTAGCCGCAAAGGCATATCTCTCATGGTTAGATTCAACCTCCTGTGCAAGGGCGAGTGCCGAGGGTAAGTCCTTTGGCTTAGCCTCGAAAAGCACGTCTGTGAGATTGCGTTTGAGGCCCGATATAAAAACGCGCAATGCGTCATCGCGGAATTTCTCGCATAATTTCTTCTAGCCATAATTGGCTCATATGACTTGTTAACCTTGTTGGTCAGTAAAGTCAGTTTTTTTTCTACTTCGTCGTAATACTGAAGTAGCGATAGGCCCCCTGCCTCAAGGTGCCTAACTCTTGTTCTATTACACGGATGGGTCGTTTATCACTATACGTGAAATCGAGGCGATTTATAATCGCATCAAAGTTCAATTCTGTGCCAAACGAAGCTAGTACTGCATCAGCGGGGCCCCTGACCTTGCTTCTGATAATGATAACCGCCTGATAGTGGCGTGAACTGCCATTATATTTTTTGAAAATTTGATACGCTGCCAGCGCTGCTTGCCGCCACGACACATAAGATTCTTGTGCTCCGGTAAACTCGGGCAAGCATTTGACGGCGCCAAGTGGCTCGTCGCAGCGTATCTCATTGTTTATTTCAATGGCCACATACGTTTGCACTTCTGGCGTAGTAATGCGCGCAGCCGCTATCTGTTCAGACATTTGGTTAATTCTTTGAATTAACTCTTGTTCTCTCTGTTGGTTTGCAGCAGCTTGCTCAGCTAAGGCGCTGGCGATGGCCGTCTGCATTATTGCACTGAGTTATTCAGCGTTCATGTTGCTAGGAGCTGGGGGAACAACGGGTTCCAGTCTTGGTCTGCGAATTTGGGTCTGAGTGTCACAGTCAGTTTCTGAGTCACTTGAACAGTGGCCGCCGTTCTGTATTGTGAGAATGAAGAGCTCATATGCCTTCGCTACAGATAAACAACTCAATATTTTGATTATTAAGCGTGAGTTCCTCAACGCTGGCGTGTCATGTTACGCCAGAGCGTTTAACTAGAAAGTAACGTAAAGACAACTAACGAATAGAGTGGGAAGCAAGCCGACAAAATATGCGTTCTTGCAATTAGCTTATTTACAAATGACAAATATCTAGCTTATCTATCAATTAAAGCTCTCAATGCCGTAAAACTTATTATTATTATTTTTCTTTATAGATTTATAATTGAGTAATACGTAATGCAAAATATAATGTGCTTTTTTTTTAATTTCTTTTGAATTGACTTTTAAAGAGTTAGGGAAAAGCCCCCTTACATGATTCTAAGACAACTGCTAAAGGGGAATTTAGCTCCAACGCCGCAGTCTTCATGTCCAGATAGCTCCAACGCCGCAGTCTTCGTTGTCCAGATAGCTTCAGTGGCTTCGGTGCACTTCTGCCAATGTGTCTTTACGAGGGCGAAGTTGTTGTACTGTTGCTGCCTGTATTGACGCAGGTCAGCAATCGCTTAATGTTTTTGTTAGAGTGTTTCAGTTATTAACGATCGCTCGCGTGGGTAATTTTCTTTTGTTATTACCAAGAGTTTGTTTCCGATATTCGATAACTTGCCCAGTTTCCAAGTAATCGATAAAAAACGATATTGAATTCCTGTTTTTTGAGCAATTTCGGAAAATACTATAAGCTAGAGTCACCAAACTTGAAATGTAGCTTATAGAATAGTACATATATATCAAGTATCTTTTATATTATACCTATCGCCACCTCCCCGCTTCCATCGCAAAGCTATAAATCAAGTTAATAATTCAACTAGTATAGCCCACCAATAAAAACCACAATTTAAATACAATTGACATTTTAAGAATTTACAAATATTCTTTATTCTATTCTACAATAAGATGTACTGTCGAAAATTTAATTAAGATCGGAAGAAACACAAAAGTAATGTGTGCACGTGTTACCAGCATAGCTGCTGCGCAAATTCCAAGAATTTTTGTTGACATGTACACACACACACGTTCATACTTGTTTGCTTTGTGTTCTATCAACAGCATTGCAATTGAGATTGTATTGTTTTCATTAAAGCTCAATTATTGGTGTGGCCCTTGAGTAGAGGCAGCGGTAAGTGGTGCGGTTAGTTGCGAGTTCAAACCCTGCCAAGGAAAATAATTTTTTTTTATTACTTCTAAATCAAACGAGCGCGTAGCACGATCTGCATTTGGTGTTGGAAAAAGAGGGTTCAGGGTATCCCCTAGTCGGGAGCTCCCGACTAGAACCTCTTATTTGTTTTATTCTCAAAGAGTTAATTGCATATAAATTGTGGCTTAAATTGTTGGATTATTAACTTAATAAATAGCTTTGTGGTGGCGATAGGTATCAAATGAAAGATACTTGTTTTATATATACTATTCTGGATGCTGCATGTCAAGTTTGGTGACTCTAGCTCATATTGGCCTACTGGCCGGGGTAAAACTCTCAGTCTTATCAGTTCCAGCCAGTTATAAGATATTTATAATTTCGCTGGGAGAGAGGGTTTAAGGGGGAGGGGAAGTGGGTATTTTGACCTAACCATGCCTAACTCGACTTCTACACGCCTATACTACCGGGCCGTGGCCTCGTACCAACTACACTATCGGGCCGTGGCCTCGTACCAACTACACTATCGGGCCGTGGCCTCGCACCAACTACACTATCGGGCCGTGGCCTCGTACCAACTGCACTATCGAGCCGTGGCCTCGTACTAACCACACTATCCAAACACCAACCAGTAATACCCACTCTTGGGCCACAGTCTCACACCACATGATCCTACTCTAGGTTAGGTTGAACATCGGCTAACTCCGATGTTAAAGCAACCAGCCAAGCAAGCAAGGGTTACCAGAAAACAAAGACCTAGCCAGTTTCCTTTTGATAATTACAACATATGCACTTTATTCATTTAGTGTTTGCCACTACTTTATTGTAATTCACGATCTAAGCCCTGCCGCACTGTTTTGGAGCCCTAGCGCTCCGCTATACACTCTATGATCTTTCTCGTCTCACGATGCACGTCTACTCACCTCGGAGCTTTCGCTCTTCGCCGCCGAACTGAAGTTGCGCTCTCGAACACGGTGTTGAGCAACCGATCAACAACGCGGTGAAATTCAAACTTAAATTATGCAATTGCTGGCTACGTGGCTCCTTGCTCTTAATTTACTATGCTCTTATTCTAATACAATTAACGCTTATAAACTAACAATACTTCCATCCTATAACTACAATTATGAACTGTGGGGTGGCTACCACGGTGGCCGCCTCACACCCCTCCTTACTTCGACGACGATACCGTCGCTTCCCCGACTGCGTTTATGACGACGATTTCTGGGTCCATCCGTTAATTCGACTTATTATCTAATCCTTCTCTTAGTTGTAAGTAACCTTTCCTCACAATGCGGCTCACATTCTACTCTAGCTATTCTTAACTTATTCTATGGTTACTCCGCTAGGTCTGCTGCACAAGCTCTTCCCCGTCCATCGGGTCTGGTCCCTCTCAGTCTTCGGTCATCTCTTGGTAGAACGGCTTCAGCTGCGAGACATTGGCCACCCTCTTCTTCCGTTCGCCTGGCCTCACTAGGCGCACGATGTTGGGGGACATGAACTTGACGGCCCGATAGGGGCCATCGAATTTAGGTGCCAACTTTGCAGCGAAGCCCTCAGCGGCGTTGGATAGTTGGTGCTGCCGTAATAGGACCATCGAGTCCAACGAAGGCCGCAATTCTCGTCTTCGCAGGTTGTAGTGCCTGCCCTGATCCTTTGATGCGCGCTGGAGATTGCTGTGAGACGATATCAAAAATTTCTTTTAGCCTATCCGCCTTTGTCCTAGGGTCGAGCGCACTAGTTGCAAAACCATGGTTCCCTACCCTGCATCAGAAAACCAGGACTAAATCCTGTTGAGTCCGCCACGCTTGTGTTGACCGCCAGCGAAATCTCGGGCAAAAGTTCGTCCCATGAACTCTGATGGCCCTCAATAAATTGCGCTATCATAGTCTTTACAGTCCGGTTGGTCCTCTCAGTGGGATTCTCTTGTGGACAGTACGGGGCGGGATACTGGATCTCTACACCCAGGGACCCCAAAAACGACTTGAAGCTCCGGCTCGTAAACTGTACCCCATTGTCGCTCACGAACTTCCTAGGTACCCCGAACCTACATAGAATCCTCTCTCGAAACGCGTTCTGCAGGTGTGCCGCTGTGGCTCTCCTGAGAGGGACCAATTCCACCCATTTCGAGAAAGCGTCATGGAACACCAGTAGCATCGTGTTGCCATGTCTCGACCGTGGAAGGGGTCCGACGAAGTCCGCGCAAAGTACCGCCATCGGCTCTGCCACCTGTCTCGTCATGCGACCAGCCGGTTTGAATTGTTCACTCTTGAATTTTTGGCAGTCTTCGCAACCCCTCACGTATTTGGCGGCATCACGGAACATACCCGGCCAGTAGTACCGCTGGGCTAACCTCGACACCGTTTTTCTGACACCTTGATGCCCGGCCGTGGGAGCATCATGACATTCCTGCAGTACCCTTTGGCGTTGACTACTGCCTACGCATAGTTTCCAGGGGATGTAGTCCTCATCGTCTGTCCGGTGACCCAAATGCCTATATAACTGTCCGTTTTCTTCGGAGTAATCCGGGAACTTGGCTGGCTCTTCGGCGATTCTGGCACGCATACTCGCGACCCATTTGCAGAGGGCCTCGGTCACCACTGCTTGCTAACAAGTCTCTAAAGGATGCCTCGATAGCTCATCGGCCACGACGTTGAGCTTCCCTCGACGATAATGAACGTCAAATTGGAACTGTTGCAGTTCTAACGCTCATCGCGCGATTCTTCCGGACGGGCTCTCGATCGAGTTGAGCCACTTGAGTGCTAGATGGTCCGTTATCACGTCGAACCGGTACCCTTCTAAGTAGCAGCGCAGCTTCCGGATCGACCACACTATCGCCAGGCACTCTTTCTCAGTGGCGGAAAGGTTCACCTCGGCCTTCAGCAACTTCCGGCTCGCGTACGCTATCACTCGCTCTTGTTCATCAATCGTCTGCGTCAGCACTGCGCCGAGGGCATACTCACTCGCGTCAGTCTGCAAAACGAACTTGGCGGAAAAGTCGGGGCAAGCCAACACAGGGGCAGTCGTCAAGCTCTCCTTCAATTGACGCAATGCCTCCTCCTGTTCTTGCTCCCATGCCCATTTCCGCCCCTTCATTAAGAGCGCTGTGAGTGGCTGTACTTGAGTCGCGAAGTTGGGGACGAAGCGCCTGTACCATGACGCCATCCCAAGACACTGCCGCAGTTTTTTGCAATTTGTCGGGGCTCTCAGGTTTCGTATCGCCTCCACTTTCTCTGGATCGGTACGTATTCCTTCCCCGCAAATTACATGTCCTAGGTAGACTAACCTCTCCCGGAAGAAGCTTTCTATTTAGCTTGAGATTGGCCGCCCTTAGCCACAGAATACCTCCCTCAAATTCTCTACATGCTGTTCTTTCGTCGCTCCTATTAACACGATGTCGTCTAGGTAGGCGAACGCATGTGGCTTCATCTCCGGCCCTATTACTGTATCCAAGGCTCGCTGAAATGTCGCACACGCCGAATGCAAACCAAATGGCATGACCCGCTATTGGAAAAGACCTCTTCCAGGGACCGTGAACGCCGTGCACTCTCGACTGTCGGCTGCCATTGGTATCTGCCAGTACCCGTGTTTTAGATCCAAAGTGGAAATGCATAGGGCGTGACACAACCGTTCCAGGATGTGGTTAATACGAGGCACAGGATAATAGAATAGAATGTGCGTTGAGTTGCCGATATTCGATACACGTGCGCCACTCGCCAGTCTTCTTCTTGACTAAGACGATTGGGGCGCTGTACGGACTACGCGACCGCTCGATGGCATTTGCCCGGATCAGCTCATCCACTTGCTCGTCAATCACCCTCTGCATGGCTGGATTCTTGGGATAGTATCTCTGTTTCAACGGCTTGTCGTCCTTTAGCCGGATCCTGTGCTCCGCGATGTGCGAGACTCCTTGCAGCCCCTCGAAGAGTGCCAGTTCTGACTCCAGGAACTCCCTCGTTCTGGGTCCAGATCCGCTGGCCACTCCGCCTCTTCGATGCTGATCTCGCCCCCTCCTGGCACCACTTCGACTCCAGATAGAGCTCCATGATCGCTCGACTCTGGCAGTCGCTTCTGGCCCCCTGTGTCCGTGTGAATTCTGGCAATTGCTCCTACTCCGTCCTTTCCCTGGCACGTTTGCAGCCTGGCTGCCTTTGCAGCTCTACGCGCCGCCTCTTGGGTTCTTGAGGCTCTCGATCTGAGCCGGAACTTACTTCCCTATTGCTGACCTTTTCCATCGGGTGCCGAGCAGGTGCTCCCTTTCCATGACCTGGGAGGTCTTCCTTCGGTTCCCTCTTGGTATCCTTTCTCTGTAGCCGAGCAGGTGCTCCCCTTTCATGACCTCGGAGGACTTCCTTCGTTTCTCTCTGTAGCCGAGCAGGTGCTCCCCTTTCATGACCTGGGAGGCCTTCCTCCGGCTCCTCGCTCGTTCCTGGCCCCACGACCGGTGCCGTCACTGTCTCTAGGACCAGTTCCGCCTGGCCGCAGCGTATTGTAGTGCCCATTGCACCCAAGAAATCCATACCCAGGATTATGTGATCCAACATTGAGGACATGATGAGCATCGTCATGCTGATCGTTTTTCCTCCTAAGCTGACGTCTAATTTCAAGGTTTTCTCCACCTCTAGGCTGGACCCATCTGCCAGGCAAATGCGTGCCTGTATGTCCTCCACTCTTCCCCGAATCGCCCACTTGCGTACGCAATCTTCACTCATGAAGCTGCGAGTGGCCCCCGTTTCGATGGTAGCAGGCATCGTTCGCCCGCCAATCTCTACCGTAGCGACGACCCGGCCACCGTCCACCTTCAGTGGGTGTCCTACTTCTGCGTTCCGCGTGTATCGGCGCCGACCCGATCCTGGCCCGGTCGACGCCGTTGCCCGTTTCCCGCCTCCGCGCGGCGACAACACTCCTGACTACTTCTGCCCCGGCCTCCACATACCCAACAAAATAAGACGGGGGCATTGGGACATTCCCTAGCAAAGTGCCCCTCTTGCCCGCAGCTACGATACGCTCGTCGCGGATCATATCCATTTCTGGCCTCCTGGCTCATCATCCGATGGGCCACCTCTGCGTGAGTTATGGAGGGTGGGGCGGGGACTCTGTTGTCCACAACGGCCGTTCCGTTGTTTTCGAACTCGAGACACCCTGGCTCACGGGTTGGCTTCCTGATTATTCCGCCCTCTGCCTCTCGACGGTCTCGTATTCTACAGCCAGTTGAGTTAGCTGGGATAGGGTAGAGAAGTCTTGCCGTCGCACGTAAAGCCTGTATTCTGGAGCGGCGTTTTCGTATACCCGGTGCAGCTCTTGCACCGGCTCGTATCTGACGTGATGCATGAGAGCTCTCAGCTCTATCAAGTACTCCTTAAACTCTTCGCCTACGCGCTGCCTACGGGACCGGATCTCGTCCTCAAGCCTCTCGAAGTAACGTGGAGGTAAGCAAAACTCCAGGTAACCCCTCCCAAACACGGCCCACGGGACATCCCTTAGCCCACTGCTCAGGAACCAACGAGCCGCCCTGTCGCAGAACACTTCGCTCATCGCCCAGGGCATTCGGTCGAGGGCGATGCCATAGGTGATGGGGCGCTCCTTCGAGGTCCTCCAAGAACCCAAGGGGGTCGGAGCGGCCATCATACCTCATGCCCCACTTTCGAACTTGCTCCAGAACATTGGGAAGTGGCCTCGCTTCCGAGTGAGGGTACGGTCTAGTGTAATAGGGACCACTACCCGGTTCGGCAGGGGACGGCCTGACCTCTGCGTTGACCGCGGTTGCTCGGCGGTCTTCATCTCTAGCGGGAGCAGGAGCCTCCTCGACGGCCGAGACGGACAAGCTCGGGGTGGGCGCCTGCAAACGCCCGTACAACTGGGAGCTCCTAAGGTCGGGCTCCGACTTTTGACGTGGCCGCCCGCCAAAGTCGGGTGGGACGCCCCATGATGGCGGCTCAAGAGTTTTGGCGTACTGAGATTCCAGCTCGGCAAGCCGAGCCCAAATCTCAGTTGAATGACCGCCATCCTGCACGTAGGTGGACAGCCGCTTACGCAGCTCCTCCACGCGCCCCTCCTTTTCCAGCCCAAACTCCTGGGCGATCGCCACTAGCTCTTTGCGTCGCTGGTGAATCCAACGGACGCCTACCCCTGGGTTTTGGCACTCACCTGGCTCCATCCTTTATTGTATACCTTTCTCGGTAGTCGGCGTCGCTGTTTCCCTCTCTTCCTGCTTTGGGGGTTCCGTCGGCCCCTTTATTGTTTTTCTCCCTTTTTTTTCTGATCAGTTGGTGTCTTTGTCACTTTTACGCCGATCTTGGTCAGACACTTTTGTTTGTTCCTTTTTAGTTTTTTTTTATTTTATCTTGATAACTTTCACCAAAAACAAACACAACAAAATGCACTTAAAGTTTTTTCGATTTTAGGCCATTCCTCACTTTGGTCGTTGCCTTCGTCTTTATTGTTTCCCTTGATGTATTCTTGTATATTTAATTGTTTATTTTATTTCTTTGATTTATTTTTATTTAATTAATTTTATTTATAAAAAATTTTATTTTCATTTATTTATTTTTATTTATCTTTGGCCACTTCACAAAATATAAAAAAATAAATAATTCTCTTGACGTTGTTCACACTTTTAAACCGCGTTCAATCGACCCGTTTGTTGCTTGTTTTGTTCTTATTGTTCACTTCGTTCGTATTCACTCTTAAATGCGACCATCCTCACTGCCCTCGATAACTGTACTCCCGAGTTCAACTTTCCATTGCGCGCGAGTTGAATTCGTCCCACTATACAGTCGCTGTCGCGACGCCTTAACGGCTCTTCGACGCCAACGTCGACTGCGCCGCGCGTTTGTGCACCCGTCTGTCGCGCGCGCGCTGTACTTTAACGATCGAACGTTAGGCTTTCGACTCTTTGCTTTGCGCACTAGATTTCTGCACACATTTCCGTTGTTAAAATGTTGGAGGTGTTCATTTTCTTCCTTTACCTAACACAGGGTATAAAAATGTTCGCTTCGCTTCGCCTATATAAAAATAGTACTGTATTTTATTCCCTTATCCTCCGCTGGGGTACCCTGACTCTAGGGTGTGCCCGTTTAAAAAAACCCTGTATTAAAAAAATTTTTTTGTAAAAATACCTATTTGGGCATGCTTGCGGGGCTTTAATCCGCCGACATGCCACACCCCCTTATCGCCTCTATGTCCCTGTTCGGGCGCCACTTGTGAAGAAGCTACTGGCCGGGGTACAACTCTCAGTCTTACCAGTTCCAGCTAGTTAGAAGATATTTATAAATTCGCTGGGAGAGAGGGTTTAAGGGGGAGGGGAAGTGGGTATTTTGACCTAACCATGCCTAACTCGACTTCTACACGCCTATACTACCGGGGCGTGGCCCCGCACCAGCTACTCCTTCGGGCCGTGGCCTCGTACCAACTACACTATCGGGCCGTGGCCTCGTACCAACTACACTATCGGGCCGTGGCCTCGTACCAACTGCACTATCGGGCCGTGGCCTCGTACCAACTGCACTTTTGGGCCGTGGCCTCGTACCAACTGCTCTATCGGGCCATGGCCTCGTAACAACTGCACTATCGGGCCGTGGTGTCGTACTAACCACACTATCCAAACACCAACCAGTAATACCCACTCTTGGGCCACAGTCTCACACCACATGCTCCTACTCTAGGTTAGGTTGAACATCGGCTAACTCCGATGTTAAAGCAAGCCGGGTTACCAGAAAACAAAGACCTAGCCAGTTTCCTTTTGATAATTACAACATATGCACTTTATTCATTTAGTGTTTACCACTACTTTATTGTAATTCACGATCTAAGCCCTGCTGCACTGTTTTGGAGCCCTAGCGCTCCGCTATACACTCTATGATCTTTCTCTTCTCACGATGCACGTCTACTCACCCTTAGCGTTCTTTCCAACGTCCCGGCACGCCCGCCAGCGAGCCGTGCGCATGCCTCGGTCGCTTAAATTCGCCGCAAGCTTTCGCAACTTCACCTCGGAGCTTTCGCTCTTCGCCGCCCAACTGTAGTTGCGCTCTCGAACACGGGGTTGAGCAACCGATCAACAACGCACGGTTGATGCGGCGGCCGGCGGTGAAATTCAAACTTAAATAATGCAATTGCAGCCTACGTGGCTCCTTGCCCTTAATTTACTATGCTCCTATTCTAATACAATTAACGCTTATAAACTAACAATACTTCCATCCTAAAACTACAATTATGAACTGTGGGGTGGCTACCCAGTGGCCGCCTCACAAGCATTATTTCGATATTTCGATTTTTATCGATTATTTGAAAACGGGGCAAGTAATCGAATATCGGAAACAAACTCGATCTGCGGCACTAAGAGGACCTACATTTAAGATTGCACATCTCTAACTCTTATAGGTTCTGGAACCTTGCGTTCATACACACGGACAGACAGAAGGACATGTATAGATCGAGTCAGCTGTTGATGATGGCTAAGAATATATATACTTTATGGGGTCGGAGATGCTTCCTTCTGCCTGTTACATTAATTTGCACAAAAACATACGCTCTTTACCCATTTTCAATGGGTTCAGGGTATAAAAAGTGCTTTGAACTGATTAAAAGATCAACGTAAAGTGGTTTATAAAACAGCGTAACGGCCAACTGCAGATCTTTGGGAAGTTCCAGCTTGATGTGATTCGGCGATCGGGTTGATTCAAGGAAATGGTTTAAGTCACCGCGAGTTGAGACGATCAAAATGGCAAAATGACCCTTACACAAGTCTTTAAGACAACGCAACGATTATTTAACGAAATTGAAACGCAATTGAAAATGAGTTTAAAACCGACCGGACTTTCATACAACCGTTTTCCGCCAATTAACCACTGTTGTGGGTGGAACTTCTAAAATCGCCGTTCTTTTGTAGAGCTTTGAAAATAAGTTTGATGCAAATCGGACAAAACTTAAAACTTCACCAAAACTCTTTGAAGCGCAAAATGTGAAACACGTCTCAAAAGATTTTTCATATAGATCCTTGGATTTGAGTTCGAGCGCGAAACGACACCCACCAAATCTTTGACCCGCATATCTACAAATGAGGAATGCATTTTTCGAAAATTGTGAAACACCCTTCAAATGAATGAAAATGAGTGAGGCTAATCAGACTGAAAACAAAAAACGTGCTTACAAACTGATGAGATTCAAATTAATGAGTTATAAAAAATAATGTCGAGGTTGATTAATTTTTTTCCCAGAGCCAAAAAGGTTGTTTCGATTTTTACATGAGTATACATATCTGACCTAGCTTTTACAAAAGAATAAGTATTCGATTTAAAGTAACGATTATATGTATTGTTATAAGTCACAACTTTATAAAGTAACGTTTAATACTTATTCAAGTGAGTTTTCGATTACTGTGAGGCGGCCAATAAAGTAGCCACCGCACAGTTTATAATTATAGTTGTATTATATAAGCATTGTATTAGTTATAAGAATGGTTAAGGCAAGATGCCGAAGTATTGAAGTTAGTTAACGGCAAGAAGGCCAATTTAAGTTTGAATTTACCCGCCGGCCGCCGCAGCAACCGTGCGTTGTCGATCGGTTGCTTAACACCGTCTTCGAGAGCGCAACTTCAATTCGGCGGCGAAGAGCGAAAGCTCCGAGGTGAAGTTGCGAAAGCTCGCGGCGAAGTTGAGCGACCGAGCAAGCGTACGGCTCGCCTGCGAGTGTGCCGGCACTTTGGATTGAACATTAAGGGTGAGTGGAAGTGCTGCGCGAGATAAACGAAATCATAGGTGGCATAGTGGAGCGCTAGGGCTGTAAGCAGTGCGGCAGGGCCCTAAGTCTAGGAAGTATATGCTGCAATTAACGAAGGAAATCTGCTAATTCTTTATCCTTCAGTAACCCTATCTGTTCTAACATCGGAATTGGCCGATGTTCACCCTAACCAAAAGCGGGAGCATGTGGTGCGGGACTATGGCCTGTGACTGGGTATTACGGGTTAGCTGTTAGGGAGTATAGTGGTACGAGGCCACGGCCCGGCAGAGAGATAGAGCGATTAGACAGTGGAGTTGGTGCGAGGCCACGGCCCGCTAGTGTAGTTGGTGCGAGGCCACGGCCCGCTAGCATAGGGGTACGAGGCCACGGCCCGGCAGAGGGATAGAGTGTTTAGGTAGTGGAGTTGGTGCGAGGCCACGGCCCGCTAGTGTAGTCCCCTAAGCCCTCTCTCCCAGCGAAATTATAAATATCTTGTAACTCGCTAGACCTGGTAAGACTGAGAATTATACCCCGGCCAGAAGCTTCCTTACAAGTGGCGCCCGAGCAGGGACCAAGAGGCGTTTAGGGGTGTGGCATGTCGGCGGATTAAAGCCCGCAAGCATGCCCGAATAGGTATTTTCAAAAAAAAAAAAAAAATATATATATATAGGGTATTTCTAGTCGGGTATACCCTAGAGGGAAGGTAACCTAGCAGAGAGCAAGAAAATGAGAAGGTCATGTATGTGCGAAATATGAAAATAGGGTATTAAGTAGTCCGGTATACCCCAGAGAACATTTCTATACCCTGTGTTAGGCATAGCCAGAAAATGAACACGTGCAGCTGGTGAGTGACAAAAATGCTAGCAGCAAGCCGGCAAGTAAGATAAAGAAACGAAAACATAACGGTCGGTCGTAAAAGTACAGCGCGCGCGCGCCAGCCGGGCGACTTCGAGACCACGCTCGCACACGGGTGCCCAAACGCGCGGCGCAGTCGACGTCGGCGTCGAAGGACCGTTAAGGCGTCGCGGCAGCGGCTGTACAGTGGGACGAATTCCCCCAAAAACAAACAAACCCAACAACATTTTTTTTTTTTTTTTTTTTTTCTCAAAAAAAAAAAAAAAAAAAAAAAAAAAAAAAAAAACAAAAAAACAAAACACAAAAAAAAAAAAAAAAAAAAAAAAAAATAAAATAACAAAAAAATAAAAAAAAAATAAAAATATAAATAAAAAAAATAAATAAATAAAAATAAATAAAAAAAAATAAAAAAAAAAAAAAAAAAAAACAAAACCAAAACCCCAAAAAAAAAAAAAAAAAAAAAACAACAAAACTTTTTTTTTTTTTTTCGTTTTGGAAGTGATCAAGAAAAAAACGAGAAAACGAATTAAAAGAAAAGGGGAATAAACCAATAAGAAACAAATAACAAAAGTGGATAAACAAGAGAGGAACAAAGTGACAAGGACACCGACATAAAATAAAATAAATAAAAAGACCGACGGAACCCCTAGAAGGGGAAGAGAGGGAAACAGCGACGTCGACTAGCAAGAAAGTATACAATAAAGGATGGAGGCAGGTGAGTGCCAAAACCCGGGGGTAGGCGTCCGATGGATTCACCAGCGACGTAAAGAGGAGTTAGTGGCGATCGCCCAGGAGTTTGGGCTGGAGAAGGAGGGGCGCGTGGAGGAGCTACGTAAGCGGCTGTCCACCTACGTGCAGGATGGCGGTCATTCGACTGGGGTTTGGGCTCGGCTTGCCGAGCTGGAATCCCAGTATGCTAAAACTCTTGAGCCGCCGTCTTGGGGCGTCCCACCCGACTTTGGTGGACGGCCACGTCAAAAGTCGGAACCTGACCTCAGAAGCTCCCAGTTGTACGGGCATTTGCAGGCGCCCACCCCGAGTTTGACCGTCTCGGGCATGGAGGCAGTTCCCGTTCTCGGGGGAAATGAAGACCGCCGAGCAACTGCGGTCAGCGCAGAGGTAGGGAGGTCCCCTGTTGAATCGGGTGGTGGTCTCCGCTACCCCCCCAGCACTTCCCAATTCCCGGAGCAAGTTCGGAAGTGGGGTATGAGGTACGATGGACGCTCCGACCCCCTTGGGTTCTTAGAGGACCTCGAGGAGCACGCTATCACCTATGGTATAGCCCTCGACCGTATGCCCAGGGCAATGAGCGAGGTGTTCTGTGGTAGGGCTGCTCGCTGGTTTCTGAGCAGTGGGCTAAGGGATGTGCCGTGGGCCCAGCTAACTCAACTAGCCGTAGAATACGAGACCGTCGTGAGGCAGAGGGCAGAGTACTCAGGCAGCCAACCCTTGGGTCAGGGTGTCTCTAGTTCAAATAGTGCAGAGTGGGCGAGGACGGCGCAGTCCTCGGGACATCTCAATCCGTTCCGGTCTGCTCCCAGCGGATCCGGGACGACCGTTGTGGACAACAGGGTCTCCACCCCACCCGCTGCAACTCACGCAGAGGTGGCCCATCAGATGATGAGCCAAGAGGCCGGGAACGGATATGATCCGCGACGGGCGTGTCGTAGGTGCGCACAGGAGGGGCATTTTGCCAGGGAATGTCCCAACGCCCCTGTCTTATTTTGTTGGGTATGTGGAAGCCGGGGCAGAAGTAGTCGGGAGTGTTGCCGCCGCGCGGAGACGGGAAACGGGCAACGGCGTCGTCCGGACCAGGATCGGGTCGGCGCCAATACACACGGAACGCAGTAATAGGACACCCACTGAAGGTGGACGGTGGCCGGATCGTCGCTACGGTAGAGATTGGCGGGCGAACGATGCCTGCTACCATCGAAACGGGGGCCACTCGTAGCTTCATGAGTGAGGACTGCGTACGCAAATGGACGATCCGGGGAAGAGCGGAGGAAACACAGGCACGTATCCGCCTGGCAGATGGGTCCACCCTAGAGGTAGAAAAGGCTTTGAGAGTAGACGTCAGCTTAGGGGGGAAAATGATCAGCATGACGATGCTCATCATGCCCTCAATGCTGGACCACGTAATCCTGGAAATGGATTTTTTTGGGGCGATGGGTACCACAATACGCTGCGGCGAGGCGGAACTGGTGCTAGAAGCAGCGACGACACCGGGCGTGAGGCCAGGAACGAGCGAGGAGTCGGAGGAAGGCCGCCCAAGGCATGAAAAGGGAGCACCTGCTCGGCTACAGAGGGAGCCGGAGGAAGGCCTCCCAAGGCATGAAAATGGAGCACCTGCTCGGCTACAGAGGGAGCCGGAGGAAGGCCTCCCAAGGCATGGAAAGGGAGCACCTGCCCGGCTACAGAGGGAGCCGGAGGAAGGCCTCCCAAGGCATGGAAAGGGAGCAGCTGCTCGGCTACAGAGGGAGCCGGAGGAAGGCCTCCCAAGGCATGAAAAGGGAGCACCTGCTCGGCTACAGAGGGAGCCGGAGGAAGACCTCCCAAGGCATGGAAAGGGAGCACCTGCTCGGCTACAGAGGGAACCGGAGGAAGGCCTCCCAAGGCATGAAGAGGGAGCACCTGCTCGGCTACAGAGGGAGCCGGGGAAGGCCTCCCAAGGCATGGAAAGGGAGCACCTGCTCGGCTACAGAGGGAGCCGGAGGAAGGCCTCCCAAGTCATGATAGGGGGGCACCTGCTCGGCTACAGAGGGAGCCAGAGGCAGGCCTCCCAAGTCATGAGAAGGGAGTACCTGCTCGGCCTTCGACGGAAAAGGTCAGGAAAAGGGGAGTAAAGTCCGGCCCGAATCGACAGCCTGGAGAGCCCAAGAGGTGGCGCATAGAGCTGCAGAGGCAGACTTCTAATGGCTACGGAAGCGGCACGGCGGGAACGTGCAAGAGAAAGGACGGAGTAGGAGCGATGACCAGAATCCACACGGACGTAGAAGGCCAGGAGCGATTGCCAGAATCGAGCGGCCACGGAGTTCTATCTGGAATCGAAATGGTCCCAGGATGGGGCGATGACGGCACCGAAGAGGCGGATTGGCCAGCGGATCTGGACCCAGAATTGAGGGAGTTCCTGGAGTCAGAACTGGCACTCTTCGAGGGGCTGCAGGGAATCTCGCACATTGCGGAACACCGAATCCGGTTGAAGGATGACAAGCCGTTGAAACAAAGGTACTACCCCAAGAATCCGGCCATGCAGAGGGTGATTGACGAGCAAGTGGATTAGTTGATCCGGGCAAATGCCATCGAGCCGTCGCGTAGTCCGCACAGCGCCCCGATCGTCTTGGTCAAGAAGAAGACTGGCGAGTGGCGTATGTGCATTGACTACCGACAACTCAACGCGCATTCCATTCCGGACGCTTATCCAGTGCCTCGTATTAACCACATCCTGGAGCGGTTGCGCCACGCCCGGTTCATTTCCACTCTGGATTTGAAGCACGGGTACTGGCAGATACCGATGGCAGCCGATAGCCGGGAGTGTACGGCGTTCACAGTCCCTGGAAGAGGTCTTTTCCAATGGCGGGTGATGCCATTCGGCTTACACTCGGCGTGTGCGACATTCCAGCGCGCTTTGGATACGGTAATAGGGCCGCAGATGGAGCCTCATGCGTTCGCCTACCTAGACGACATCGTGGTAATAGGAGCGACGAAAACACAGCATGTAGAGAATTTGAGGGAGGTATTCCGCCGGCTAAGGGCGGCCAATCTCCGGTTAAATAGGAAAAAATGCAGCTTCTTCCGGGAGAGGTTAGTCTACCTAGGACATGTAATTTGCGGAGAAGGGATACGGACCGATCCGGAGAAAGTGGAGGCGATACGAAACCTGACGGCCCCAACAAATTGCAAAGTACTGCGACAGTGTCTCGGGATGGCGTCATGGTACAGGCGTTTCGTACCCAATTTCGCGACCCAGGTACAGCCACTCACAGCGCTCTTAAAGAAGGGGCAGAAATGGGCATGGGAGCAAGAACAGGAGGAGGCATTGCGTCAATTGAAGGAGAGCTTGACGACTGCCCCTGTGTTGGCTTGCCCCGACTTTTCCGCCAAGTTCGTCTTGCAGACTGACGCGAGTGAGTATGGCCTCGGCGCAGTGCTGACGCAGACGATCGATGGACAAGAGCGGGTGATAGCATACGCGAGCCGAAAGTTGCTAAAGGCCGAGGTAAACTATTCCGCCACTGAGAAAGAGTGCCTGGCAATCGTGTGGTCGATCCGGAAGTTGCGTTGCTACCTAGAAGGGTACCGATTCGACGTAATAACGGACCATCTAGCGCTCAAGTGGCTGAATTCGATCGAGAGCCCGTCAGGAAGGATTGCGCGATGGGCATTGGAACTGCAGCAATTCCAATTTGACGTTCATTATCGTCGAGGGAAGCTCAACGTCGTGGCCGATGCCCTGTCGAGGCATCCTCTAGAGACCTTTCAACAAGCAGTGGTGGCCGAGGCTCCCTGCAAATGGGTCGCGAGGATGCGTGCTAGAATCGCCAAAGAGCCAGTCAAGTTCCCGGATTACACCGAGGAAAACGGACAGCTATATAGGCATTTGGGTCACCGGATAGACGATGAACTACATCCCTTGGAAACTATGCGTAGGCAGTGGTCAACGCCAGAGGGTACTGCGGGAATGTCATGATGCTCCCACGGCCGGACATCAAGGTGTCAGAAAAAAGATAGCGAGGTTGGCCCAGCGGTACTACTGGCCGGGTATGTTCCGCGATGCCGCCAGATACGTGAAATGTTGCGAAGACTGCCAAAAATTCAAGAGTGAGCAACTCAAACCGGCTGGTCGCATGCTGACGAGGCAAGTGGCAGAGCCGATTGCGGTACTTTGCGCGGACTTCGTCGGACCCCTTCCACGGTCGGAACATGGAAACACGATGCTATTGGTGTTCCATGACGCTTTCTCGAAATGGGTGGAGTTGGTCCCTCTCAGAAGAGCCACAGCAGCACACCTGCAAACTGCGTTTCGAGAGAGGATTCTAAGTAGGTTCGGGGTACCTAGAAAGTTTGTGTGCGACAACGGGGTACAATTTACGAGTCGGAGCTTCAAGTCATTTTTGTGGTCCCTGGGTGTAGAGATCCAGTATACCGCCCCGTACTGTCCGCAAGAGAATCCCACTGAGAGGACTAACCGGACTGTAAAGACCATGATAGCGCAATTTATTGAGGGCCACCAGAGTTCATGGGATGAACTCTTGCCCGAGATCTCGCTGGCGGTCAACACGAGTGTGGCAGATTCGACGGGCTTTAGTCCCGCTTTCCTGATGCAGGGCAGGGAACCTCGGTTACCCGCAGCTCTGTACGATCAGGTAACTCCGGGGTCCGCAACTAGTGCGCTCGACCCTAGGACAAAGGCAGATAGGCTAAAAGAAATTTTTGATATCGTCCACAGCGCGCATCAAAGGATCAGGGCAGGCATTACAACTTGCGGAGACGAGAGTGGCGGCCTTCGTTGGACTCGATGGTCCTGTTGAGGCAGCACCAGTTGTCCAACGCTGCCGAAGGTTTCGCCGCAAAGTTGGCACCCAAATTTGACGGCCCCTACAAAGTCGTCAAATTCATATCCCCCAATATTGTGCGGCTGGTGAAATCAGACGACCGCAAGAAGAGGGTGGCCAACATCTCACAATTGAAACCATTCTACAGAAAGAAGACGAGCGACGAAGAAGACGAAGATCCAGGGCACGTAAATGCCCACGAGTAAGCGAAGGATGAGAGCAACACCCGTCGCCCAACGAAACTATTATGATTAAGCTTAGATAAAACTAACATTAACAACATAATTCAGAATAGGCATAGTAAAGTGTGAGCCGCACTGAGAGAATAGGGCATTAACAAATAAGTAAAGAGTAAGTTAACCAATAAGCTGAACTTTCAGATGGAACCCGAAGTTATCGACATATCGTCAGACGAAGACAACAGCAGCGGGGACATCGAGCCTTTCCCCGGGCCGGGAACCGCAGGCCGTCCGCGCGACCCACGCCAGGGGCGTGAGTACTATCGAAGACAACGGCAAGAAGGACCGCCTCGCCAGTTCCGCCATACACTATTCTCTCGGCGGACCAACCTAATGGAGAGGCTATACGGGATGGTCTTGCTGATAGCAGTCGAGGTCACGACAATGTTCGTGGTGGACCTAATCGCCAGAGAGGCGCGAATCCGCCGCTTCTGGTGCCGACGTACTCGGTTCCACGTGCCCGACGGGGGAGCGAGTACAGCGTTACGCTGAACGCGAAAGGCGACGTGACCGTCACCTGTCCGAAGTGAAGGGGGAGTGTGAGGCGGCCACTAAAGTAGCCACCGCACAGTTTATAATTATAGTTGTATTATATAAGCATTGTATTAGTTATAAGAATGGTTAAGGCAAGATGCCGAAGTATTGAAGTTAGTTAACGGCAAGAAGGCCAATTTAAGTTTGAATTTACCCGCCGGCCGCCGCAGCAACCGTGCGTTGTCGATCGGTTGCTTAACACCGTCTTCGAGAGCGCAACTTCAATTCGGCGGCGAAGAGCGAAAGCTCCGAGGTGAAGTTGCGAAAGCTCGCGGCGAAGTTGAGCGACCGAGCAAGAGTACGGCTCGCCTGCGAGTGTGCCGGCACTTTGGATTGAACATTAAGGGTGAGTGGAAGTGCTGCGCGAGATAAACGAAATCATAGGTGGCATAGTGGAGCGCTAGGGCTGTAAGCAGTGCGGCAGGGCCCTAAGTCTAGGAAGTACAGTAGGGTAGTGTTAAATAAATCAGTGAATAAAGTGCATATGCTGCAATTAACGAAGGAAATCTGCTAATTCTTTATCCTTCAGTAACCCTATCTGTTCTAACATCGGAATTGGCCGATGTTCACCCTAACCAAAAGCGGGAGCATGTGGTGCGGGACTATGGCCTGTGACTGGGTATTACGGGTTAGCTGTTAGGGAGTATAGTGGTACGAGGCCACGGCCCGGCAGAGAGATAGAGCGATTAGACAGTGGAGTTGGTGCGAGGCCACGGCCCGCTAGTGTAGTTGGTGCGAGGCCACGGCCCGCTAGCATAGGGGTACGAGGCCACGGCCCAGCAGAGGGATAGAGTGTTTAGGTAGTGAAGTTGGTGCGAGGCCAAGGCCCGCTAGTGTAGTTGGTGCGAGGCCACGGCCCGCTAGCATAGATGGCACGAGGCCGCGGCCCGATGGTGTAGGTGTGTAGAGGTAGATCTGGGTTTGGTTTGGTCAGGATACTCACCCCCCCCCCCCCTAAGCCCTCTCTCCCAGCGAAATTATAAATATCTTGTAACTCGCTAGACCTGGTAAGACTGAGAATTATACCCCGGCCAGAAGCTTCCTTACATTACAGTGTCATCAATTTCGTTTGATCATTCCAATTACTTAATATACATATATATAAATAAATATATATAATGTAATAAAGCAATGATAAACGTTGAGACTATAATGTGACTGCTTAAATGTGAACCGAACATTCTCCACCCGTTGAATGAACGCTTTTAAATTCTTGTCGAGCTGGCAATGCCGCTATCTTCTGTATAGGCCTACGAAGAATTCCTTTATTAGTTTTTAAATCCACAACGTGGACTCGATCGCCAGACCCAGATATCTTCATGGATTAAAACAAGCCATTATGAGCGCAGCTGCAATTCGCAAATGTGATCACGGCGCCATAGGTCCCAAAGCCGCTGGAAGAGCCTGCAGAGAGGATCAGATTGAATAACGGGCTGGTGTGATGACCCAATGATGTGTAGAACTCTAATGTCTGAGTTTTGGTTTATAATGGACACAGTGAAAACTCCGTCTCACAATATTTCTCCTTTGCCCAGAAATGAATATGTTTCCGATGGAGGTGATTGACATAAAGCCAGGTGAATGGATGATTGCTAGGTTAAATGAGCGGAAATTTGGAATTAAAACTGATTAGGGATTGAGAAAGTCTTCTACCGACTCCTATAAGTTCAAATCTGCCAGATTGTGTCATTGCTTCACATAGAATGGGAGTGAGCTGCATTTTTGGTCTTATCGACCCATTTTCTCATAGGGATACGATTTCACTGGCATATTCTTGCTGTTGAATAATATATATGATTAGAGAAAAGGTTTCCTGAATCTCGATTGCTGATACTGGCTTGACTTTACAAGAGTAAGCACGCTACAGTATAAAGGAATTTGGTTAACAAGTATTCTAAAACTTATTCACTATTGTTCTGTTTACAATTGCTACTTTTCAACACGACTGGCTTGCGTTGTTCGAGTAGTTTCTTATCTGCTATTGTCACAAAGAGATGCTATGGCCACTTTGATTCTGTTGCCGGGTCCATGAAACCAAATTGTTTTCGATAATTCTGTTGATGTGCAACAGCGTGAAACTGTGTGGGCTGCATTATCGTTGCTTGCAACGTGCTTCCAGATAACACTTGGTTGAAACTTCCGCAAAACGATGGGCTACAAAACAATTTTGTGTTGCCGAATGCATCCGGATCCTTTGAAAGACAATGCTGGAGTCAGTCTAAAAGAAAACCTTTAATTTCCAAGATTCGAATAGGTGCTGGCATATAACTCAAGTCGAGGTAATGAAGCTGCCTTGATCGGAGCTACCTTTGATTTTGCTATCAACAAATTGGATTGGTAAGAGTAATTTTCACCGATGTGGTGCCTTGTTCTCAAGAATAAACAGCATTCATTTGGGCGTAGTGATGCGTCATATCGTGAAATTTCAATGTGTGTCGATTTCTCTCCAAGAATTTTAAAGTTCTGATGACAAGGGATCATTTCACCCCAAGCGTTGTATATGAAAGTCTAGTACGAAGATTTTACATCGAACTATAATATAAAATATATTTAATATAATACCAAGTGGGTCATAAATTCAAACCACCACTGAAACTATTGGTCGACGAGTAAGATTTTGGATAATTGGTAATTCGTATTAAATTCATATTCATTTCATATTGTCTTTACAAGGTTTCCACGAAATTCCCAATACCTCTGATATTTCCTGACCGTCCACGTTGATTCTTATCTCATCGCTACTTGCCAGCTCTAAACCTGCTCGTCCCATTAACGATTTTAACTCCTGGACCTTGCGATCTAGTTCCATAGCGCTGTCTGCGCCTGACAGCATATCATCCACATACATCTTCCTTCAAAACCTTCACTCTTATAGGATATTCAGATTGAAACTTATCCTCTATTTAGTGAAGATTCCTGGTAGAGATAGAGACCATAAGTTAAGGTGTTTAGCTTGAACAGTTGCAAGGGCTAAAGATAGAGTTTTAGCTCCTGAACATAAGAGTTCGTGAAAAAGTTTTCGCCGAGGCATCAAAAACCACTCGAAGTTTTGTCGTAATGCTTAGTGGTCGAAGAACGCAGGTGTGCGGTATTAAATAATGAGGTTGCGATACATCGACATTAGCAGCAAGGCTCATATGTTTGAGAACTTAGTATTCGCATTTTCAGGTCTTCAACCTTCTCAAGCCATCCAATATATCCTGAGGTAAATAAGTATATGTGCATCTTTATTTTTTTCTCTCATTTCAATAATATCACTTCCACTTTTTTTTTAAGTATACCAGATTTTGTTGTTGTGTGTTATATTTGTTTTTTATATGCCAAAGTCTTCGTTACTGTTCATTTTAGGCAACGTTACCACTAAATTGTGTGCTGCGTCGTAATTTTCTTAGGAAATAAGTATATGTGCAAATTTGAGTTTTTGTGTGGAATTTCGTGCGAGCAAGAGAAGTATATCGTCGGGGAGATAAAATCTCTATATATAAAACTGTTTGTCCTGACTGACTGACTGACTGATTGGTGATCAACGCACAGCCCAAACCGTAAGAGCTAGGAAGCTGAAATTTTCACTGTAGCTACCTTATGTGATGTAGGTGCACGTTAAGACGGGGTTTCGGGAAATTCCACCCGCAAGTGTGGAAAAATCGCGAAAAACGTTTGTATGTAACTTTTTTGTTTACCATCCGATCGGGCTCAAACTTATTTTCAAAGATCTTTGTTCAAATTCATTTGAGGGGTGTTTCACACTTTTTGAAAAATCCATCCCTCCTTGGTGCAAATGGAGTTCAAAGATTTGGTGGGTGAAGTTTCGCGCTCAAATTCATTTCCAGAGATCTATAAGAAAAATCATTTGAGACGTGTTTCACACTTTTCGCAGGATTCAAACTTCTTCGGGGGGAATGCGATTTAAAGATTTTTTGGGCGAAGTTTTAAGTTGTGTCCGATTTCCTTCAAACTTATTTTCAAAGCTCTAAATAAGAACTTAATAAATACGTATTTCAGCGATTTGGAAAATTCCACCCGCAACATTGGTAAATTGGCGGAAAACGGTTGCATGAAAGTTTTTTGTTTACCATCCGATCGGCCCCTCACTTACTTTCAAAGATCTTTGTTAAAATTCATTTGAGGGGTGTTTCACACTTTTCGAAAAATACGTTCCTCCTTGGTGGAAATGGAGGTCAAAGATTTGGTGGGTGACGTTTCGCGCTCAAATTTATTTCCAAAGATCTATATGAAAATTTATTTTAGACGTGTTTCAAATTTTTCGTAAAATCAAAGCTTCTTCAGCTGAAACTGCGATTCTAAGATATTTTTGAAGAAGTTTTAAGTTTTGTCCGATTTGCGTCAAACTTTATTCTTAGAGCTCTACATGAGAATTTAATGAATAGGTGTTTTTGGAAAGTCCTACGTCAATTTGCGGCAAACGGTTGTATGAAGGTTTTTTACCATCCAATCGGCTTAAAAGTTGTTTTTATAACATAGCTCCGCTTTCCACGTTGAACCCTAGAAAACGTAGCATTGTGAATGTAATTTTGTTGTCGCATGAGAAATATCAGTGCGATAAAATATATTTTGAAATTTGCAGCAGAAGCTAATATCAAGTCTTTTAAAAAAAAAAAATTATTTTCACAAAACTAGAAAGTTTGGTGGTCTTTTGTTGTAAAAGGAGAAACTGTTAAACATCTCTATATATAAAACTGTTTGTCCTGACTGACTGACTGACTGACTGACTGACTGACTGACTGACTGACTGGCTGATTGGTGATCAACGCACAGCCCAAACCGTAAGAGCTAGGAAGCTGAAATTTTTACTGTAGCTACCTAATGTGATGTAGGTGCACGTTAAGACGGGGTTTCGGGAAATTCCATCCGCAAGTGTGGGAAAATCGCGAAATAACGTTTGTATGGAACTTTTTTGTTTACTATCCTATCGGCCTCAAACTTATTTTCAAAGATCTTTGTTCAAATTCATTTGAGGGGTGTTTCACACTTTTCGAAAAATCCGTTCCTTCTTGGTGCAAATGGAGGTCAAAGACTTGGTGGGTGACGTTTCGCGCTTAAATTCATTGCCAGAGATCTTCACACTTTTCGCAGAATTCAAACTTCTTCGGGGGGAATGCGATTTAAAAATTTTTTGCGCGAAGTTTTAAGTTGTGTCCGATTTGCTTCAAACTTATTTTCAAAGCTCTAAATAAGAACTTAACAAATACGTATTTCAGCGATTTGGAAAATTCCACCCGCAACATTGATAAATTGGCGGAAAACGGTTGTATGAAGGTTTTTTGTTTACCATCCGATCGGCCCCACACTTATTTTCAAAGATCTTTGTTCAAATTCATTTGAGGGGTGTTTCACACTTTTTGAAAAATCCATCCCTCCTTGGTGCAAATGGAGGTCAAAGATTTGGTGGGGGAAGTTTCGCGCTCAAATTCATTTCCAGAGATCTTCACACTTTTCGCAGAATTCAAACTTCTTCGGGGGGAATGCGATTTAAAGATTTTTTGGGCGAAGTTTTAAGTTGTGTCCGATTTCCTTCAAACTTATTTTCAAAGCTCTAAATAAGAACTTAATAAATACGTATTTCAGCGATTTGGAAAATTCCACCTTGCGGGTGGTGCAGTGGTAAATTGGCGGAAAACGGTTGCATGAAAGTATTTTGTTTACCATCCGATCGGCCCCTCACTTACTTTCAAAGATCTTTGTTAAAATTCATTTGAGGGGTGTTTCACACTTTTCGAAAAATACGTTCCTCCTTGGTGGAAATGGAGGTCAAAGATTTGGTGGGTGACGTTTCGCGCTCAAATTTATTTCCAAAGATCTATATGAAAATTTATTTTAGACGTGTTTCACATTTTTCGTAAAATCAAAGCTTCTTCAGCTGAAAGTGCGATTCTAAGATATTTTTGGAGAAGTTTTAAGTTGTGTCCGATTTGCGTCAAACTTTATTCTTAGAGCTCTACATGAGAATTTAATGAATAGGTGTTTTTGGAAAGTCCTACGTCAATTTGCGGCAAACGGTTGTATGAAGGTTTTTTACCATCCAATCGGCTTAAAAGTTGTTTTTATAACATAGCTCCGCTTTCCACGTTGAACCTTAGAAAACGTAGCATTGTGAATGTAATTTTGTTGTCGCATGAGAAATATCAGTGCGATAAAATATATTTTGAAATTTGCAGCAGAAGCTAATATCAAGTCTTTTAAAAAAAAAAAAATTATTTTCACAAAACTAGAAAGTTTGGTGGTCTTTTGTTGAAAAAGGAGAAACTGTTAAACATCTTACATAAATGAATTTTCTTTTGACAAATGCCAGACACGTCTTGAAAATAGCTGCATTTTCTGACAATTTTTGGAATTTTGTAATCCAACAAAATGAAAATCAATACAAAAAATAAAAAGTTGTGAATTCTAAGGGTATATATACACACTTACCTAACTTTATGCAACAATATATTTTTTCATATCGAGCCGTATCCTACTTGATTCGAGTTTCCAGTGTCAAAAAATGTAAGGGTTATGGCGGTGTGGTATGCGTAGCCACATGTCGCGTGCCTAAATACCCAGGTTCAAGTCTTAGTGATGCCCCCATGTGGTGGTTGCTTCGTTTTTTACACTAATTGTGCTTTTAATAAATAAACATGCGTTGAATAATTATGTAAATAAACATATGTGCGTCCCTCTCTGAAGCGCAACACGATAGTTGTTAGAGAATTTCTTTTTTGTTTGCAACGCAACAAATCAGATCGACCAACATCACCATATTTTAAATTTTCCACGTGCGAGCTTAAATTAAAAATAGTGCAAGTTAATACCAAAGTGTTTGATTATTATCAATTGATTTAAAATTTATCAATTTATTATAATTAATTGTTTTTCGATTGCGTACGATTAAGAAAATTTTTGGCGCTCCATTGACATTTTTAGTAAACAGTGGGCGCAGTGTTAGAACGCGTTTGTATGTTTCTTTGTTTTGTGTTGACTGGATAAGGATTGCAAGTATTTTATATTCCTAAAATCTTTATAAATATTTATTTTTAGCTACATACATAAGTACTTCTTTCCACTTACTTTAAAAATATCAAACTTAAGTGTACATCTTATTGGATTGGGTGTATAGCAATTGATAGTTTAAGAGTTGAGACTTTTCTTCAATTTTTTTGACTTTAACACATTATGGGTACTGAGGATGTTAACATAAATGGGGTCATGGTGCCTCATCACGTTGTTCATATAATAGGCGATGGCGCTTGCCTCTTTAGAGCTAAATCATATGTTTTATATGGTCAGGAGATAGTTTCCCATGTGATAAATCACTGAGACGCTTTTGCAGTTTTTACCCATAATGCTGATGGGAACAATTATAATTCACCTTCACACTATTTAGCCGATATGTTACAGCCCCATACATATGGTAGCACGTGTGAATTATATGCAGCTGGGAAAATGTATGGTCTGCTTTTTGAAGTGTATCATAACCAACAATTTTAAATGAAATGTGGCTCAGAAGCAAACCCAGTCGAAAGATTGCGTTTTACGGGGGACCTTTCAAATGGCCATTTTGATGTGTATATTCCGTCTTATACTTTGTCCAATATAGATTCTGGTTCTGAAAATAATTCGAACGCAAATGTTAGAGAGAAAGCTGTGAGTAAAAGAACTCGATTTTCTGATAGAATTAGGAAAAAGCAGCTTAATGTGGCAGCCAAAAAATATCGCGTTGAGCATATTAAAGAGCTAAGAGATGCAGCAAAACAATATCAGGCTTCTCAGCCTGAAGTGCATCGAGCTGCAGTTAAAAAATATCAGGCTAGGCATCCTCAAGTGCACCGAGTTTCAGCTTTAAAATATCAGGCTGAGAATCCTGAGGTGCACCGAGCTTCAGCTTTAAAATATCAGGCTGAGAATCCTGAGGTGCACCGAGTTGCTGCTTCACAATACCAGGCAGAAAATCCGGAGGTGCACCGAGCTTCAGCTTTAAAATATCAGGCTGAGAATCCTGAGGTGCACCGAGTTGGTGCTTCACAATACCAGGCAGAAAATCCGGAGGTGCACCGAGCTTCAGCTTTAAAATATCAGGCTGAGAATCCTGAGGTGCACCGAGTTGCTGCTTCACAATACCAGGCAGAAAATCCGGAGGTGCACCGAGCATCAGCTTTAAAATATCAGGCTGAGAATCCTGAGGTGCACCGAGCTTCAGCTTTAAAATATCAGGCTGAGAATCCTGAGGTGCACCAAGCTGCGGTCAGATTATATCAGACTCTTAACCCTGATGTCCACCGAAAAGCTGTTAATCGTCACGAACAGAGCCATCCTAACGCACGATCGGAAAGACGATTGCGCCTATGAAAAGTCTGGCCTTACGTACGATTCCCAAATAGCATATAACGCAGACAAAACTGTTGTACTTGGTTCCATGAGCTATAAATGTAAGTTTTGTGATGCGCTTAAATGGAAAAATGAATCGCAGGGACTGTGCTGCAAATCTGGTAAAGTTCAACTTCCTTCTTTCGAGCTTTTACCAGAACCTCTTAACAGCTTATTAAAGGGTGATCACCCTGAGTACACTCATTTTATAGACCGCATAAGAAAATATAATAGCTGTTTTCAAATGACATCATTTGGATGCAACAGAATTCGAGACACCGGCTTTATGCCTACATTTAAGGTGCAAGGTATAGTGTATCATTTAGTTGGTAGTATTTTGCCAGGCCTTGAACAAGATCCCCAATTTTTACAAATTTATTTTGTTGGTGAGGATGACAGGGAAGCGCAACTTAGATGCAAAAACATAGCACATGTGAGATTAGGTTTAGTAAAATCACTTCAATCAATGTTGCACAATTTTAACTCTTACGTTAAAAATTTTAAAAGTGCATTTGATAAAATTCCCAGCAAGTGTACTGATTTTAAAATGGTTATTCAAGCCAATAAAAAAATAACTGATTTGCATAAAGGACGTATGAATCCCCCCACCGTAAGTGAAGTAGCTCTTCTAATAGTTGGTCAGCAGTTTAAGAAGCGAGATATTATTGTGGAAAGCCATAATAATAAATTGCAACGCATTAGTGAAGTTCACCGTTCCTATGATGCATTGCAATATACACTTCTTTTTTGTCGTGGAGAGGATGGATATTCCGTTGACATATCTCAACGTGACCCCCTCACAAAATTGACTCTTAAAAAACTGTTTTAGCAATTAGTTTTTACACATACAGAATAGTGATTCGGAAATCACAGGCCAATCATTTACTTTATTGCCGATCTCTATTCAGTCAGTTTTTAGTTGACATGTATGCAAAAATTGAAACTGAAAGACTGAATTTCATACGAAACAACCAAGCACAACTCAGGGCAGATAGTTATATACACCTTCAAGATGCTATTGGCAGGCAAGATGTGGATGCTTTTCAGCTTGGTCACTTAGTAGTTCTTTCATCTATCTTTACTGGGTCGGCAAATACATGCATGAGAAAACTCAGGACGCAATGACGTATGTTCGACACCACGGGCGTCCTGATCTTTTCATTACATTTACTTGCAACCCTAAATGGAAAGATATTGCAGATGTTTTGATGCCAGGGCAAAAAACGCATGATCGCCATGACATTATTGCTAGAGTCTTTCACTTAAAAGTAAAAGCTTTAATGTCTTTGTTAACAAAAGGCAATTTGTTTGGTAAAGTTCAGTGTTTTATGTACTCTGTGGAGTGGCAAAAGCGTGGTCTACCACATATTCACATTTTGCTATGGTTAGAAAAACATATTATGCCCGATCAAATTGATGGTATTATCTGTGCAGAAATTCCAGATCATCAAAACGATCAACTATTGTTTGAAATAGTCAAGGCTAACATGGTTCATGGGCCATGCGGTACAATGAACCTTAAATAACCCTGTATGAAGAAGGCAAATGTACAAAAAGATTTCCTCGACAGTTGCTTAGTGAAACTATCACAGGAAATGACGGTTATCCTCAATACCGGCGAAGAGCTCCACATGATGGTGGCTTTACTGTTGAAATTAATGGAAAAATTCTAGATAACCGTTGGGTTGTGCCCTATAATAGTGTTCTCTTACGCACATTTGAGCCCCATATAAATATTGAGTACTGCAGTTCTGTTAAGTCAATAAAATACATATGCAAATATGTAAATAAGGGTAGTGATCAAGCATCTTTTACGCTTGAAAATCAGAAAGATGAGGTTAAAATGTATGAAAGTGGTAGATATATTAGCAGTTCAGAAGCAGTATGGAGAATTCTCGCATTTCCCATACATGAAAGGTTTCCGACTGTTACGCACTTGGCGGTACACTTAGAAAATGGGCAGCGCATTTACTTCAACCCAACCAATTGAAATCAAATTCGGGAAAAGCTTAGTAACCCATCCCACACAACCCTTCTAGCATTTTTTGAACTTTGCACAAAAGACGAATTTGCGAAAACACTGTTGTATGTGGAAGTTCCTTCTTATTACACGTGGAATAAGAATAAGTTTGAAAGAAGGAAACGGGGAAGTGAAGTAGTTCACTTTCCTGGAGTTAAAAAAGATCAAGCTTTGGGAAGGGTGTATACAGTACACCCCAATAACAGTGAATGTTATTACTTGAGAATTTTACTTCATGAGGTACGAGGGCCAACCTCATATTCGTATCTAAAAACTGTCAATGGAACTATTTATGAATCGTTTCAATTAGCTTGCAAAGCTTTGGGCTTACTTGAAAACGATAGTCATTGGGACTCTACAATGGCGGAAGCTGTTCTGTGTCAAGTTCCGTTTAAATTGCGAGAACTTTTTGCAACCATTTTGGTATTTTGTCAAGTATCCGATGCCTTAAGTTTGTGGAACAAATATAAAGAAAGCCTTTCAAAAGACATTATTAATGAAATGAAACACATAGCTGGTCCTAATGTAGATGCAGTTATGAAAAAATTTTAAATAACTGTCTGATATATCTTGAAGACATGGTGTTGTCCTTAGGAGGACAATGTTTGACGGCATACGGGCTGCCTAACCCATGTAGATCCATAGAAATCCTGCAGAATAGAGATTATCTTCGGGAAATTAGTTATGATAATAACATTTTAAATGAAATTGTTATAGATAACGAGCCTCTCTTGAATAACGAACAGAAAAGCGTATACGATATTTAAAATAAATATTTTTTTTGACGCCCCTGGTGGTACAGGTAAAACATTTTTACTAAATTTGTTGTCAGCTAAAGTAAGACAAAGTCAGAAAATAGCATTGGCTGTAGCTTCCTCAGGTATAGCTGCCACATTGCTTAATGGGGGTCGAACAGCACACTCTGCATTCAAACTTCCATTAAATTTAATAAATGCAGAGTTTCCTCAATGTTCTATTTCAAAGCAATCTAATTTTGCCAAGGTACTCAAAGATTGCAGCCTTATTGTTTGGGATGAGTGCACCATGGCTCATAAAGGTGGCTTTGAAGCTCTGAACAGAACACTAAAGGATTTGCGAGATAATGACTTCCTTATGGGAGGCATAACCGTTCTTTTAGCTGGAGACTTTCGTCAAACACTTCCTGTAATACCTAGGGGAACAAGAGCTGATGAAAAAAAGTCATGCCTAAAATCCTCATTTTTGTGGCCTCAAATTCAAAAACTTGCATTAAGGACAAATATGCGTGTTCACTTGAATAGTAATGCTTCAACTGGTATTTTTGCAGAAGTATTACTTAAAATAGGAGATGGTACATATCCCACAGTTGAAGGAAAAGTTGATATCCCATCATGTTTAGGTAGTGTCGTAACGACTCTTGAAGAGGTTATCACAATTGTGTACCCGAATGTTTGCAGCATATTGGCAAAACCGCCAAATTGGTTATCGGAACGAGCAATTTAAACTGCAAAAAATGAAAGAGCCGCCTATATTAATGACTTGCTACTTAAATCACTTGATGGCGATCGAATTCAATATAGGTCTATCGATTCTGTTGCAGACATCGATGACGCAGTTCACTACCCCGTCGAGTTTCTTAATACTTTGAACCCAGCAGGAGCTCCCCCGCATATTCTAACTCTTAAAGTCGGTGCACCTATAATGTTATTGCGGAATCTAAATCCACCAAAATTATGCAATGGTACTCGACTGCAAGTGAAAGCTCTTCATAAAAATGTCATTGAGACTACCGTTACTGGATGTGCCAAAGGAGAATCGGTATTTTTACCAAGGATCCCGCTTATACCATCAGATCTTCCTTTTCAGTTTAAGAGACTTCAATTTCCCTTAAAAGTCTGCTTCGAAATTACAATTAACAAATCGCAAGGTCAGACTTTAAAGCTAGCTGGGTTAGATCTTACAGAAGATTGCTTTACTCATGGATAGTTTTATGTAGCCTGTTCTAGAGTAAGCTCAGCTAGCAACCTTATCATTTTAGCACCTCTTGGTAAATCTGCAAATGTTGTTTACAATGAAGTTCTTAAATGAAATGAAGAACTTTAACGTAATAACTGGTTTTATAGTATTGTTTTGAGTTAGGCATATGTTGTTTTTGTTTCTGTCCGTAGGAAAAAAACAGTTCACAAAATAATTTTCCAACAATAGTTGAATAATTTAAGCATAGTTTTATTTAGGCAAAATAAACTCTAAAAAATTTAAGTGACAATGGAGTTCTAAAATAATATGGAGAACTTTAACGTCGTTTAAAAAATATTTTTAATTTTCTGTCTTTTAAATTTACTCATTTTTCAGATCTATCTGTAAGTTAAAAAATATAGTAACAAATGTAGTAAGCCCATAATTTTAGTCAAAGCGTTTAGATATAAACTGCATTTAGGAAAATTTGTATTTTTAATGAGTTCAAATTAAATTTTGACGATTAAATAGTTTAAAAATTTAAGCATAGTTTTTTTTGACTAAAGAAGTTCTAGAGGGAACTTTAATTGATGTATCTAAAATTACTCATTTTCCAGATAGATTGCAAATTAAAAGTCATAATAAAAATAAATCTAGCAAGCCTATCAGTTTTGTGTAAACTGTTAGAAGATATAAATTTCGTTTGGGAAAATTTATATTTTTAATGAGTTAAAAATAATTATATTTTAAGCCAAAGAAGTTCTAAAGGGAACTTTAATTTTTGTAACAAGGGAGTTCTTAAATAAATTGGGGAACTTTAACGTAACCATGGTGAAATTGTCTAGAATCTTTTGATATATATTTTAAATTTTTTATTCAAATATACTCTTTTTTTTTCAATAGATTGTAAATAAAAAAAATTATAAAAAACAAATTTAAGTTGAACAGATTAACGTTTTAATCCCATGTAGCTTTAAGTTTATTTTAAAGCAGTTTTTAAAGAAGGGACAGATTGTCTTTAGAATAGTTTTAGAATAATCTTTTTTCTAATATAGAAGTTCTAAAAAAGTGAAGAGAACTTTTATGCCCATTAAGATAAATTAATTATATGTGGGGGGATGGAGGATGGAATCGTCTCGAGTATTGAAGTAAAATTATTTTAGTTTCGAGCGATTCTAGCAACTCACATACTTCCGGTCTCTTAAAACAGACCAAGTCTCCTCTGGGTAGCCCCAGCACAATTGTGTTTGGAGTGAGCTAAATGTGAGAAGGCGAAATAATCAATCTTATCAGAAATATTTGGCAACTTTTTAGATCGTAAAGAACGTTTTGACAGCGAAACTCCGGGTAACATCAGATAATTAGTTCTAAAATATAGTTATGGTCGTGAAACTTCGAGTTACATTAGTAAGTTTGTTTTGAGATGGAGTATTACCCGTGCAACGCCGGGTAAAAGCAGCTAGTTAAATATAAACAACATTTTTAAGAGTAGGAAATAGGTTCGGACAATATACCTTTCAATAAATTAACGTTTAATTTGTTATTATTCATTTTAAATGCCACGTGGAATGCATTTATCGGAAGAGGAGCGAGGTTTGATAAGGGGCTTGCAGCAAGCCAGCACCACAATTGCAGAGATCGCTAAAAGAGTAAATCGACATAGAAATACGATTACCTACTTTCTATTTTATTACTAATAAGAATGTCGATAATTACGGTAATATTAAGCACTGCGGCAGACCGACCCTTTTTGATGACCGGTGTAAACGGGAAATTTCACGACTTGCGCTTTTAAAAGGGCATCTTGTATGGAGATCAGACGTCATTTACATCTTAACATATCTAGAAGACGAGTCCATCAAGTTTTAGTGGAAAACAAAAACGTTTCATATGATTCCCGAGAGCCTGTACCCAAGCTAATGAAACGTCACATATGCGCCCGTTTGGCATTTGCTGAAAAATATAAATTCTGGACCCATGAATTCCATAATGTAATTTTTTCGGAAGGGAAAAATTCAATTTGGATGGTCCAGACGGTTGCCATAAGTATTGGCGCGATTTAATACAACCGCGGCAGACTCGACATAAGCGGAATCATGGTGGCGGCTCACTGATGATTTGGGAGGCTTTTGGATATGCTGGAAAGTCTTCGATTTGTTTCATACCAACAAGAACAAATGCGGACATATATGTAGAACTCTTGGAGAATGAGCTAATTGAGTTTGCGGGTGACTTGTACGGAGATGACTGGATCTTTCAGCAAGACAAAGCCCCAATACACACTGCGCGCAAAACTAGAGACTTTCTATCGGAAAGAAAAATACCATTCTTGGAATGGCCAGCGATCAGCCCGGATCTAAACCCAATAGAAGACCTATGGGGCATACTTTCCAATAAAGTTTACAAGGGTGGTCGGCAGCTTGATACCATAAAGCTACTAAAAGAAGCTTTACTGACGGAGTGGGATCAAATAGAGCCTTCAACTCTTGAAAACCTTATCTATATCTATCTATACCTATCTATACTAAATGCCCACAAGACTAAATAAGGTCTTATTAGCAAAGGGCAAGCATATCAACTATTAAAGAAAACTAAGAAAATACAGGGGGATTAGTTTTCTTAAAAATAAATTAAGAAACTGTACTATGCACATATACTTATTTCCTAAGAAGCCATATTACTTCATTTGTTTTTTTAGTTTTGTATGAACAAATTTTAATTAGATCCTTTTGTTTTTTGTTACTTTTTATGAGTACAACAACATAAAAATAAAGTTTGAAAAGTTCCTTTTGTTTTACATACTTTTTTATAATAAACTAGCGGGTATAACCCGGCCTTGCCCGTGGCACGTATGTTATAAAATCAATGTTCTCAAACAAATTTGAAATGATTTTGAAACTGATCGGACGGTAAACAAACAAACGTATTTATTACATTCTTATGTAGAGCTTTGAAAATAAGTTTGAAGCAAATCGGACACAATTTAAAACTTCGTACAAAAAATCTTTGAGCCGCATTCCACCCGAAAAAGTTTGGATTCTGCAAAAAGTGTGAAACACGTCTCAAATGATTTTTCTTATAGATCTTGGAAACGAATTTGAGCGCGAAACTCACCCACCAAATCTTTGACCTCCATTTCCACCAAGGAGGAACGGATTTTCCTAAAAGTGTGAAACACCCCTCAAATGAATTTGAACAAAGATCTTTGAAAGTAAGTGTGGGGCCGATCGGATGGTAAGCAAAATAGTTACATACGAACGTTTTTCGCGATTTTTCAACACTTGTCTGCTTCGAAATTACAATTAACAAATCGCAAGGTCAGACTTTAAAGCTAACTGGGTTAGATCTTACAGAAGATTGCTTTACTCATGGACAGTTTTATGTAGCCTGTTCTAGAGTAAGCTCAGCTAGCAACCTTATCATTTTAGCACCTCTTGGTAAATCTGCAAATGTTGTTTACAATGAAGTTCTTAAATGAAATGAAGAACTTTAACGTAATAACTGGTTTTATAGTATTGTTTTGAGTTAGGCATAGGTTGTTTTTGTTTCTGTCCGTAGGAAAAAAACAGTTCACAAAATAATTTTCCAACAATAGTTGAATAATTTAAGCATAGTTTTATTTAGGCAAAATAAACTCTAAAAAAATTTAAGTGACAATGGAGTTCTAAAATAATATGGAGAACTTTAACGTCGTTTAAAAAATATTTTTAATTTTCTGTCTTTTAAATTTACTCATTTTTCAGATCTATCTGTAAGTTAAAAAATATAGTAACAAATGTAGTAAGCCCATAATTTTAGTCAAAGCGTTTAGATATAAACTGCATTTAGGAAAATTTGTATTTTTAATGAGTTCAAATTAAATTTTGACGATTAAATAGTTTAAAAATTTAAGCATAGTTTTTTTGACTAAAGAAGTTCTAGAGGGAACTTTAATTGATGTATCTAAAATTACTCATTTTCCAGATAGATTGCAAATTAAAAGTCATAATAAAAATAAATCTAGCAAGCCTATCAGTTTTGTGTAAACTGTTAGAAGATATAAATTTCGTTTGGGAAAATTTATATTTTTAATGAGTTAAAAATAATTATATTTTAAGCCAAAGAAGTTCTAAAGGGAACTTTAATTTTTGTAACAAGGGAGTTCTTAAATAAATTGGGGAACTTTAACGTAACCATGGTGAAATTGTCTAGAATCTTTTGATATATATTTTGAATTTTTTATTCAAATATACTCTTTTTTTTTCAATAGATTGTAAATAAAAAAAATTACAAAAAACAAATTTAAGTTGAACAGATTAACGTTTTAATCCCATGTAGCTTTAAGTTTATTTTAAAGCAGTTTTTAAAGAAGGGACAGATTGTCTTTAGAATAGTTTTAGAATAATCTTTTTTCTAATATAGAAGTTCTAAAAAAAGTGAAGAGAACTTTTATGCCCATTAAGATAAATTAATTATATGTGGGGGGATGGAGGATGGAATCGTCTCGAGTATTGAAGTAAAATTATTTTAGTTTCGAGCGATTCTAGCAACTCACATACTTCCGGTCTCTTAAAACAGACCAACAACGTCTGCCTCTGGGTAGCCCCAGCACAATTGTGTTTGGAGTGAGCTAAATGTGAGAAGGCGAAATAATCAATCTTATCAGAAATATTTGGCAACTTTTTAGATCGTAAAGAACGTTTTGACAGCGAAACTCCGGGTAACATCAGATAATTAGTTCTAAAATATAGTTATGGTCGTGAAACTTCGAGTTACATTAGTAAGTTTGTTTTGAGATGGAGTATTACCCGTGCAACGCCGGGTAAAAGCAGCTAGTTAAATATAAACAACATTTTTAAGAGTAGGAAATAGGTTCGGACAATATACCTTTCAATAAATTAACGTTTAATTTGTTATTATTCATTTTAAATGCCACGTGGAATGCATTTATCGGAAGAGGAGCGAGGTTTGATAAGGGGCTTGCAGCAAGCCGGCACCACAATTGCAGAGATCGCTAAAAGAGTAAATCGACATAGAAATACGATTACCTACTTTCTATTTTATTACTAATAAGAATGTCGATAATTACGGTAATATTAAGCGCTGCGGCAGACCGACCCTTTTTGATGACCGGAGTAAACGGGAAATTTCACGACTTGCGCTTCAAAAGGGCATCTTGTATGGAGATCAGACGTCATTTACATCTTAACATATCTAGAAGACGAGTCCATCAAGTTTTAGTGGAAAACAAAAACGTTTCATATGATTCCCGAGAGCCTGTACCCAAGCTAATGAAACGTCACATATGCGCCCGTTTGGCATTTGCTGAAAAATATAAATTCTGGACCCATGAATTCTATAATGTAATTTTTTCGGACGAGAAAAATTCAATTTGGATGGTCCAGACGGTTGCCATAAGTATTGGCGCGATTTAATACAACCGCGGCAGACTTGACATAAGCGGAATCATGGTGGCGGTTCACTGATGATTTGGGAGGCTTTTGGATATGCTGGAAAGTCTTCGATTTGTTTCATACCAACAAGAACAAATGCGGACATATATGTAGAACTCTTGGAGAATGAGCTAATTGAGTTTGCGGGTGACTTGTACGGAGATGACTGGATCTTTCAGCAAGACAAAGCCCCAATACACACTGCGCGCAAAACTAGAGACTTTCTATCGGAAAGAAAAATACCATTCTTGGCCAGCGATCAGCCCGGATCTAAACCCAATAGAAGACCTATGGGGCATACTTTCCAATAAAGTTTACAAGGGTGTACGGCAGCTTGATACCATAAAGCTACTAAAAGAAGCTTTACTGACGGAGTGGGATCAAATAGAGCCTTCAACTCTTGAAAACCTTATCTATATCTATCTAAACCTATCTATACTAAATGCCCACAAGACTAAATAAGGTCTTATTAGCAAAGGGCAAGCATATCAACTATTAAAGAAAACTAAGAAAATACAGGGGGATTAGTTTTCTTAAAACTAAATTAAGAAACTGTACTATGCACATATACTTATTTCCTAAGAAGCCATATTACTTCATTTGTTTTTTTGTTTTGTATGAACAAATTTTAATTAGATCCTTTTGTTTTTTGTTACTTTTTATGAGTACAACAACATAAAAATAAAGTTTGAAAAGTTCCTTTTGTTTTACATACTTTTTTTATAATAAACTAGCGGGTATAACCCGGCCTTGCCCGTGGCACGTATGTTATAAAATCAATGTTCTCAAACAAATTTGAAATGATTTTGAAACTGATCGGACGGTAAACAAACAACTTTCATACAAACGTTTTCCGCCAATTTACCACTGTTGCGAGTGGAATTTCCCAAATCGCTGAAACACGTATTTATTACATTCTTATGTAGAGCTTTGAAAATAAGTTTGAAGCAAATCGGACACAATTTAAAACTTCGTACAAAAAATCTTTGAGCCGCATTCCACCCGAAAAAGTTTGGATTCTGCAAAAAGTGTGAAACACGTCTCAAATGATTTTTCTTATAGATCTTTGGAAACGAATTTGAGCGTGAAACGTCACCCACCAAATCTTTGACCTCCATTTCCACCAAGGAGGAACGGATTTTCCTAAAAGTGTGAAACACCCCTCAAATGAATTTGAACAAAGATCTTTGAAAGTAAGTGTGGGGCCGAACGGATGGTAAGCAAAATAGTTACATACAAACGTTTTTCGCGATTTTTCCACACTTGCGGGTGGAATTTCCCGAAACCCCGTCTTAACGTGCACCTAAATCACATAAGGTAGCTACAGTAAAAATTTGAGTTGTCTCGTAACATAACTCGTTTATGCAAAAACAACGTAAAATTCGAATGGACAGCTGAATGTCAGTCAGCTTGAATACCAGCTTGAATACCTTAAAAGATAATTAATTGAACCATCAATGCTATAATACCCTGATTTCAGCATGGAATTTTGCATTATAAGTTCAGATTTTTATAACGATATTGACCAAAACTGTATTACACAAAAAATGTACAATAAATTCTATTGGATTTGGCTATGTTGTAATTATGTCAGACAACTACATTTTACTTATTAGTTTCCATGTGGTGCACGATAAATTTCCAATAACATGTGATGGGATTATCGGCATGAATTTCCTCACGAAATACAACTGTCTGTTCGATTTACAAGCCCCTCAAAATTGGTTAATAGTCAGACCCAAAAATTTTAAAACGCATATCCATATACCAATAACGCATGCATGCAACACCAATTCCTGTCTACTAGCAGCCCGTTCAGATGTATCAAGTTTACATACCCATCAAGAAATAATCAAGTAAGAGGTTCTATTCGGGAGCTTCCGACTAGGGGATACCCTGAACCCTCTTCTTCCAAATCGCGAAAAACGTTTGTATGTAACTTTTCTGTTTACCATCCGATCGGCCTCAAACTTATTTTCAAAGATCTTTGTTCAAATTCATTTGAGGGGTGTTTCACACTTTTATGAAAATCTGTTCCTCCTTGGTGGAAATGGAGGTCAAAGATTTGGTGGGTGAAGTTTCGCGCTCAAATTCATTTTAAGAGATCTATAAGAAAAATAATTTGATACGTGTTTCACACTTTTCGCAGAATTTAAACTTTTTCGGGGGGAATGCGATTTAAAGAATTTTTGGGCGAAGTTTAAAGTTGTGTCCGATTTGCTTCAAACTTATTTTCAAAGCTCTATTTCAAAGCTCCCTCAAATACGTATTTCAGCGATTTGGAAAATTCCACCCGCAACAACCGTCCGGGTGTTTCACACTTTTAGGAAAATCCGTTCCTCCTTGGTGGAAATGGAGGTCAAAGATTTGGTGGGTGACGTTTCGCGCTCAAATTTATTTCCAGAGATCTATAAGAAAAATCATTTTAATAAATACGTATTTCAGCGATTTGGAAAATTCCACCCACAACAGTGGTAAATTGGCGGAAAACGGTTGTATGAAAGTTTTTTGTTTACCATCCGATCGGCCCCACACTTATTTTCAAAGATCTTTGTTCAAATTCATTTAAGGGGTGTTTCTCACTTTTCGAAAAATCCGTTCCTCCTTGGTGGAAACGGAGGTCAAAAATTTGGTGGGTAACGTTTTGCGCTCAAATTCGTTTCCAAAGATCTATAAGAAATCCAAACTATTTCGGGTGGAATGCGACTCAAAGATTTTTTGTACGAAGTTTTAAATTGTTTCCGATTTGCTTCAAACTTTTTTTCAAAGCTCTACATAAGAATGTAATAAATACGTGTTTCAGCGATTTGGGAAATTCCACTAGCAACAGTGATAAATTGGCGGAAAACGGTTTTATGAAAGTTATTTGTTTACCGTCCGATCAGTTTCAAAATCATTTCAAATTTGTTTGAGAACATTGATTTTATAACATACGTGCCACGGGCAAGGCCGGGTTATACCCGCTAGTATCTACATATATGAATGTATGTACATATAATACGTGCCTTTGAACTCAGTGTATGTTTGTATATCGGACTGAGTGGTTAATTAACAATATTGAATAGGAATTATATTGAAGGTGAAAACTTAATTAATTCTCCCCTTTCTTGTTTGATGGATAGGAAAGGCAGATAGGAAAATGAGTGAGTACTTATGTGCTTACAATACAAATTTAAACCACGATTTATATTGTGGTTTGAAATAATTGCAGAAAATTGCACTGGGCTGCTTTTAAACGGATATTTAATATATATATATATATATATATATATATATATATATATATATATATATATATATATATATACATTCGGCAACATCCTCCATATTATTCCGCCAAACTTTTTTTCCGCAAAAAAGTGATTGGCAATATTCCGTATATATATATATATATATATATATATGGGAAAGAAAGTGTATAATTACTTATCTTGTGCCAAAAACTTGTGTAGGGGCGAACGGTTGATACAAAAATCCGGAGGAGTCAAATAAGTAATCTTCAGGTATTTTGTTTCAAAATCAGTCTGATTATTTGGTAGTGGCACTTTATTAGAAACTTTCGGCTGCATATAATGAACTATACATTTGAAGTGATTTGCATTTTTTTATGTGAAAGCTATTAAGGTGGAATGGAGATCGTGGGGAGAGTACTGAGCGTAATTTGGATCCTATGTTAGAGTGAGTCTCTCTCGTTGAGTGAGGCTCAGTCAATGCTCCGTTCAGACTAGCATTGGACTGGCATCAACACCTCTTATTATTGTTAAGCACTTTAAATCGGTCACTGAGTAATTTGTTTGCGCCTTTGAAATCTTCTCAGACATGTAGGCGATCGGTAATTCTTCACCCGTTTTACTCTTGTGAGCCAGCACACACCCAAGCCCGAACGTACTAGCATCACATATGAATAGGAATGGTTTTGAAAAATCCGGTGTAGCAAGGACTGGAGCGGACGTCAAACGACTTTTCAACTCTTTAAACGCCTCGACAGCCGAAGGATTCCATGTAATTGACTTGGCTTTCATCAGAAGTTCTGTAAGAGGAAAACTAACGGTGGTATAATTATCCACAAATCGCCGATACCACCCAGCGAGACCTAGGAATCGTCTAAACTGCCTAACTGTTTTAGGAATAGGATAGTCGTTACTTGCTTGTTCCTTGCTTGGATCTGTCTTGAGCTGACCGTATCCGATTATAAGCCCCAGATATTTGATCTCGCGCATACAAAAGTTGGATTTACCCACATTAATGGTTAGCTTAACTTTCCGTAGCTTTCTTGTAGCAATAACATGTGAGATTCAAAATCTTCGGATAGGACTTCTATACAACCTAGTGTGCAAATTAGCCGGTATAACCTGATCCATCAGTCTACACAGGGGTTGGGCCGCATTTGTTAACCCAAATGGCATAACAATATATTGGTAGGGAGGACGATTGGGTAAATGCCGTAAAAGGTCGAGAAGATTCAGCGAGAGGTTTTTGCCAATAGGCATGCTTCATATCCAGACCCGTTATAAACATGCTGGTGGCAACCGGCTTAGTGTACCGTCTATATGGGGAAGGGAATAAGCATCTTTCCGAGTATGTCTATTTATTTCTCGAGAATCTAGGCATAACCTATTCTTATTTCCCTTTTGTACCAATTCACAGTTACTACTCCACGGACTGTTTGACGGTTCAATAACGTCAAGCTTGATCATTTTCTCTACTTCATCAAACATTATTTTCTCTGAACGGGAGAGATAGGCCAATGACGCTGCTTTATTGGAGTATTCGTTTCCATTTCTATTGAATGCTGTATGAGATTAGTTAATCCCAATCCTTCTCCCATAAGAAGGAATACGTGCATTTTTTGAGATTCTTTATCGGAGTCATCTTTGACAGTATCCAATTCACTAACAGATTCGTTCTCAGTTAATAAATTATTAACTAATCCAAAATTTTTCCAAAAATCAATTTCTGAGTCATCTTGCTTTAACCCAGGTATTATAAAGAATTCGACTTCTTTGCAGTTGCCTCGAAATGTTATCGGTACCTTGAGCTTTGCTACTACTGACTCATTATTAATAGTTCGTATCTTCCCTGAACATTTTTTTATATTGGTATGTTGCAGGAATGCCTTAGCCGCACTTGCGCCAAGGCAACAAATGGTAGCTGCAGAGTCTAAAAATGCTTTGTAATTACTACCTTCTATCGTTAAGTCAGTGTAAAGGCGGTTGTCAGTGCTCATAACCACTGCTGAAATTAGTCTTTTCCGAACATCTTTAGTCTTTTCCCAAAACTCTCTCAATCTTAATGTGGAGCGTTTTGAAGTTGATTTAAACTGTACCGGCTACATTTTATTCCTTGAGTTTCTGTTAAAGCTATCATTTTTACAACGTCGTCTTGATATTCTAGTTCTTTGTAAAAACTATTCTTTTCGGCTGTTTTAGTTCGTCGGATGCGCCGAGCTGGTAGTTGCTTGCGCATCCCCTTTCGGGTTTTCCGTCGGGTTACACTTGCTGCATCGGGGCTTATATGTGTTCTTAGACCCACACTCATAACAAAATATCCATCTTTACGCCATACAATCCTTAAATCGATGACCCTTTTTGTTCGCAGTTCCAATAAACGAATGATGTATCTCTGCGATATTTTCGTCTTCCTGTTCTTCGATATCGCTTACTATTTTAGCCACATTTGGCCTTCCGAATTTAGAATGTTGAAACGAATTGCTAGTATCCCTACAAAAGTTTTCGTGCTTCCGAACTTCCTCTCTTAATTCACTTATATTTCGTATTTTAAGATGAAGAAGTTCGTACCTGAGGGCACTTTTAGCGTTTTTTTTATACCCTATTATGTCGTGAAATGTGTAACGCATAGAAGGAGACATCTCCGACCCCATAAAGTATGTATATTCTTGATCAGGATCAACAGCCGAGTTTATATAGCCATGTCCGGCTGTCCGTCTGTCTTTTTCTATACGAACTAGTCTCTCAGTTTTAAAGCTATCTTTATGAAACTTTGCAGAATTCCCTCTTTCTGTTGCACGCAGTTCATATGTCAAAACCAGCTGGATCGGACCACTATATCATATAGCTGCCATAGGAACGATCGGTCGAAAATTAAGTTGTTGTATGGAAATTTGTTTGTTTTTCACGATATCTTCATATATATGCAAAATCCTATTAAGATCGGACCACTAAATCATATAGCTGCCATAGGAACGATCAGTCGAAAATTAAGTTGTATGGAAAACTTTTTTGTTTTTCAAGACATCTTAACCATACTCGGCATTAACTTTTTCCCTGTGCTTCTGCTAGCCGAAGATAGCCCTTCCTTCTCGTTAGTATATCAATTAACTTATTTTCGTTGATATGATGAGAAAGACGAGATACCATTTCTTCCACTGAGGCTTGATAATCATCGAAAGATTTAGTATCTCTCTGACGTCGTTTTCTGATCAGCTCCCATAAGTCGAAATCATCTTTGACCTTATCGAAAATAAATCGAAAGGCTACTCAAAATCCCTCCCAAGAATAATGGTGGTTTTGGCGATGGAAATTCCAAAACCAGTCACTAGCTTTTGCCGTGAAAAGGAGGTATACATTATCACAAAGTAGTCATTATTTAACGTTTGAGCTGTTAAGGAACCCAAGCGATACAAAAATTCGTCCACTTGCAGGGAATCCTTCGACCCATCAAACTTCAAACGCCAACTTCCCAAAATATTAGCGATCTTCTCCGGAGCTACGTATCGGTACAAGGCATTGTTTTGGCTTCCTGCCTCTGGAGCATGCGTGGCATTTTTTTTTTAATGATTTTTGATATGAATTCTAATCTCTACCATCATTTGCTTTTGCTATCCTTGGATTACTGACTTAATATAGTTGGCTTTCTCTACATTTGTACGGATACCCTTCAATTAGAATCGTTTCGTAAGTAACGACTCTGGGACCTTGTATGCATCCGACCGCGTGGGGCGACCCCACCAGTATTCCCGGGTCTTCGATCTCGTCCATTGCATCGATTTCTCGGAGGTATAATGTTAAGTTCGGCATTTTCTCTTTGCAATTCTCCTTCGTTTCTAACCGACTGTAACTCATTCGCCGGAGTATTGTCTACAAAAGATATTTGCTCAGAGTTAAACTCCGCTTTGCACACTGGGCATACCGTAGCGCTCTATAAAATTTAGAGAGAAAAAAAATTAAATAATCATTTGACACTTTCGAGCGTGATCCAACCTGACAGAAACACAATAACAGAACCGTGTATTGAAATATAACGATTGACCTTTACTTGTTTCTATCGAAGACTAATGTTGAAGCTATATCTGATATTGACTATTCTTTAAATAATTAAATCTAGTAGATATGGATTCCTAAAATCTAACATCACTCACACAATAGTTTAGATTAACTTTATCCGAGACTATTACCGTCGGCATATAAGTTTTTATTTGGACGACGTTTTCATACCTGATAACCCATCGTATATTCACAAATAAGCCCCCATAGCCACGAAAATACCCTACATCTAGTCTATTGAACTCGGCATACTTATAACAATGCCTATCATACCTCTTCTCTCCATCTATAAGGTTTTATCAAACTTCTCTTCACCATAAATTACATTAAAATTCTATTGTTTTGGATAAACTGCTGAAGAGCTTTCCAATGGGGCATAAAGCCGATAAGGTATATTCGCTAGACTTTGTGCGTTTCCTGACAAGCGGCAGTATACAGATAACCAAAGTATATGAAACATTGAGTTTGAACAGGAGGATTTCCAAGGGGGCACCTCTAGCTATGATCTGACTAGCTCGTCGGATTGTCGGGGAAATTCTCTACTCTCCTTTCTAAAAAAATGAAAGAAATTAACGAAGGTTCAGAAGGACAGCAACGTTATACGGGCGTAAATAGATGCAAATATTTTCCGGCGAATAATATTATATTCCACCAACACACGATAAGTGAAAGAATCAGATGGTTTCGATTCCCACCTATCTCGACCCACCCTACCTATGTGACCCTGACATTATGTCAGCAGTGACCCTATGTTCAGCTCAGTTTATATTGTCATCGTATGAGACTTACACAGGACAATAATACTAACAATTAGAACATTATTTAGATTTAAACATAACTATTTAATGAATTCGATATGATCCCCTGGTTTCGTACATTTCTCTTAATTAATACAAGGTGGAAAATGAATGAATTGCGATGTAAATATAGGTATATCATGATTAAAAAAAATAGGAATGTTTTACATATTATTTTTAAAATCGTATCGGCGAGCATGGAATATTTACGCTGTTTATATTTCAAGTACTTTACCATAGTTGTGTAGGCGCGTGTTAGTGTATAATGAAAATTTTCCGTGTCATTGAGATCAAGGATGACGGTGGTCCGTTATACGTTGATACTCATATTGTTGTTGAAAAATCCGTGGAAATGCAGAGACTGAAAATGTTTCAATTAACATTCATTTGTTTCTACATTTTTCTTATGCCAACTCTATGTCATTCTGTTGCGATATTAATTTAATAGTTTTTTTAGGGAAACATATAAATAAACCTCGACAATAAAGCACGAACTTAATTAGATTTACACAGCAACAGTTCGAAAGGTTTCGAAAACCAGATTAATGCCATAATTGGGTAGGAGTTGCGAAAAATCTCTCTTTCTCAGGGTACTCGAACTTCAACATGCTCACCTGGTGCAATTAATTGGCAAGTTTCGAAACTTTGCTTTGGGACAGTGGTCCACATTTAATTAACATTGATGAAAGTTCTAAACGACACAGCCAGTGGACCACTGCGCGAATCGAATTTTGGAATTTTGTTGAGATAGTTCCTTTTTAAGTGGACAAGAGGCTGTACCTTTGCTTTTCTTTTCGTGGTGTGGTTAAGGATAGGTTGAGCTCTTTATCCGGGACTGGGATATCCGGAGAACTTCCAGGTGCACCCGCCGAAGTCCGTAACCCTTCTTCGGATAGTGTAATTCCCGTCTGTTCCAACCACTAAACGGATGACTATCGGTCTTTGTACACGCTGCTCCCGCAAATGATAAAAATCCAATTTCTTCACAGCGTATCCTATGGAACCAGAACTAACTATAATTGATGCACTACTATGGATAATAATCATACTTTTCTCCCCAGCCAAAACACTTTTTTCCCCCAATGTAGGCCACAAAATGATGTATAGCAATAGTGAACAAACTTTAGGTGTAGACTTTACTTTTTCTTTTCTACTTTTCTCTTTCTCGAGTCGCTTCGAAACAATAACACGTAGCGCCAAAATTTAGTTGCTAAGCGGCGCATGTCTCTTCCAGTAAATTCCTCTCAAAGCTAGACAGAACACCTTGACACCATCGCTGTCCTCTTCTACTGAGCAGACCTAAAGGACGCCTTTTTCAGTCGAATAACTGCATCATCATACGATACAGCACCAAAGCTCGCTCATGACATTATGAGAGAATGAGAAGCCAAAATGCTAGCGATTAGATAATATCTTGGGCGCCGGGCTCTTAGCGAAATCTTTCTGTAAAGCTTTGAATAAAGCTCGACTTACTCTATTTAACTTCACGAATTTGCTAAACGCTATAGAGCATACTTGCACAAGTGATACGCACTCAGCCTTATCTGAACTACTGAACTCCTATCTGCAATATAAGAGAGCTTCCAGCTTTAGAACCATATGTTCGAAAGTATCTTTGTGTTCTATTTTTGCTCAGTACATAAAAACTGTCCACTATAAGTTCGAAATGGACAGCTTTGGTCGCAAAACACACAAACATAGCCACGCATGTTTTGTGAGCTGCCCTTCCACGTATACCATGCGTGGTGTGAAATGGCCCGCAGAGATCCACTTCGCTGACTAAAAATAGACGTTCACTAAGAAGACAATCGGCTGGAAGTGATCCGATGATTTGTTGGAGCAGTTTTGGTTTAAAATGGACACAGTGAAAACACCGTCTCACGACCTTTCTACTTTGCCCAGGAATGCATATGTTGCAAATGGAGGTGATTGACATAAAGCCAGGTGAATGGATAATTGCTAGGTTAAAGGAGCGGAGATTTGTAATAAAAACTGATTGCGGCTTGAGAAAGTCTTCCACCGACTCCATTTTTGGTCTTAATGACCCATTTTCTCTTTGGGATGCGATTTCATTGGCATATTCTTGCTGTTGAATCTCTATATATATATATATGTTTGTCCTGACTGACTGACTGACTGACTGACTGACTAACTGACTGACTGACTGATTGGTGATCAACGCACAGCCCAAACCGTAAGAGCTAGGAAGCTGAAATGTTCACTGTAGCTACCTTATGTGATGTAGGTGCACGTTAAGACGGGGTTTCGGGAAATTCCACCCGCAAGTGTGGAAAAATCGCGAAAAACGTTTGTATGTAACTATTTTGTTTACCATCCGATCGGCCCCACAGTTATTTTCAAAGATCTTTGTTCAAATTCATTTAAGGGGTGTTTCGCACTTTTGGGAAAATCCGTTCCTCCTTGGTGGTAATGGAGGTCAAAGATTTGGTGGGTGACGTTTCGCGCTCAAATTCATTTCCAGAAATCTATAAGAAAAATCATTTGAGACGTGTTTCACACTTTTTGCAGAATCCAAACTTTTTCGGGTGGAATGCGACTCAAAGATTATTTGTACGAAGTTTTAAATTGTGTCCGATTTGCTTTAAACTTATTTTCAAAGCTCTACATAAGAATGTAATGAATACGTGTTTCAGCGATTTGGGAAATTCCACTCGCAACAGTGGTAAAAACTTTTGTATGAAAGTTATTTGTTTACCGTCCGATCAGTTTCAAAATCATTTCAAATTTGTTTGAGAACATTGATTTTATAACATACGTGCCACGGGCAAGGACGGGTTATACCCGCTAGTATTATATATGATTCGAAGAAAGGAGTGAGCTCTTTATCAGGACTAATGTAATTCAAAACGCGAAGAACATACGCCACAGTATAAAGGAATTTGGTTAACACTACTGTTCTGCCTACAATTGCTACTTTTAAATACGACTGACTTCAGCCTTTCGTATGGCGGTGCGAGCTGATTCGGCACTTATTGAGGAGCCTGTTCTCTCGATTGCTAAAGCTCCTAGAGTTTGTTCTATAGTATTTTTGATATGAGTACTAATCTCTACCATCATTTGCTTTTGCTGTCCTTGGATTACTGACTTTATATAGTTGGCTTTCTCTACATTTGTTTCGGTGATCATTGATGGTGAGTAGATCTAGCTAAAGATACCCTTCCATTAGAATCGTCTCGAAAGTAACGACTCTGGGACCTTGTATGCATCCGACCGCGTGGGTCGACCCCACCAGTATTCCCGGGACTTCGACCTCGTCTATTGCATCGATTTCTCGGAGGTATAATGTTGAGTTCGGCATTTTCTCTTTGCAATTATCCTTAGTTTTTAAACGACTGTAACTCAATCGCCGGAGTATTGTCTTCAAAAGATATTTGCTCAGCGTTAATCTCCGCTTTGCACACTGGGCATACCGTAGCGCTTTTTATATATTTTCCCATGCAAGTGTTGTGAAAGCGATGCCAACAAGGCAAGGTAGTCACTATTTGGTCTCCTTTCACTACCTCCTGAGATATACCACATGGTCTTGTGGTCGAGCCGGAAGCTGTATTCCCTGCGTTGAACTGGCATTGTCTATCCTGTTATAAGTTCCACCAAAAAAAAATAAAAGATCTCTACCACTCAACTTTAAATACTCTATAAAATTTAAAGAAAGAAAAATTAAATAAACATTTGACACTTTCGAGCATGGGCTACCCTACTGAAACACAATAACAGAACCGTGTTGCGTATTGAAATATAATGATTGACCTTTACTTGCTTCTATCGTAGACTAATGTTGAAGCTATATCTGATATTGGCTATTCTTTAATTTTTTAATATAGTAGATATGGATTCCTAAAATTAGATTAACTTTACACGAGACTATTACCGACGGCACAAAAGTTTTTATTTGGACCACGTTTTCATACCTGATAAACCATCGTATATTCACAAATAAACCCCCATAGCCACCAAAATACCCTACATCTAGTCTATTGAACTCGGCATACTTGTAAGGTCGACAGATCCTAAAATTTTAATCGAACTTGAATTTCCGTTGTATACTTCTCTTCACCATAAATGACATTAAAATTCTATTGTTTTGGATGAACTGGTGAAGAGGTTTCCTGTGGGGCTTAAAGCCAATAAGGTATATTCGCTAGACTTTGTGCGTTTCCTGACAAGCGGCAGTATACAGATAACCAAAGTATATGAAACATTGAGTTTGAACAGGAGGATTTCCAAGGGGCACCACTAGCTATGATCTGACTAGCTCGCCGGATTGTCAGGGATCTTCTCTACTCTCCTTTCTAAAAAAATGAAAGAAATTACGAAGGTTCAGATGGAAAGCAACGTGATACGGGCGTATCTAGATGACAAATATTTCTCGACGAATAATATTATATTCCACCAACACACGATAAGTGAAAGAGTCTGATGGTTTCGATTCCCACCTATCTCGACCCACCCTACCTATGTCACCCTGACATTATGTCAGCAGTGACCCTATGTTCAGCTCAGTTTATATTGTCATCGTCTCAGACTTACACAGGACAATAATACTAACAATTAGAACATTATTTAGATTTAAACATAACTATTTAATAAATTCGATATGATCCCCTGGTTTCGTACATTTCTCTTAATTAATACAAGGTGGAAAATGAATGAATTGCGATGTAAATATAGGTATATCATGATTAAAAAAAATAGGAATGTTTTACATATTATTTTTAAAATCGTATCGGCGAGCATGGAATATTTACGCTGTTTATATTTTCCGTGTCATTGAGATCAAGGATGACGGTGGTCCGTTGATACGTTGATACTCATATTGTTGTTGAAAAATCCGTGGAAATGCAGAGTCATTATATATACACCATGCTGACTGAAAATGTTTCAATTAACATTCATTTGTTTCTACATTTTTCTTATACCACCTCTATGTCATTCTGTTGCGATATTAACTTAATAGTTTTTTTAGGGAAACATATAAATAAACCTCGACAATAAAGCACGAACTTAATTAGATTTACACAGCAACAGTTCGAAAGGTTTCGAAAACCAGATTAATGCCATAATTGGGTAGGAGTTGCGAAAAATCTCTCTTTCTCAGGGTACTCGAACTTCAACATGCTCACCTGGTGCAATTAATTGGCAAGTTTCGAAACTTTGCTTTGGGACAGTGGTCCACATTTAATTAACATTGATGAAAGTTCTAAATGACACAGCAGGTGGACCACTGCGCGAATCGATCACGTTAAAAAATTTTGGAATTTTGTTGAGATAGTTCCTTTTTACTATATTAAAATATTATCGTGGGGTTTAAGTGGACAAGAGGCTGTACCTTTGCTTGCACCCGCCGAAGTCCGTAACCCTTCTTCGGATAGTGTAATTCCCGTCTGTTCCAACCACTAAACGGATGACTATCGGTCTTTGTACACGCTGCTCCCGCAAATGATAAAAATCCAATTTCTTCACAGCGTATCCTATGGAACCAGAACTAACTATAATTGATGCACTACTATGGATAATAATCATACTTTTCTCCCCAGCCAAAACACTTTTTTTCCCCCAATGTAGGCCACAAAATGATGTATAGCAATAGTGAACAAACTTTAGGTGTAGACTTTACTTTTTCTTTTCTACTTTTCTCTTTCTCGAGTCGCTTCGAAACAATAACACGTAGCGCCAAAATTTAGTTGCTAAGCGGCGCATGTCTCTTCCAGTAAATTCCTCTCAAAGCTAGACAGAACACCTTGACACCATCGCTGTCCTCTTCTACTGAGCAGACCTAAAGGACGCCTTTTTCAGTCGAATAACTGCATCATCATACGATACAGCACCAAAGCTCGCTCATGACATTATGAGAGAATGAGAAGCCAAAATGCTAGCGATTAGATAATATCTTGGGCGCCGGGCTCTTAGCGAAATCTTTCTGTAAAGCTTTGAATAAAGCTCGACTTACTCTATTTAACTTCACGAATTGCTAAACGCTATAGAGCATACTTGCACAAGTGATACGCACTCAGCCTTATCTAAACTACTGAACTCCTATCTGCAATATAAGAGAGCTTCCAGCTTTAGAACCATATGTTCGAAAGTATCTTTGTGTTCTTTTTTTGCTCAGTACATAAAAACTGTCCACTACAAGTTCGAAATGGACAGCTTTGGTCGCAAAACACACAAACATAGCCACGCATGTTTTGTGAGCTGCCCTTCCACGAATACGATGCGTGGTGTGAAATGGCCCGCAGAGATCCACTTCGCTGACTAAAAATAGACGTTCACTAAGAAGACAATCGGCTGGAAGTGATCCGATGATTTGTTGGAGCAGTTTTGGTTTAAAATGGACACAGTGAAAACACCGTTTCACGACCTTTCTACTTTGCCCAGGAATGCATATGTTGCAAATGGAGGTGATTGACATAAAGCCAGGTTAATGGATAATTGCTAGGTTAAATGAGCGGAGATTTGTAATAAAAACTGATTGCGGCCTGAGAAAGTCTTCCACCGACTCCATTTTTGGTCTTAATTACCCATTTTCGCTTTGGGATGCGATTTCATTGGCATATTCTTGCTGTTGAATCTCTATATATATATATGTTTGTCCTGACTGACTGACTGACTGATTGGTGATCAACGCACAGCCCAAACCGTAAGAGCAAGGAAGCTGAAATGTTCACAGTAGCTACCTTATGTGATGTAGGTGCACGTTAAGACGGGGTTTCGGGAAATTCCACCCGCAAGTGTGGAAAAATCGCGAAAAACGTTTGTATGTAACTTTTGTTTACCATCCGATCGGCCTCAAACTTATTTTCAAAGATCTTTGTTCAAATTCATTTGAGGGGTTTTCACACTTTTAGGAAAATCCGTTCCTCCTTGGTGAAAATGGAGGTCAAAGATTTGGTGGGTGACGTTTCACGCTCAAATTCATTTCCAGAAGATCTATAAGAAAAATCATTTGATACGTGTTTCACGCTTTTCGCAGAATTCAAACTTCTTCGGGGGGAATGCGATTTAAAGATTTTTTGGGCGAAGTTTTAAGTTGTGTCCGATTTGTTTCAAACTTATTTTCAAAGCTCTACATAAGAACTTAATAAATACGTATTTCAGCGTTTTGGGAAATTCCACCCCAACAGTGGTAAATTGGCGGAAAAACGGTTGTATGAAAGTTTTTGTTTACCATCCGATCGGCCCCACACTTACTTTCAAAGATCTTTGTTCAAATTCATTTGAGGGGTGTTTCACACTTTTGGGAAAATCCGTTCCTCCTTGGTGGAAATGGAGGTCAAAAATTGTGGGTGACGTTTCGCGCTCAAATTCATTTCCAGAAATCTATAAGAAAAATCATTTGAGACGTGTTTCACACTTTTTGCAGAATCCAAACTTTTTCGGGTGGAATGCGACTCAAAGATTATTTGTACGAAGTTTTAAATTTCGTCCGATTTGCTTTAAACTTATTTTCAAAGCTCTACATAAGAATGTAATGAATACGTGTTTCAGCGATTTGGGAAATTCCACTCGCAACAGTGGTAAAAACTTTTGTATGAAAGTTATTTGTTTACCGTCCGATCAGTTTCAAAATCATTTCAAATTTGTTTGAGAACATTGATTTTATAACATACGTCACGGGCAAGGCCGGGTTATACCCGCTAGATTATATATGATTCGAAGAAAGTTTTACTGAATCTCGATTCTGATACTGGCTTGACTTTACAGGAGTAGCTCTTTATCAGGACTAATGTAATTCAAAACGCGAAGAACATACGCCACAGTATAAAGGAATTTGGTTAACAAGTATTCCAAAACTTATTCACTACTGTTCTGCCTACAATTGCTACTTTTAAATACGACTGACTTCAGCCTTTCGTATGGCGGCGCGAGCTGATTCGGCACTTATTGAGGAGCCTGTTCTCTCGATTCTAAAGCTCCTAGAGTTTGTTCTATATATTTTGATATAGTACTAATCTCTACCATCATTTCTTTTGCTGTCCTTGGATTACTGACTTTATATAGTTGGCTTTCTCTAATTTTTTCGGTGACATTGATGTGGTAGATCTAGCTAAGGACCCCTTCCATTAGAATCGTCTCGAAAGTAACGACTCTGGACCTTCTATGCATCCGACCGCGTGGGTCGACCCCACCAGTATTCCCGGGACTTCGACCTCGTCTATTGCATCGATTTCTCGGAGGTATATGTTAGTTCGGCATTTTCTCTTTGCAATTATCCTTAGTTTCTAAACGACTGTAACTCAATCGCCGGAGTATTGTCTTCAAAAGATATTTGCTCAGCGTTAATCTCCGCTTTGCACACTGGGCATACCGTAGCGCTTTTTATATATTTTCCCATGCAAGTGTTGTGAAAGCGATGCCAACAAGGCAAGGTAGCCACTATTTGGTCTCCTTTCACTACCTCCTGATATATTCCCTGCGTTGAACTGGCATTGTCTATCCTGTTATAAGTTCCACCAAAAAAAATAAAAGATCTCTACCACTCAACTTTAAATACTCTATAAAATTTAAAGAAAGAAAAATTAAATAAACATTTGACACTTTCGAGCATGGTCTACCCTACTGAAACACAAAAACAGAACCGTGTTGCGTATTGAAATATAATGATTGACCTTTACTTGCTTCTATCGTAGACTAATGTTGAAGCTATATCTGATATTGGATATTCTTTAATTTTTTAATATAGTAGATATGGATTCCTAAAATTAGATTAACTTTACACGAGACTATTACCGACGGCACAAAAGTTTTTATTTGGACCACGTTTTCATACCTGATAAACCATCGTATATTCACAAATAAACCCCCATAGCCACCAAAATACCCTACATCTAGTCTATTGAACTCGGCATACTTGTAAGGTCGACAGATCCTAAAATTTTAATCGAACTTGAATTTCCGTTGTATACTTCTCTTCACCATAAATGACATTAAAATTCTATTGTTTTGGATGAACTGGTAAGAGGTTTCCTGTGGGGCTTAAAGCCAATAAGGTATATTCGCTAGACTTTGTGCGTTTCCTGACAAGCGGCAGTATACAGATAACCAAAATATATGAAACATTGAGTTTGAACAGGAGGATTTCCAAGGGGGCACCTCTAGCTATGATCTGACTAGCTCGTCGGATTGTCGGGGCAATTCTATACTCTCCTTTCTAAAAAAATGAAAGAAATTAACGAAGGTTCAGAAGGACAGCAACGTTACACGGGCGTAAATAGATGGCAAATATTTTCCGACGAATAATATTATATTCCACCAACACACGATAAGTGAAAGAATCAGATGGTTTCGATGCCCTCCTTTCTCGACCCACCCTACCTATGTCACCCTGACATTACGTCAGCAGTGACCCTATGTTCAGCTCAGTTTATATTGTCATCGTCTCAGACTTACACAGGACAATAATACCAACAATTAGAACATTATTTAGATTTAAACATAACTATTTAATAAATTCGATATGATCCCCTGGTTTCGTACATTTCTCTTAATTAATACAAGGTGGAAAATGAATGAATTGCGATGTAAATATAGGTATATCATGATTTAAAAAAATAGGAATGTTTTACATATTATTTTTAAAATCGTATCGGCGAGCATGGAATATTTACGCTGTTTATATTTTCCGTGTCATTGAGATCAAGGATGACGGTGGTCCGTTGATACGTTGATACTCATATTGTTGTTGAAAAATCTGTGGAAATGCAAAGTCATTACATATACACCATGCTGACTGAAAATGTTTCAATTGAAATTCATTTGTTTCTACATTTTTTGTATACCAACTCTTCATTCTGTTGCGATATTAATGTAAACGTTTTTTTAGGGAGACATAGAAAAAAAATCCCACAATAAAGCACGGACTTAATTAGATTTACACAGCATCTTTGCTTTGAGACAGTGGTCCACATTTCATTAACATCGATGAAAGCTCTAAACGACACAGCCAGTGGACCACTGCGCGAATCGATCACAGTAAAACATTTTGGAATTTTGTTGACTCAGTTTCTTTTTACTATATTAAATTAATATCGTGGGGTTTAAGTCGACAAGAGGCTGTTCCTTTGCTTTTCCAGCTCTTCTTCGGATAGTGTTAATCCCGTCTGTTCCAACCACTAACCGGATGACTATCGGTCTTTGTACACGCTGCTCCCGCAATTGATAAAAATCCAATTTCTTCACAACGTATGGAACCAGAACTAATTATAATTAATGCACTACTATGGATAATAATCATACTTTTCTCCCCAGCCAAAAAACTTTTTTTCCCCCAATGTAGGCCACAAAATGATGTATAGAAATAGTGAACAAACTTTAGGTGTAGACTTTACTTTTTCTTTTCCACTTTTCTCTTTCTCGAGTCGCTTCGAAACAATAACACGAGCGCCAAAATTTAGTTGGTAAGCGGCGCATGTCTCTCCCAGTAAATTCCTCTCAAAGCTAGACAGAACACCTTGACACCATCGCTGTCCTCTTCTACTGAGCAGACCTAACGGACGCCTTTTCCAGTCGAATAACTGCATCATCATACGATACAGCACCAAAGCTCGCTCATGACATTATGAGAGAATAAGAAGCCAAAATGCTAGCGATTAGATAATATCTTGGGCGCCGCGCTCTTAGCGAAATCTTTCTGTAAAGCTTTGAATAAAGCTCGACTTACTCTATTTAACTTCACGAATTGCTTATCGCTATAGAACATAATTGCACAAGTGATACGCACTCAGCCTTATCTGAACTACTGAACTCCTATCTGTTCGAAAGTACCTTTGTGTTCTATTTTTGCTCAGTACCTAAAAACTGTCCACTACAAGTTCGAAATGGACAGCTTTGGTCGCAAAACACACAAATATAGCCACGCATGTTTTGTGAGCTGCCCTTCCACGAATACGATGCGTGCTGTGAAATGGCCCGCAGAGATCTACTCCGCTGACTAAAAATAGACGTTCACTAAGAAGACAATCGGCTGGAAGTGATCCGATGATTTGTTGGAGCAGTTTTGGTTTAAAATGGACACAGTGAAAACACCGTCTCACGACCTTTCTCCTTTGCCCAGGAATGCATATGTTTTCAATGGAGGTGATTAACATAAAGCCATGTGAATGGATAACTGCTAGGTTAAATGAGCGGAATTTTGTAATAAAAACTGATTGCGGCTTGAGAAAGTCTTCCACCGACTCTTATAAGTTCAAATCAGCTGCATTTTGGGTCTTATTGACCCATTTTCTCATACGCCACAGTATAAAGGAATTTGGTTAGCAAGTATTCTAAAACTTATTCACTACTGTTCTGCCTACAATTGCTACTTTTCAATACCACTGAATTGCGTTTTTCGAGTAGTTTCTTCTCTGCTATTGTCACAAAGGGAGGCTTTGGCCACTTTGATGAGTGGAAATTTGGATCCATGAAACCCAATTGTTTGCGATAATTTTGTTGATGTGCAACATCGTGAAACTGTGTCGGCTGCATTATCCTTGCTTGCAACGTGCTTCTGAATAACACTTGGTTTGAACTTCCGCAACACGATGGGCTGTAAAACAATTTAGTGTTACCGAATGCATCCGGATCCATTGTAAGACAATGCTGGAGTCAGTCTAAAAGAAAATCTATAATTTCCAAGATTCGAATAGGTGCTTACCTATATCCCAACTTTATCACAATAAAACGCTGACATATAACTCAAGTCGAGGCAGTGAAGCTGCGTTGATCAGAGCTACCTTTGTTATCAACAAATTGGAATGGTAAGAGGAATTTTCACCGATGTGGTGCCTTGTACTCAAGAATGAACAGCATCAAATAGCGCGTAGCGATGCGTCATATCGTGAAATTTCAATGTGTGTCAACTGTGAGAGATCAGATTCGATTTCTCTCCAATAATTTTAAAGTTCTGATGTCAAGGGATCATCTCACCCCAAGCGTTGTATATGTAAGTCTTGCACGAAGATTTTGCATCGAACTTTAACATAATATATAGTGACATATCCATAGTCGCACCCACCCTTTAACATAACTTAGCACATAAGCATAAGTATAAGTATGAACATGTCCAATACTGTAAACAAAAAGCCTGATGATAACATCGACATTGGTCAAGATCAAACTGTCCCCCTTTGGTAGACATAAACAATTCACCCTAAATATCACGCCACTGTCAATGTTCCTATCAGAGTACTATCCCACGCATAATTGCTGACGCAGCTCAAACTTCACTCAATTTTGACTCAAGCTCTCTCAAAACGAAGTTTGCTAAGCGACCGCAACAGATAGATCAGTTAGTCAATATTCGGGAGGCAAATCTGAATGTACTCATTATAAGAAGTAGCCGTTAGTGAAAATAAAGAATTGAAATATATTTTTTTAAAGTAATTAAACGTGTAAAACTTAATTGGCGCAGCCGGTAGGATACGTCGGGAAAATGTAAAGATCGCTAAAGGATAATTAATTCCTAGATCTTAAGCACAATCGCGACCGAAATTGTTGTCGGTGTGTAACAAACGTTTTCTCGAATACGTATCCGCACAAGAACCTTCGAGTCATTAGTACTCTAATAACATTGACCCTTCGGGCAATAAAACTACTACAGTTAATAACGACTGGCTTTGCATATCTTTTGATCCCTGCAATACGTTATAACTGGGTCTTATCAAAAGGACACACACAAAAAAAAAAAAAAACATTAAAACAATAAAAATTAATCACAAACTATCAACTAAATTAAAAACAAAGTGCAAAGAAATAAAAGTGCAAGAACAAAGTGCAAAATCAAAGAACTAAAAAAGTTCAAAGAACCACAAACTCAAAGAAAAAAAAAACTATTTAAAAAAAAAACACCAAAAAGTGTATTACACTAAGATTATGACGATGGAATTATCAGAACAACACCTCAACCAGGCCCTTTCACAACTTAGACAGGTGCCAAGTTTTGACGGATCAACAGAAAATCGCAATGCTTTTATTAAAAGGATCGATTATATCCTACATCTTTATCCAACCCGAGATGTCAGACAACACAGCATCCTATACGGAGCCATCGAATTGCAAGTTGCTGGAGATGCACAGAGAGTTTCACAAAGGACAGCAGCTAACACTTGGCAGGAGTTGAGGAACGCACTTATTGAAGAATACAAAGTACAAACACCATTTGAAGAACTCGTTCGACGCCTATACAACACGAATTACCAGGGAAACGTCCGTAAGTTCATCGAGGATCTCGAAAATAAATACGTTATATTAAACAAGTTAGCTTTAGAAAATATACCTAGCAATACGACACTTTATACAAATGCTATGAAAAACACAATTAAAGATGTTATTACAAAAAAATTACCCGATAGGCTTTTTATGATGTTAGCCAGATACGACATAACGTCGACACAGAAACTTAAACAAGTAGCGCAAAGAGAAGGATTATACGAAAATAGCGTAACTGATAGACCTAAAACTAATAACGTTCAGGGAAATCAAAATAACAATCGTAGGAACACTGGAAATTATCAGCAAAATGACAACCCAGCCACCAGTTCAAGTGGCTATTCCAACACGAATCAGAGTTATCATGTACAAAATAAACAGCACACTAATTCCGAAGACAATCAAAAGGCTCACCACGAGTTCCAACAGAAATTAAATCAAGGTAGAACCCAAAACCCTTTAAACTATCAAAATCAGCCCCATTCACGCTTCAATGCGCCAAACCCTCCGACTTAACGTCAAAGAGATAGCAACAGTGGGCAGATGAAAATGGACACATCTGAAAATTTTCATCAGCAGGCATCGGAACAAACAGAAGAAATTCATTCATAAAATTGATTATGAATGACGAAGCTCTAAAATGTGTCATTGACACAGGTTCAACTATAAACATAATGAAAACAAACTGCTTAAATTTTTCAATATATAACGAAACACTTAAGGTTCATACCATAAATGGTGTTATTGAATTAAAACAAAGCATAAGATTAGGAGCAAGCAAAATTTGTCCGAGTAATCAAAAATTCTATATTCACGACTTCTCAGAGCATTATGATGTTCTGATTTGGAGAGAATACCTTGAAGCATGTCAAGCGAAAATTGACTATGCACAAGGATCCGTAACCTCAGCAGAGTTTAACTTTTGTTTTAGATGTAATGACGAAGAGGTCGAAGAGGACATGACGGACAAGAGTGCCTTGATCCACCGTCAAAAGAGGACAGACCATTTAACTTCGCTATTAATAACGAATTAACAGAAAACAATGAGTTTAGGCTAGAGCACCTAAACTCAGAAGAAAAAGAAAAAATTAAAAATGTTTTACATAAATTTCGTGATATCCAGTACCATGAAGGTGACAATTTGACTTTCACTAGTACAATTAAACACAAAATTCTAACAAAACATGAGGACCCAATTTACAAGCGTCCATATAAATATCCACAAATATACGATGAGGAAGTAAATAAACAAATAAGCGATATGATAAAACAAAATATCATACGCAAATCCAAATCCCCTTACTGCTCACCAGTAATAATCGTTCCAAAGAAAAACGATGCATCTGGAAAGCAAAAATTCCGCTTAGTCATAGATTACCGCAATCTCAATGAACTAACTATTAATGATAAATACCCTATCCCGATCATGGATAAAATATTTGACAAACTTGGAAAATGTCAATATTTCACAACCATTGATCTAGCCAAAGGCTTCCACCAAATTCAAATGGATCCTGGTTCAATACCCAAGACCGCATTTTCGACTAAACATGGCCATTACGAGTACACTCGCATGCCATTTGGTCTTAAGAATGCACTTGCAACGGTCCAACGTTGTATGAACAATCTCTTAGAAGATTTAATTTTTAAGGATTGTCTGTTCTACTTAGACGACATTATAATTTATTCCACTTAATTGGAGGAACACACAAAATAAAAAAGAAACAAAAAAAACGAATTCTCGTACATCATCACAACTGAGGGTATAAAACCAAATCCCAACAAAATACAAGCAATTGTCAAATTCCCAATTCCAAAAACCCCAAAAGAAATTAAATCATTTCTAGGATTAAGTGGTTTCTATAGGAAATTTATACCAAATTTCGCTAATATAGTAAAACCATTAACACTTAAATTAAAAAAAGGAGCAAAGATCAATATAAATGACAAAGACTACGAATCAGCGTTTGAAAAGCTAAAAGTACTCATAACATCCGACCCAATTTTAATATACCCTAATTTCGAAAAACCATTTTCATTAACTACAGACGCGAGTAATATGGTATTAGGGGCCGTCCTTTCGCAAGAGCATAAGCCTATATGCTATGCAAGCAGAACTCTCAACGAGCATGAGATAAATTATTCAACGATTGAAAAAGAATTATTAGCAATCGTTTGGGCCACTAAATACTTTAGGTCCTATATTTTTGGTCGACAATTTCAAATCCTTAGTGATCACAGACCAATCGTCTGGTTAAATAACCTGAAAGAACCTAACATGAAATTACAACGATGGAAAATCAAGCTAAATGAGTTTGATTTACATTTAAATACGTCCCAGGAAAAGAAAACTATGTGGCAGATGCTCTGTCCAGAATCCAATTAAACGAAAACGTTTTAGGCGAAGATACCATTAGCACAAGAGCAACTGTACATAGTGCTCAGGAAGATAACAGTAACCATTTACAAATCACAGAAAGACCCCTTAATTATTATAATCGGCAAATAGAATTTGAAAAAGGAACCGAGAACGTAACAAAAGTTACAAATTACTTTTATAAAACCAACATAAAAATTACATACAAAGACATGACTAACGCACATGCCAAAGAATTAATAAAAGAATATTTATGCACAAAGAAAAGTGTACTATACTTCCACAGTGAAGCAGATTTTCCAATTTTTCAAGAAGCCTACTTAGAAATAAAAAGCCCGAATAATTTAACAAAGGCAATGAAAACTAGTAAAAAATTAATAGATCTTCAAACATTTGCAGAATTCAAGGAACTAATATTAAAAAAACACAAAGAATTATTACATCCCGGAATTGAAAAAACTTTTAACTGGTTCAAAGAAACCCATTATTTCCCAGATTATCAAAATTTAATTCAAAAATCTAATAAACGAATGTGAGATTTGCAACATCGCAAAAACAGAACACAAGGATAAAAAAATTAACTTTAGAAATAACTCCGGAAATCGCTAATATCCGAGAAAAATATGTAATGGATTTTTACATAATAGGCGATAAACAATTTTTATCTTGCATTGATATCTATTCAAAATTTGCATCATTAATAGAAATAAAAAGTAGAGACTGGTTAGAAACTAAACGAGCTATAATACAAGTATTCAACCAAATGGGTAAACCCATCGAAATAAAAGCAGACAAATACTCCGCTTTTATGTGCACAGCTTTACAATTATGGTTAAAATCAGAAGCAGTAATTATTAATATAACCACTAGTAAAAACGGCATATCCGACGTAGAACGATTTCATAAGACAGTTAACGAAAAATTAAGAATCATTAACAGCGACTCAGACGTCGAAAATAAACTTACAAAATTTGAAACCAAAGCGACTAACAGAACACCAGCGGACATATTCATATACGCAGGTACACCAGAGTATGACACTCAAGCTAATAAAGAAAAACTAATAAATAACCTCAACAAAAAACGAACAAATTATGAAATTGACACAAGATACAAACATTCACCGTTAGTTAAATCAAAGACAACAACCCCGTTCAAGAAAACAGGAGAACTAAGACAAATCGACGATAAACATTTTGAGGAAACAAACAGAGGCAGGAAGATAATACATTACAAAATCAAATTCGAAAAGAAAAAGAAGACTAATCAAAGTAAGTATAACAATTACAGGTCAACAACAGACAGCGACCAGAACATACAAGCACCAGCTTAAACTAATTATTATAATATTACTATCTATCAAACTATAAACCATATAAATGCACAAAGCATTGAAATTAATCCTATTAAAGCCCATAACGGTTATCTCATATTCAAAACAGGAACCATAGACATTCCGACAGATTACGAATACCATTGTTTAACGGTTAACATAACAAAAACCGAAGAAACTTTTAACAATTTAATTGAACAAACTAAAGAATTTAATAACCTAATACAAATTCAATACCTAGAAAAATTAAACAGAGAAATAAACGGCTTAAAAATAGCCAAACGCAGCAAAAGAGGTTTAGTAAACATAGTAGGAACAGTATACAAATACTTAATTGGAACATTAGACCAAAAAGACAGAACAGAAATTGAACAAAAAAGAAGCAGCTTAGCAGAAAACAGCGTTCAGGTTAACGAATTGAATTACATAATAGAAGCTATAAACAAAGGAATAGAAGTCATGAACGAACTAAATCAAGAGACAGAAAGAGGAAAGAAATTAGATATCTTTATATTTAACTTACAACACTTTACAGAATAAATAGAAGACATAGAGATGGGAATGCAGCTCACAAGATTAGGCATTTTTAACCCAAAATTATTAAAACATGACTATTTGTTGCATGTTAATTCAGAGAAATTGTTGAATATAAAAACTTCTACTTGGCTTAAATCAGATACAATCGAAATACTGATAATATCCCTTATTCCTCAAGAAATAATAAAAAACCCGGTATATGAAATAATTCCATACCCAGACGAAAATAATAACATTTTGACAGAAATAGCTCATGAAAAATATTTTACACAAGACAAAAAAGTTTATAGCAAAGAAACAAAAAAAATAATTAATAATGAATGCATGACAGGAATTTTAAACCAAATATCATCAGAATGTAGTTATACTAAAACTTTCAAAAATTTTCAAATCAACTATGTAGAACCAAATATAATTTTAACTTGGAATTTACCAAAACTAAATTAAACCACAATTGTATAAGTAACGAAATAACAATAGAAGGAAACAATCTAATAAAAATCTTTAATTGTTCACTGCAAATTAATGAAATTTCAATTTCAAACAACATGTTAGATTATACTCAAAACATTTATGTAAGCAATGATGTTATAAAAATAGAACCACTTTCGTTTGCACAAACGAAACAAATTATAAATGAACACACAAAATTCAACAATGTATTCCAGATAATTACAATAACCATATTTGTAATCATATTAATAAGTTTAACACTTTATCTAACATATAAGTTCAAAAGCATACCTAAAAAATTAATAATAAAATACAAAAAAACGAATAGTAGAAAGAAACACCTACAAAAATAGAACATACAACAATTGTAAAAGAAGAAAATATTACACTATACCCAAACTTAAACACCTGAGGACAGGCACTTTTCTAATGGTTGGGGGAGTGACATATCCATAGTCGCACCCACCCTTTAACATAACTTAGCACACAAGCATAAGTATAAGTATAAACATATCCAATACTGTAAACAAAAAGCCTGATAACATCGACATTGGTCAAGTTCAAACTGTCCCCCTTTGGTAGACATAAACAATTCACCCTAAATATCACGCCACTGTCAATGTTCCCATCAGAGTACTATCCCACGCATAATTGCTGACGCAGCTCAAACTTCACTCAATTTTGACTCAAGCTCTCTCAAAACGAAGTTTGCTAAGCGACCGCAACAGATAGATCAGTTAGTCAATATTCGGGAGGCAAATCTGAATGTACTCATTAAAAAGAAGTAGCCATTAGTGAAAATAAAGAATTGAAATATATTTTTTAAAGTAATTAAACGTGTATAACTTAATTGACGCAGCCGGTAGGATACGTCGGGAAAAAGTAAAGATCGCTAAAGGATAATTAATTCCTAGATCTAAAGCACAATCGCGACCGAAATTGTTGTCGGTGTGTAACAAACGTTTTCTCGAATACGTATCCGCACAAGAACCTTCGAGTCATTAGTACTCTAATAACATTGACCCTTTGGGCAATAAAACTACTACAGTTAATAACGACTGGCTTTGCATATCTTTTGATCCCTGCAATACGTTATAACTGGGTCTTATCAATAAGACACACACAAAAAAAAAAAAACAAACATTAAAACAATAATAATTAATCACAAGCTATAAACTAAATTAAAAACAAAGTGCAAAGAAATAAAAGTGCAAGAACAAAGTGCAAAATCAAAGAACTAAAAAAGTTCAAAGAACCACAAACTCAAAGAAAAAAAAACTATTTAAAAAAAACAAACACCAAAAAGTGTATTACACTAAGATTATGACGATGGAATTATCAGAACAACACCTCAACCAGGCCCTTTCACAATTTAGACAGGTGCCAAGTTTTGACGGATCAACAGAAAATCGCAATGCTTTTATTAAAAGGATCGATTATATCCTACATCTTTATCCAACCCGAGATATCAGACAACACAGCATCCTATACGGAGCCATCGAATTACAAGTTGCTGGAGATGCACAGAGACTTTCACAAAGGACAGCAGCTAACACTTGGCAGGAGTTGAGGAACGCACTTATTGAAGAATACAAAGTACAAACATCATTTGAAGAACTCCTTCGACGCCTATACAACACGAATTACCAGGGAAACGTCCGTAAGTTCATCGAGGATCTCGAAAATAAACACGTTATATTAAACAAGTTAGCTTTGGAAAATATACCTAGCAATACGACACTTTATACAAATGCTCAATCAAAATAACAATCGTAGGAACACTGGAAATTATCAGCAAAATGACAACCCAGCCACCAGTTCAAGTGGCTATTCCAACACGAATCAGAGTTATCATGTACAAAATAAACAGCACACTAATTCCGAAGACAATCAAAAGGCTCACCACGAGTTCCAACAGAAATTAAATCAAGGTAGAACCCAAAACCCTTTAAACTATCAAAATCAGCCCCATGCACAAGGATCCGTAACCTTAGGAGAGTTTAACTTTTGTTTTAGATATAATGACGAAGAGGTCGAAGAGGACATGACCGCACAAGAGTGCCTTGATCCACCGTCAAAAGAGGACAGACCATTTAACTTCGCTATTAATAACGAATTAACAGAAAACAATGAGTTTAGGCTAGAGCATTTACAAGCGTCCATAAACAAGCGTAAATAAACAAATAAGCGATATGATAAAACAAAATATCATACGCAAATCCAAATCCCCTTACTGCTCACCAGTAATAATCGTTCCAAAGAAAAACGATGCATCTGGAAAGCAAAAATTCCGGTTAGACATAGATTACCGCAATCTCAATGAACTAACTATTAATGATAAATACCCTATCCCGATCATGGATGAAATATTAGACAAACTTGGAAAATGTCAATATTTCACAACCATTGATCTAGCCAAAGGCTTCCACCAAATTCAAATGGATCCTGGTTCAATACCCAAGACCGCATTTTCGACTAAACATGGCCATTACGAGTACACTCGCATGCCATTTGGTCTTAAGAATGCACTTGCAACGGTCCAACGTTGTATGAACAATCTTTTAGAAGATTTAATTTTTAAGGTTTGTCTGTTCTACTTAGACGCCATTATAATTTTTTTCACTTCATTGGAGGAACACATATTGTCGCTACAAAAAGTATTTGAGAAGCTTAGAGAAGCTAACTTAAAACTACAGTTGGATAAATGCGAGTTCATGAGAAAAGTAACTGAATTTCTCGGTCACATCATCACAACTGAGGGTATAAAACCAAATCCCAACAAAATACAAGCAATTGTCAAATTCCCAATTCCAAAAACCCCAAAAGAAATTAAATCATTTCTAGGATTAAGTGGTTTCTATAGGAAATTTATACCAAATTTCGCTAATATAGTAAAACCATTAACACTTAAATTAAAAAAAGGAGCAAAGATCAATATAAATGACAAAGACTACGAATCAGCGTTTGAAAAGCTAAAAGTACTCATAACATCCGACCCAATTTTAATATACCCGAATTTCGAAAAACCATTTTCATTAACTACAGACGCGAGTAATATGGTATTAGGGGCCGTCCTTTCGCAAGAGCATAAGCCTATATGCTATGCAAGCAGAACTCTCAACGAGCATGAGATAAATTATTCAACGATTGAAAAAGAATTATTAGCAATCGTTTGGGCCACTAAATACTTTAGGTCCTATATTTTTGGTGGACAATTTCAAATCCTTAGTGATCACAGACCAATCGTCTGGTTAAATAACCTGAGCCTAATATGAAATTGCAACGATGGAAAATCAAGCTAAATGAGTTTGATTTCCAAATTAAATACGTCCCAGGAAAAGAAAACTATGTGGCAGATGCTCTGTCCAGAATCCAATTAAACGAAAACTTTTTAGGCGAAGATACCATTAGCACAAGAGCAACTGTACATAGTGCTCAGGAAGATAACAGTAACCATTTACAAATCACAGAAAGACCCCTTAATTATTATAATCGGCAAATAGAATTTGAAAAAGGAACCGAGAACTTAACAAAAAGTACAAATTACTTTCATAAAACCAACATAAAAATTACATACAAAGACATGACTAACGCACATGCCAAAGAATTAATAAAAGAATATTTATGCACAAAGAAAAGTGTACTATACTTCCACAATGAAGCAGATTTTCCAATTTTTCAAGAAGCCTACTTAGAAATAATAAGCCCGAATAATTTAACAAAGGCAATGAAAACTAGTAAAAAATTAATAGATCTTCAAACATTTGCAGAATTCAAGGAACTAATATTAAAAAAACACAAAGAATTATTACATCCCGGAATTGAAAAAACTTTTAACTGGTTCAAAGAAACCCATTATTTCCCAGATTATCAAAATTTAATTCAAAATCTAATAAACGAATGTGAGATTTGCAACATCGCAAAAACAGAACACAAGGATAAAATAAAATTAACTTTCGAAATAACTCCGGAAATCGCTAATATCCGAGAAAAATATGTAATGGATTTTTACATAATAGGCGATAAACAATTTTTATCTTGCATTGATATCTATTCAAAATTTGCATCATTAATAGAAATAAAAAGTAGAGACTGGTTAGAAACTAAACGAGCTATAATACAAGTATTCAACCAAATGGGTAAACCCATCGAAATAAAAGCAGACAAATACTCCGCTTTTATGTGCACAGCTTTACAATTATGGTTAAAATCAGAAGCAGTAATTATTAATATAACCACTAGTAAAAACGGCATATCCGACGTAGAACGATTTCATAAGACAGTTAACGAAAAATTAAGAATCATTAACAGCGACTCAGACGTCGAAAATAAACTTACAAAATTTGAAACAAAACGACTAACAGAACACCAGCGGACATATTCATATACGCAGGTACACCAGAGTATGACACTCAAGCTAATAAAGAAAAACTAATAAATAACCTCAAAAAAAACGAACAAATTATGAAATTGACACAAGATACAAACATTCACCGTTAGTTAAATCAAAGACAACAACCCCGTTCAAGAAAACAGGAGAACTAAGACAAATCGACGATAAACATTTTGAGGAAACAAACAGAGGCAGGAAGATAATACATTACAAAATCAAATTCAAAAAGAAAAAGAAGACTAATCAAAGTAAGTATAACAATTACAGGTCAACAACAGACAGCGACCAGAACATACAAGCACCAGCTTAAACTAATTATTATAATATTACTATCTATCAAACTATAAACCATATAAATGCACAAAGCATTGAAATTAATCCTATTAAAGCCCATAACGGTTATCTCATATTCAAAACAGGAACCATAGACATTCCGACAGATTACGAATACCATTGTTTAACGGTTAACATAACAAAAACCGAAGAAACTTTTAACAATTTAATTGAACAAACTAAAGAATTTAATAACCTACAAATTCAAACCCATAGAAAAATTAAACAGAGAAATAAACGGCTTAAAAATAGCCAAACGCAGCAAAAGAGGTTTAGTAAACATAGTAGGAACAGTATACAAATACTTATTTGGAACATTAGACGAAAAAGACAGAACAGAAATTGAACAAAAAATAAGCAGCTTAGCAGAAAACAGCGTTCAGGTTAACGAATTAAATTACATAATAGAAGCTATAAACAAAGGAATAGAAGTCATGAACGAACTAAATCAAGAGACAGAAAAAGGAAAGAAATTAGATATCCTTATATTTAACTTACAACACTTTACAGAATAAATAGAAGACATAGAGATGGGAATGCAGCTCACAAGATTAGGCATTTTTAACCCAAAATTATTAAAACATGACTATTTGTTGCATGTTAATTCAGAGAAATTGTTGTATATAAAAACTTCTACTTGGCTTAAATCAGATACAAACGAAATACTGATAATATCCCTTATTCCTCGAGAAATAATAAAAAACCCGGTATATGAAATAATTCCATACCCAGACGAAAATAATAACATTTTGACAGAAATAGCTCATGAAAAATATTTTGACACAAGACAAAAAAGTTTATAGCAAAGAAACAAAAAAATTAATTAATAATGAATGCATGACAGGAATTTTAAACCAAATAACATCAGAATGTAGTTATACTAAAACTTTCAAAAATTTTCAAATCAACTATGTAGAACCAAATATAATTTTAACTTGGAATTTACCAAACACTATATTAAACCACAATTGTATAAATAACGAAATAACAATAGAAGGAAACAATCTAATAAAAATCTTTAATTGTTCACTGCAAATTAATGAAATTTCAATTTCAAACAACATGCTAGATTATACTCAAAACATTTATGTAAGCAATGATGTTATAAAAATAGAACCACTTTCGTTTGCACAAACGAAACAAATTATAAATGAACACACAAAATTCAACAATGTATTCCAGATAATTACAATAACCATATTTGTAATCATATTAATAAGTTTAAAACTTTATCTAACATATAAGTTCAAAAGCATACCTAAGAAATTAATAATAAAATACAAAAAAACAATTGTAAAAGAAGAAAATATTACACTATACCCAAACTTAAACACCTGAGGACAGGCACTTTTCTAATGGTTGGGGGAGTGACATATCCATAGTCGCACCCACCCTTTAACACAAGCATAAGTATAAGTATAAACATGTCCAATACTGTAAACAAAAAGCCTGATGATAACATCGACATTGGTCAAGATCAAACTGTCCCCCTTTGGTAGACATAAACAATTCACCCTAAATATCACACCACTGTCAATGTTCCCATCAGAGTACTATCCCACGCATAATTGCTGACGCAGCTCAAACTTCACTCAATTTTGACTCAAGCTCTCTCAAAACGAAGTTTGCTAAGCGACCGCAACAGATAGATCAGTTAGTCAATATTCGGGAGGCAAATCTGAATGTACTCATTATAAGAAGTAGCCGTAAGTGAAAATAAAGAATTGAAATATATTTTTTTAAAGTAATTAAACGTGTAAAACTTAATTATATATATGATATAATACCAAGTAGGTTATAAATTCGAACCACCACTGAAACTATTGATCGACGAGTAAGATTTTGGATAATTGGTAGTTCGTATTGAATTCATATTCATTTCATACTGTCTTTACGAGGTTTCCCCGAAATTTCCAATACCTTTGATATTTTCTGATCGTCCACGATGATTCTGATTTCATCACTACTTGCCAGCTCTAGACCTGCTCGTCCCATTAATGATTTTAACTCTTGGACCTTGCGATCTAGTTCCATAGCTCTGTCTGCTGCTGTCAGGCGCATCTGTCAGGCGCATCATATCATCTACAAACATCTTTCTTCAGAACCGTCACTACTATAGGATATTCAGATTGAAACTTATCCGCTGTGTAGTGAAGACTCCTGATGTTAAAAACGGCTGGATGAATCATTAACTGCAGATACAATTTCGATACATCATAGATACTATCGCATAGCGCCTCAATCGAAACGACATATGTTTAGCTTCTGAATATAAGAGTTAGTGAAGAAGTTTTCGCCAAGGCATCAAAATCCACTCGAAGTTTTGTCGAAATGCTTAGCGGTCGAAGAACGCAGGGGTGCGGTGTTACATAATGAGGTTGGGATAGATCGACATCAGTAGCAAGGCTCATATGTTTGAGATCTTTGTACTCGCATTTTCAGGTCTTCATCCTTTTCAAGTTTGCCAATATAAGGATGACTTGATTGTTATTGGTTGTTCCGAAAAACAAACAAATGTTTTTAATTTGTGTCGGATGCACAACATTAAGCTACATCCAGAGAAATGTTCAGTTTACATGCACAAAGTAACTTTTGTAGGTCACAAGTGCACTGACAAGGGAATTTTGCATTATAAGAGGCAGAGGTAGTAAGGGCTATCGCAGTGGTAACAACCAACGCAGAAGCTCGAAAAACTAAGAAATACCCTAAGGATAAAGAAATTAAAAAGAAGCTAACTCTTTTAATCGGTACAGGAGCAGATAATTTCATTTTAAAATCAAGTTCAGATATTTATAATGACATAGACCAAAACTGTATTACGCAAATATCAGGAATTGGCGAAGGAACAATAAATTCTATTGGACAACTACATTACACCTAATAATTTTCATATCGTGCACGATAAATTTCCAATACCATGTGATGGGATTATCGGCATGGATTTCCTCCCGAAACACAACTGTCTATTCGATTTACAAGCACCTCAAAATTGGTTAATGGTCAGACCCAAAAATATTAAAACGCATATTCATATACCAATTTAGCATGCATGCGGAGCAGATTCCAGTCTATTAGCAGCCCGTTAAGAAGTAGCAAGTTTTCATACCCAATTAAGAAATAAACAAGTAAGAGGTTCTAGTCGGGAGCTTCCGACTAGGAGATACCCTGAACCCTCTTCTTCCAACACCATATGCAGCGCGCGCTAAGCGCTCTTTTGCTTTAGTAGTAATAAAGACAAATTAAAATTAAAAAATAAGTTCTTTTGGCAGGGTTCGAACTCGCAACTCATGCCGCCTCTACTCAACAGCCACACCAGGCAAAAAAAAAACAAGTAAGAGGCACTAGTCGGGAGCTCTCGACTAGGGAATATCCTGAACCGCCTTCTACCAATACCAAATTTAGCTCGCGCTACGCCCACGTTTGCTTAAGCAGTAATAAAATTAAATTTATAACAAAGATTTTTCCTCGATATGTAACGGTTTCGTAACAGAACACACTATTTGCAAACAACTCTACTCAACAGCCACACCAAAAATTCAGACTAAATGAGACAAAAACGGACACAAATAGCAGCACAGAAAACAAAACAATCGCAATTGCCATGCTGTTGATAGAATTCAATAAAACGCTCATGAATGTGTATACAGAAGTTCTTGCAATTTTCGCTAGCTGTCCCAAACTCGTGGCCAGCCAAAACACATTTTTGTAATAACTTTTGTGATTTTTAATCGGTCTCGTTGAAATTATCAGCAGTAGATCTTATTGTACTATAGAATATTTGGTGTATTCTCACAAAGACAATTTCATTAAAATTGTGCCTCAAATTGGTGGGTAATACAAATTGAAATATTTACTTGTCTTATAGCTATGTTGTAATAGTGGGGTGGTGGTGATAGTTATAAAATGAAAGATATTTGATATATATTTACTATTCTAGAAGCAACATATCGAGTTTGGTGACTCTAGCTCATAGAACCTAGAGATTTGCTCAAATAACATGATTTCGATTTGGACTTTAATCAATTACTTGAAAACGGGGCAAGTTATCGATTATCGGAAACAAACTCGCACTGCGCGGGCACTAGAAGTTCCTACGGTCCTCTTATAGGTTTTTGGTTTGTTATCCTTGCGTTCATATATACGGACGGTAAAGGCTCCTGCATCTATCAAATGTGTCCCTTAAAAATGAATGTTACTGAAATAAATCCTCAAATTCTGTTTTAAACAAACTAAGCGGTTATGACGGACTTTTATAAATAAGTAAAATACCTACCGACTGATAACAAAATATTGCATATACAAAAACGACTGATCCAGATAATTTCCAACCACTTAAGTAATTAGTTATATTGTTTAAAATTGCATTCTTACTATAAATGACGATTCCCCTCTTAGGTCGTAGTGCATTAGGTATTACCTCGCAATCAAGACGGACAACAACAGTATATCCTGGGATTTCAATATTTTCATTTGAGTATGTTGAGGCCTCAACGAAACATAGAACAGACGACTGAAGTCAGTGAATGCTTTCAGTATTATGAAAGAAAATTTCTAGAGCGGAACTGTTATTCAAGTGTTCATAATGTGTTCGAAGTAGTTTCCCAGTCCGCAATTTCTCTATCTCGTTATGGACCTTATCCTCATTTTTGGTTTAGGAGGAACAAAATGTCCTATGATAAACAGACCGGACGCAGTTGTTGCTCTACTATAAGCTACGGATATTGCAGAACAAGAGCAAGTGTGAAATAGTTATACCTTCTGCAGGTACAACTGGAAACAGCCTGCGACCAATAAAAACTTGCTCATTTTTTGCATATTCAAAACTTTTACTATTTTCTGAATTGGGGTCCAGAAAGGTTCTTTACGATGTGTACACTTTGAGCGACACCCCTACGGTATCTTCTGAAAATGTCATCCATAAAGTTATTGGAGTGCTGGATGCATCAAAATCTACTTGCAGTAACATGCCTGTTGCCCCATTAACTAATCCACCCCCAGTATATACGTTGACCGTAATCATATATTTAGCAGTGGTTTTTAGGAGAAGAGACATACACAATCCCTGTTGAAAAAGTGGATTGGTGTTCTTCCTTCTTTTCTCCGAAAATGCGTGAGGTTTGAAATATAATTTTATCACAGCAATTAAAAACTCGAATTTTGGGTTGTGTATGCTCCACTGGTTTATTTCGACTAGTAAAACGGGACAAAAATATGGCGACTCAGCGAGTTTTCTTAAGCTACAAAACTAGCCTGGAAGCAGCCGTAAAACTACAGGACAGCGGTCACTGTGAAATGCATCATACTTTGCGGCATGAACATCCCGCCCCCCTTGGTCCTTGGAAGGGAGGGGGGGTCAGGTGTCGTGCCGGGTGTCACTGGCTGCAGGTTCCAGAGAGGACCCAACCGAACATAGTATTCTGCGCCACCGGCAGACCGGCTGGGTACCAGACCCGGGCGGATTATTTACAGATAAAGGTCCGCACCGAGCACCAAGGACACGGTGCCGGGCCGATGGAAGTCGGCATCCACCAGGACTATGTACTCCAGTTTTTTCTGGATGGACTCCCCGATTGGTTTTAATATGCATTAATAGGGGTCCGAATCTGAAGTTGATTCTCCGTCTGGAGAATCGTTCACATTGGCGAGCCTTCGGACCCCTTTGCGCTGATGAAAGCGGTACAAGCAACTTCTGCACCGATGCGAGTGACGGAAAGCCCAACCGCACGGATTGATGAGCGCTCTAGTCTCGAAGGTTTTCGTCTTGTTTCCTAGGAGCATCAATGCAGTAGGCAGCACCCTGATGCTCCGGCGCTGGAGGAGAGACGACAGTGTTGTAGATGGTGCTGTGGGGGCGCCGCGGATGCGGTGCGTCGAGGACGGCGAGCTTCCTTCTGGGATTTCTGCACTTTACCATTCGGGACCCGCGGCACTGTGGACACAGAGTACAACACAGGTGTTAGTTGGGAGGTCTGTATCTACGGAATCGTGGCAATGGAATCATCCATTGGAAGGTGGATGAGCTTCGCCACGGGCCGTTTGATAACGCCGCGGGCAGTAAGGACATCTACCACGTGGACCATGTCATCCTTGCCTGTATGCAGGGCTTGGACTCGGCCGAGGAGCCATTCGTTAACCATGTCACTGTTCTGAGGGTTTCTCGTTGGATGTTTACATTTGTTTCGTTTGTGCAATTCGTTGAGGTATTCCTCCTTCCAACGGAAACAGAACTGCTGATTAAGGCCTTGAGACGTTGCCAGCGGTTCAGGATGGACGCTGCACTCTCCTTAATTTTAGGCTCCAAAATCGAGACATGAGGACCGCAGATGAGGAAATGGCCTGGACTAAGGGCTAGTAGGTCAGCCGGATTCTCTGATAATGGCGAGATTGGCGTTAATAACTATTCAAACGTGTATTTGAAAGAGGAAGTAGCCTTGTAAAAGAGAGTCTTAAAGCTCTTTACTCTTGTTTCCCATAAGCCACCCATGTGGGGGCCGCTTGGAGGATTGAAGCGCCAGGAAAGGTTTTGATGTCTGTAGGTGGAAATTACATGCGCGGCATCTATAAGAAACGCGATAGAAGTTGCAACTTCTTGCGATAAACTACACATACTCGACAGGAATTTATCGTGGCCTTAACTAGATTTGAGTTTGGGAATCCAGAACTTGCTCCAGATCATGCGCATCATTATCTGGTTTCCACCATGGAGGGTGATGCGATGTGTGAAACGAAGGAGGAGACGTGTGAGAGACCTTCCATAAGGAAGAAGGATTGGATGTCTTTCGTCATAGCGCAAAGACTCAGATGCTCTCACATTGGATGCTCTCATGACTCCATTGTATCGATAAACGGATTGAGATTAATGATGGGGCTTGAGCTTGATATAAGTTGCTTGTCAAGTAAAGAATGATACTCTTTGGGGAACTCAAGGCCTTGAGTATGCACAGTTAGCCGTTCCTGAGCTTCAGATAGCTCCTTTGCAAATTAAATTTCAGGTTTCTGACAGCGCCTTATAAAACGATACATATAGGCCACGACTCTAAGTGCCTTGCCGAATTCGGAAAAGCAATCTACAATGTGAGATTTTGGAGGCAACTTTGCTAAGCTGCATTTCGCGGGAGGTAGCTCTTCATCAGTTTCATGATTCAATAGGAGTTGGCCATTGAGACTGTGGTGATTGTAGCCATACTGGTCCATGCCACCACAGATCATTGGCCACGCGGTCGCGTGAGGGAACACCCCGGCCAGCCAAATCAGCGGGGTTGCATTCGGAACAAACGTGAGACCATTTGCTGGAGTTGGTGGATTGTGCAATTTGGGAGACTTTATTGCCACGAAAGTCGTCCATTTGCATGGTGGCTTGCTAAGCCAGGTTAGCACTATTTTTGAGTCGGTCCAACACAAAAGCTCTTGTCTTTCGACCGACGGCTGTGGTAGGAGTGCTGAGGACAGTTCCGCAAGCAGGACAGCGCCACCCAACTCTAAACGAGGGAGGGAGATAGTCTTCACCGGAGCGACCCTGGTTTTCGCTGTCAGCAGATGGACGGAAACTTCATGCGCAGCTTCAATCCGGGTATATATTGCTGCTCCGTAAGCGCTCTGAGACGCATCGCAAAGCCCATGGAACTGCATCTTTGCCTTAGGGGAAGATTGAACTCATGTGGGGATGCGTACTTTATTGAGACTTGCATAACTGTCAAGGAATTCTTGCCATCTTTGTAGGAGTTGGCTTGGAAAGGATTGGTCCTAACCCAGATCATGAAGCCAGATCTCTTGCATGAAGATCTTAGCACGGACCACGAATGGATCTAACCACCCCGCTGGATCGAACAGCTTGGCGATTTGGGAAAGCACCTCACGTTTTGTATTGGATTGCTTAACTTTGATGTCAGAGGGGGCGAAGAGGAACTCGTCGGTGTCTGCTTTCCAGCGTGCACCGAGAGTCTTCGCAAGGCTAGCTTCTTCAATCTCCAAGAAATCGGCTCGGAGTAGATGCTCTCTTGGAAGATTGATAAGCACAGCCTTGTCATTGGAGGTCCATTTGCGCAATGGAAATCCAGCAGTGCCCAGAGCTAGATATGATTGCAGAACTGGTCCTGTGTGGAGGACATCGTTCAGACTTTTGCTTTTTAAGGCAGGGCTGGAGGCGTTAAACACAACGCGAATCTTTGTGGTGGTGATGTCTGGTTTGAAGACAGGGTGATGAGGGAGATAGAAGTTATTGGAGTCGTTGCTAGGAGAGACTTTTTTCATATGACCCAAGTCCAGGTAATCCTTGATCACGGAGTCGTACTGCTATTTTAGAGGAGTGTTTCTCATTAAACGAGCTTTGTTTCTCAGATACTGAGCAAGTGTGATGGACCTTGAATATCCCAAGATGATGTGATCAGGATTCTTGAAGGGCAACGTAACTTTGAATCTGCTAGTCTCATCCCTTTTGGTGGTGCGAGTAAAGTTAGTTTCGCATATGGAGTCTGACTCGTTTGCCAGTTTGGCTGGCAGATCTTCCACCTCCCTGAACTTTGTGAGAAGATCGTCTAAAGGTGGTTCGGGGCTGACTGAAATCCTTGTGGAAAAGGACGAAATTCTCGCGGCATTCGACTTAACTACTGGGCCAGTCAGGACCCAGCCGAAAATGGTCTCAATGTCCAGTAGCGAACCGCATATGTTGGATTGCGTGCCTCCGAGGAGGATTGACGGGATAATGTCTGCTCCTATCAGCCAATTGAATATTTGGTAGGTCCCTCAGCTGTGCTGTGGAAGTGGATGCCAAGGTAAATTGCGAACCAAATTGGTCAAAACGAAAGCAGGGGTTTCGATTTGAATCCTCGGTTTTGTAGGGGAGCAAATCTTGAAGTGACATAACTTCTGTGAATTGGATGATATGGCTTGACTTAAGCCGGTCACTTTGTTCGGACTGGATGAAAAGGAATCTTGATTACGTTGAAAACGCGTTCGGAGATGAACGACGCTTCCGATCCCGAATCGATGAGTGCACGTGCTGTGTAACAAGTGCCCAAATGGCAAATGTTGATAACAGATAATATGGATAAATTACATATTTAAAAGTGTTGATGTTTTGTTAATGTTGCATGTTAAATAATGCAAAAGTTCTTTGGATTTCAAAATTTTGATTTTATATTATGGAAGGCACTACAATAATTTATTGCGTGTGCTAATCATGTTGTTGTTTTATCACTTATGCACATATAGTATGCAGCAGCAAATGTGCATGTGCAGAAATTTGGACAAAAAAGTCTGTGTTAGTAAAATAATATTTATTTATTATTTATATTGTCGTGGAAAAACATATACAATTTTTGGCGAGAGGTTTTTTCTCTTTCTTAATGTTTTTATGGTGAAGGTGCATAGATCTTGGTATAAGTATGTATGTATATTATTTTTAAGCGGACTGTGACTTATGTAGGTACATAGATACATTACAGTACCAAGATGGAGGATGATGAGATTTTTTTTTTTGCAAATAAAATCACTTGTGCGGCAAGTGTATGTATATTTGATATAAATATATAAAGCTGTGGGCTATGTAGTGTGGAGAAAAAAAACCACCGGGTTCAAGGTGGCAAGTTGGGGGGATGAAATCCAGATATTCTTTGTGTTAATGTTATTATCCGCCTCGAAGGACCATGCAAATGTGGGGGGGTGTTTTTCCTTCTTTTCTCCAAAATTGCGTGAAGTTTGAAATATAATTTTATCACACCAATTAAAAACTCAAATTGTGGGTTGTGTATGCTCCACTGGTTTATTTCGACTAGTAAAAACGCGAAGACAAAAATATGGCGACTCAGCGAGTTTTCTTAACCCAGCGGACCAACATGCGAGCCTTTAGCGAGAGTCTCGCAAAATGATCACAAATGAGCCCGTATGTGAGCAGAAAACGAGTGGGATACATTTTTACCGCAAAACACTCGCACACGAGCGTGGCAGTGAGATGTTTGCGATAAAAATGCATGCACAGTAGAGAGAGTAGTGTGTAAAAGGCGTACGACAAATTTATTAGGAGCTCCTGGCGCCAGATAATAGCGGATGATGTTGCAAGACAATGCTCCTGGCGTGGGACGGAGAAAATAATATTAAAATTAACATATATGTTTTTTTTCTTTCATTAATAGTTTTAAATTAAACAAATTTATTTATGTATTAACTTTTATTATAAATCAAAGATTGCCAAACAAATGAGTTTAAAATTTAAATCAAATAAAATGTTATTTATTTTTTAAATAAAATTTGAATTGAAAGTGAATATTAAAAAAAATCACCAACCAACATTTTTATGGGAACAAAATGGGCATTAAACAAACAAAAGTTTCGCAAACCATATTTCATGCGAGCCGTTTGCATATCATTTAAGAGACTTTTTTAAAATTGCCACCGGCTTAAAAAAAATATTTATTTGAATCAAAAACGTATTACAGAAAACATTTTATAAGACTCGTTAGAAATATCAGAAAAGGCTCGCAAAACATATCACAAAAGGTTCGCTAGCCGTATTTCTTGCGATAATCGTAAATGAAACTTTGACTGCCACAAACTGAACGACATATGATTCATATTGCTATCGTTTCCCGATGCGATTGCGAGAGTTTTGTCGGGTAAAGACTCGCAGTACACCACTTTGCGATATCATTTGCGACAGTTTTGTCCGCTGGGAAGCTACAAAACTAGCCTGGAAGCAGCCACAAAACTACAGAACAGCGGTCACCGTGAAATGCTTTGAAATGTTTTGGACGACCTAAAGCTACTAAGGGCTTAGAAGATTCTCTGTCTACAAGCCGCAGTTAAATGTGTTGCTTTAATAAAACCATCAGCGGTAGAAATAAATTGATCAGACGGAGTTGAGTTTAGCTTTATCGTGTTCTGTGAGCTCAAAATACTTTAAAAGGTCCACAGCAATGAAGCATAAATTGCACTGTAGGGATCATTCGAATATCCAACAGTCACCTACTGGTGATAACTGTCGTAGATCCCCGAAAACTATGACAGAAATACCACCGAATGGAGAAGTATTTTTAAAAATTTGTTTTAAACGGGAGTCCAACTGGGAAAACATTTTGGAGCCTACCATAGATATATGATCTATAATAATAATTTTAAGGTCTATTAACCTCGTATGCAAATCATTACTTAAATCATTACATACTGGTAATGAAAGCACGGAATGCAGTGTTGAGCCACTGATTCCGAAAGCAGCTTTACCTGTTGGAGCACACAATAGTATTTTAGGCCTACTATTGTACATTGCAGACAAAGATTGAAAAAGAGCTAAAATATGTCGGCTCTTTCCAACACCCGCACCACCTCCAACAAGCCCGACTATATCTGCTAAACTTTCAGTTGAAAATATAGATGGAGGTTTTATTAATCGGACATTGTTATCTACTGAATCAATATTTTCGTCATTTCCATTAATGTTTAAAACATTTAAATGAGGCTTTATTTCTGGCAATCCTAATACGTGAAATCTATTATCTACTACTTCTTGATTTTTAACATTTTCTTCATTTTCTGCCTCCACTGCATTTTCAAGAGCATGCTGAAGCTCACTGTCATCTATATTTCCTGCTATTACTATCGATAAACTCCTGATTCTGGCGCAAGAAATCGTGTTTCGCAGTCTCTTGCTACTAGTTCTACATTTTCATCCCTCCATGGGATATACAACATAACTAATTCTCGAAAATAATTGCTCCTATTCCTTTTCTTTACGAACCCACTTCCATCGCGAAGTGCGTATACTAATAGCTGGGAAGCCCTGGGTGCTAAAGCTGTAAAAAGTAGAAAAATCAGCTTGGCATAAACTATCTAAAGCGTCGGGGCGCTGAACATAATGGTCTATAAGTCCCATTTCTAATATTGCTGAGTCATCGGGTAAGTTTTGCAACTGTTGCCTAGCCTTCATTAACCCAACCCGATGCTCTGGTAATGAGGTATTGAAAAAAACCACTGCGTTACTGCTTTCGGACAAGGACATACCTAAACAGACCCTTCCTGGGCGGATATTTCCGTACCCGAAATAAACTTATGCTTCGAATGATCGCTTTAAATATATTTTGGGCTTCTTTAGTTAAGTTGATCGTGGGACAAAAAGTTATTGAAATCGGATATTCTAAAACGACCGGAATCTTTTCTAAATTTCTGCGATGCACTTCTTTATTTTCAGCATCGTCTTCTAATGCGAATAGAATTTCTGGTTGGGGTATGGGAGGGTATGGAATACCAAATCTACATATTTTTTGTTCCCTAACTTCTCGCCTACATGAGTGCTCGTGATTGTGAGTTTGATACTCCAAAAATGGTGACACATCCGGTTTATTTGTTTCAGTTGTGATAAACCAAGCCAAGTCAACCTTTAAGGCATCTTTCAGCCAAAACATGCCATGAATGTGGGGGAGCCTCTTTGCTGCATCTCAACTCGTCAATAATACTTAATAACTCTGTGACTACCAAAAACACCGCCTTCCTTTTTCATTAGATTTAAAACCATTCTAACCTATCTACATTATTAGAAAGTAAAACTAGCAGCTCTGCCCATCTACTATCTGCTGCCGAAAAGGTTACAAAAAAGGTCAGAAGACCAATCTGCCTAAACATCGCCATGACCTTCTTCTTTTTGCTTTGCAATGAGCAGGTGAAGTGCGAATATTTTTTAAAACCCTATACCAATCATCGTCACGTATTAAATTTTCTAAATACTCCTCATTAAGGGCTTGTGCTGCCGTAATGCTTCGTGTGGCGCTGTGCTTACGTAAGCAAATGGAAGTACTGTTCCTTATATTAATCATTTCCAATTATTTATAATTGTGAAATAATTTATCTATTCTACAACTTCTCCTATCAAAACTTCTAAGTTCTGACCTAACTATGGTTGTTAAACTTTCTGGACACTTTCTCTTAATGCCAACAAAAATAGTTGGGAAGGCCAGCTCCTCTGAATCACAATCTTCGATTATGTCTAAAGGACGCTGATCCTCTCCTGGAGCGATAACTCATCCTTGTATGGCAATATTTTCGAGAGGGACGTTTTCTAATAATGTTACCTGGGCTTCTGGATAATTGATTTCTTCTATATAATTCTTGCCACTAATTGCGATACTAAGTCCCTGTCGTCAGCAGATGCAACAAAAGGAACTTCTTCAGAGGAAAAGGACGACAACCACTGTTCGTTAACAGTAATTTGATGCTATATTCCATCCTACGTTTGAGATTAATTTAAATTACCTCGCTCTCATTAAACGCCCTCAGAAGGGACGTTACAGCATTGGTCACAGGAATTGGTACATTGACCACAGCTCCTTTAATTGCAATTTGTCGAGCATATCCTAAAGATTTAATAATCATGAAAGGAAGGCGAGGGAAAAATCAGCCTTTCCTCTAAAGGCGTTAAGCCTTAAAAACAATCTGGCAGATCAGGAAAATCTGGCCATTTGTTATAGACTACGACTACATGTTTTGCAAAAACTTATTTATTATTATCAGAGGAAAATATGGAGGATAGATATAAAATATCGGAGCTTACTTCTGCACTACACTTGCTTTCAATAACCTCACGACAAAATTTGTCCAGTTGATGTGGAAACCATAAGCAGTTCCGACAAAGGCAAGCCTGATCGGGACCCTACCGTTCAATGAAATGCAGCTATCAGACCATCTAAGTTATTCCTAATAGCTGGAGAAATTTTATCCTCTGGAAAACTATTAGCACGTTCACCCCTGTTCCTGGTAGCATTGCGCCTATTCTCTACTATCCTATTACCTGTATTTCTCCTTTACTGGGTAATTCGCTGCGAAAAACTTCTATTGGCGTCAAAAAATTATCCTACGAATCGGATTCTCTCTAACCTGCGATCTTTGATTCGTCGTTCTATGCGTTGACGATGAAGATCTTGCCGAATATTGTGTCGTTCTTTTTCGTCTGCCCTATCAACTGGGTCCTGTCGACTTCTCGAGTGGTCTTCAGTATTTTTTCTCTGTTCGTTTGCCCGGCAAATAGGGTCTTGTCTACGTCTCCATCGACGCGAAGTATTAGCTAACTGCTCCTGTTAGCTCGGCGAGTCGAGTGGTCTTCAGTATTTTGTCTCTGATCGTTGCCCGGTAGATTGGGTCTTGTCTGCCATTTCGATCGATGCCCTACTGATCCTGTTGCCTTACTGGAGAATTAGCTTGGCGAGTCGAGTGGTCTTAAGTATTGCGTCTCTATTTGTTTGCCCGGTAGATTGGGTCTTGTCTACGTGTCGATCCACGCGAAGTATCAGCCAATTGCTCCAACATTTTACCTACGCTGTCGTTGAGACTCTATATTATTTATCCTCTCTTGTTGAGCATATTCAGAGGTAGGCCTTTGGGAAGCTGATACTCTTTTTGTCCTCGGCATCCTACCTAAATAGTAATAATTGATTAAATTTTAAAATAAAATTTCAATGTTTTATGTTATTAAAAGTTCACTAAATATCGTTTTATTTAAGATTATAAACTAAATGTATTATTTTAATTAAAAGAAAAAAAATTTATAAATAAATAAAAGTATGTTTGAAATAATAAAATAATGAGAGTTAAGAATATTTGAATTCTTATAAAGACTGTATGAATGAAATTTTAAGACTTGCAAGTTTTCCGATTCCAACTAAAATGCAGCAACAGAAGTATTAAATAATTAACGAAATTGTAGTCCACAGTAAAATCCGATAATTAGCTTTTATCGGCGCGATCATGAACCACACACAAGACTCTTCTCTAGCGGCGGACTATGCAAATCAGTCACACGACCTATCTGTGTACATATGTATTGAAATACATACATGAACATACACCAAAATAGTAATTTACGCGGGCAATTCAAAAGTCACACAGAGATCACACTGCCGAATTCCAATTATGTTGTGTGGGAGGGTGTCTATTTCACAACACCAACTGTGCAAATGGCATTCGCACAAAAACGGTTCCTTTTAATTGTCTATTACACACTTGCACATACACGCCACATAGTAACGGCCGAAAACTATTTTTATCGATAATGTCTTATTCTTATTAAAATTATTACGAAACACTGGGAACGGTTTATTATCAATCGCTCGGAACCGAATTAATAAGTTTATGTGTTTAAAATACGTTGGTAAATCGGTTAAACACGAAAAAATCGCAAATCACATCTACAGACTAAATCGATTGAAAAGTTCCACTTTGAGGTCTTCTACTACTTGTGGAGAGAAAATAATTTGTACGGACATATGTATGTATTTACGTATGTGTATATGCACATGGTAGGCCTAAGCCTAGAACGTGTATGTGGTTATGCATACAAATTTGTATATTCAGTAATACATATGTAAATACATTCTAAAACATGAATAAATACTACCACTAACAACTGGCACTACTCGGTCCGCGCGGACGGACAGACTATTGATGCTGATCAAGAATACTTGCTAAATGTTACATAAATATATTTGAACCAAAACATTATAACTTTTTTACCCGTTTTCAATAGGTTCAGGGTATAAAAAAAGAGTTCCCTCAACAGGGCTCGAACCCGGTACAGTTCGCAGCTCTTGCCACCGCCTCCACTCGATAGCCATAGCTCAAACACGAAGCTCATACACACAGCACAGAAAAAAACAATGTCACTAGTAAGACCCATACGTATGTTGTGTGCTTACATGTACACAGAAACTCTTGAAATTTGCGTTAGTTGCCACAAACACGTGTCAATAGAGGCCACATGTTTTCTTAAATAAATTCGGAGTTTCTTAACAGATCTTGATACAATTTTCAGTACAGCTTATTGTGCTATAGAATATTCGTTGCATTAAAAATTGAGTTAAAATTTGTGGGCAGTTCAATTTGGTTTGTTTATTTGAATTATAGCTACATAGCGGCGGCTTTTGCCCATTTTTTGGGTTCATTACCTCGATGGGACTTGAGCTCGTAACAGATCACTCTACTTACCGCTGCCTCTACTCAACAGGCTCAACAGCCACACCAATACTTGAGTTTTAATGAGAACAAAAACCAAATTAAAATAGCAGCACGGAAAACAATAAAATCGCAATTGCAATGCTGTTGAAGCAGACGTGCATGAATGTGTGTATGTACATGTATACAGAAATTCTTGGAATTTGCGCTTGCTGCTGCTTACAAATGCGCACATAACTTTTGTGTTGCTTAACCGAGCTTAATGACATTTTCGACAGCATATCTTATTGCGCATAGCATATTTGTGTATTCTCAAAAAATCAATTGCAAATTAGTTGTAGCTTAAATTAGTGGGCAACACAAGTTAGATTAAAAACTTTATTTACATCTTTATGGTGCTAGCGGGAAGGTGGCGATAGGCATAAAATGAAAGATATTGATATATCTATACTATTCTAGAAGCAGCATAGCAAGTTTGGTGACTCTAGCTCTCATTATTTACCCAATTTGCTCAAAACATGATTTTGATATCGATTTTTATCGATTACTCGGAAACGGGACAAGTTATCGAATTTCGGAAACAAACTCGATCTGCTCGGGCATTAGGAGGACCTACAGCTAAAATTTCAAGCTCAAGCTCTTATAGTTTCTGAGATCCTTGCGTTCATACATACAGACGCACGGATAGATGGACGGACGGACAGACAGACGGACATGGCTAGATCGACTCGTCTATTGATGCTGATCAAGAATATACATACTTTATGGGGTCGGAGATGTCTCCTTCTATGCGTTACACATTTCACGACAAAATTATAATACCCTCTGCAAGGGTATAAAAAAAAACGCTAAAAGTGCCCTCAGGTACTTTATATATATATATATATGTATATACTTTATGGAGTCGGAGATGCTTCCTTGTGTCTGTTACATATATTTGCACAAATACATAATACCCTTTTTACTCATTTGTAATGGGATTAGGGTATGAAAAATTGTATATTTATCGGAGCGTGTATTACAGATCTAACAAACACTTACATCCGACTATTAAACATCACAAATAATAATAATAAATAGAAGACTTGAAAAATATATTTCCTATGAGCCACTCAGTTAATATAATATTCTACACCCACCTTATGTCGAAAGACGAAATCAAGTATTAGCAAAATTAAATAGAAATGTTACCCAATAATTTAACTTTGCACGGAATATAGCGACAGTTTCAGACTAGAATCAGAAACAATTTCCACAAATAACTTTTATAAACAAAAGTTGAGATTAAAAGACGAGGAATTCCACATACTAACAGAGAAGAAATTAAACCTCAGGTAGATAAATTAATAAGCGAAAAAATCGTACAACCGTCTGTCTCAGAATACAACAGCCCACTCTTACTGATTCCCAAGAAACCTTTACCTGGTTCCATAGACAAAAGATGGCAACTAGTAGAAGATAACTTTAAGATTAATAAAAAAAACAAGTAAGTACCCTGGACCCTCTTCTACCAACACCAAATGCAGCTCGCACTGCGTGCTTGTTTACTTCAGCGGTAAAAAAAAAACATTAAAAAAATGTTTCCTCGATAGGTCTCGAACGCGTGACACACCACACTACATGCTGCCGCCTCTACTCAACAGCCACACCAACAATTCAGTCTCAGTGAGAAAAAAACAGATCAAAATATCAGCCTAGAAAAAAATACAACCGCAATTGCAATGCTGTTGATAGAATTCAATATATGTATGTCATGTATAAAAATTTTTTTGCAATTTTCCCTAGCTGCCGCAAACACGAAGCCATCCAAAACACGTTTTCATTGTTTTTCTTAACTGATCTTGATGAAATTTTTAGTAGAGCTTATTGTGCTATAGAATATTGGTATAATCTTAAAAATGCAATCAATTTAAAAATTTAGTTTAAGTTGGTGGGTAGTTTAAATGTATTTGATTTATTGATGCGTAGTGGCTTTTAACCATTTTTTATGGGTTCAGGGTATATACAAAATAGATGCCTCAACACTACTTGCCGCCGCCTCTACTCAACATCCACACAAACATTTGAGTCTTAACGAGAAAAAAGACAAATTCAAATTGCAACACAGAAAACCAACAATTGCAATGCTCCTGATAGAATTCAAAGCAGAGGCGCACGAATGTGTGTGTGTATACAGAAATTCTTGGAATATACGCTAGCTTTTGCCGACACGTGCGCAACTAAAATATATAACTTTTGTGTTTCTTAACCGATCTTTTGCTCTGTTCTCAAAAAGTTTATTTTAATTAGATTGTGGCTTAAATTGGTGGGCAATACAAGTTGGATTATTAACTTGATTTATATTTTTTTGAAATGATTTTGAAACTGATCGGACGGTAAACAAATAACTTTCATACAAACGTTTTCCGCCAATTTACCACTGTTGCGGGTGGAATTTTCCAAATCGCTGAAATCCGTATTTATTAAGTTCTTATGTAGAGCTTTGAAAATAAGTTTGAAGCAAATCGGACACAACTTAAAACTTCGCCCAAAAAATCTTTTAATCGCATTCCCCCCGAAGAAGTTTGAATTCTGCGAAAAGTGTGAAACACGTATCAAATGATTTTTCTTATAGATCTCTGGAAATGAATTTGAGCGCGAAACGTCACCCACCAAATCTTTGACCTCCATTTCCACCAAGGGGGAACGGATTTTCCTAAAAGTGTGAAACACCCCTCAAATGAATTTGAACAAAGATCTTTGAAAATAAGTTTGAGGCCGATCGGATGGTAAACAAAAAAGTTACATACAAAAGTTATTTCGCGATTTTCCCACACTTGCGGATGGAATTTCCCGAAACGTGCACCTACATCACATAAGGTAGCTATAGTGAAAATTTCAGTTATATATTTAGATATATATATATATATATATATATATATATATATAATATATATATATATATATATATATATATATATATATATATATATATATATATACTAGCTGCTTTTACCCGGCGTTGCACGGGTAATACTCCATCTCAAAACAAATTTACTAATGTAACTCGAACTAATTATCTGATGTTACCCGGAGTTTCGCTGTCAAAACGTTCTTTACGATCTAAAAAGTTGCCAAATATTTCTGATAAGATTGATTATTTCGCCTTCTCACATTTAGCTCACTCCAAACACAATTGTGCTGGGGCTACCCAGAGGACACTTGGTCTGTTTTAAGAGACCGGAAGTATGTGAGTTGCTAGAATCGCTCGAAAATAAAATAATTTTACTTCAATACTCGAGACGATTCCATCCTCCATCCCCCCACATATAATTAATTTATATTAATGGGCATAAAAGTTCTCTTCACTTTTTTAGAACTTCTATATTAGAAAAAGATTATTCTTAAACTATTATAAAGACAATCTGTCCCTTCTTTAAAAACTGCTTTAAAATAAACTTAAAGCTACATGGGATTAAAACGTTAATCTGTTCAACTTAAATTTGTGTTTTGTAATTTTTTTTATTTACAATCTATTGAAAAAAAAGAGTATATATGAATAAAAAATTCAAAATATATATCAAAAGATTCTAGACAATTTCATCATGGTTACGTTAAAGTTCCCCAATTTATTTAAGAACTCCCTTGTTACAAAAATTAAAGTTCCCTTTAGAACTTCTTTGGCTTAAAATATAATTATTTTTAACTCATTAAAAATATAAATTTTCCCAAACGAAATTTATATCTTCTAACAGTTTACACAAAACTGATAGGCTTGCTAGATTTATTTTTATTATGACTTTTAATTTGCAATCTATCTGGAAAATGAGTAATTTTAGATACATCAATTAAAGTTCCCTCTAGAACTTCTTTAGTCCAAAAAACTATGCTTAAATTTTTAAACTATTTAATCGTCAAAATTTAATTTGAATTCATTAAAAATACAAATTTTCCTAAATGCAGTTTATATCTAAACGTTTTGACTAAAATTATGGGCTTGCTACATTTGTTACTATATTTTTTAACTTACAGATAGATCTGAAAAATAAGTAAATTTAAAAGACAGAAAATTAAAAATATTTTTTAAACGACGTTAAAGTTCTCCATATTATTTTAGAACTCCATTGTCACTTAAATTTTTTAGAGTTTATTTTGCCTAAATAAAACTATGCTTAAATTATTCAACTATTGTTGGAAAATTATTTTGTGAACTGTTTTTTTCCTACGGACAGAAACAAAAACAACCTATGCCTAACTCAAAACAATACTATAAAACCAGTTATTACGTTAAAGTTCTTCATTTCATTTAAGAACTTCATTGTAAACAACATTTGCAGATTTACCAAGAGGTGCTAAAATGATAAGGTTGCTAGCTGAGCTTACTCTAGAACAGGCTACATAAAACTGTCCATGAGTAAAGCAATCTTCTGTAAGATCTAACCCAGTTAGCTTTAAAGTCTGACCTTGCGATTTGTTAATTGTAATTGCGAAGCAGACTTTTAAGGGAAATTGAAGTCTCTTAAACTGAAAAGGAAGATCTGATGGTATAAGCGGGATCCTTGGTAAAAATACTGATTCTCCTTTGGCACATCCAGTAACGGTAGTCTCAATGACATTTTTATGAAGAGCTTTCACTTGCAGTCGAGTACCATTGCATAATTTTGGTGGATTTAGATTCCGCAATAACATTATAGGTGCACCGACTTTAAGAGTTAGAATATGCGGGGGAGCTCCTGCTGGGTTCAAAGTATTAAGAAACTCGACGGGGTAGTGAACTGCGTCATCGATGTCTGCAACAGAATCGATAGACCTATATTGAATTCGATCGCCATCAAGTGATTTAAGTAGCAAGTCATTAATATAGGCGGCTCTTTCATTTTTTGCAGTTAAAATTGCTCGTTCCGATAACCAATTTGGCGGTTTTGCCAATATGCTGCAAACATTCGGGTACACAATTGTGATAACCTCTTCAAGAGTCGTTACGACACTACCTAAACATGATGGGATATCAACTTTTCCTTCAACTGTGGGATATGTACCATCTCCTATTTTAAGTAATACTTCTGCAAAAATACCAGTTGAAGCATTACTATTCAAGTGAACACGCATATTTGTCCTTAATGCAAGTTTTTGAATTTGAGGCCACAAAAATGAGGATTTTAGGCATGACTTTTTTTCATCAGCTCTTGTTCCCCTAGGTATTACAGGAAGTGTTTGACGAAAGTCTCCAGCTAAAAGAACGGTTATGCCTCCCATAAGGAAGTCATTATCTCGCAAATCCTTTAGTGTTCTGTTCAGAGCTTCAAAGCCACGGTGCCATGGTGCACTCATCCCAAACAATAAGGCTGCAATCTTTGAGTACCTTGGCAAAATTAGATTGCTTTGAAATAGAACATTGAGGTAACTCTGCATTTATTAAATTAAATGGAAGTTTGAATGCAGAGTGTGCTGTTCGACCCCCATTAAGCAATGTGGCAGCTATACCTGAGGAAGCTACAGCCAATGCTATTTTCTGACTTTATCTTACTTTAGCTAACAACAAATTTAGTAAAAATGTTTTACCTGTACCACCAGGGGCGTCCAAAAAAAATATTTATTTTAAATATCGTATACGCTTTTCTGTTCGTTATTCAAGAGAGGCTCGTTATCTATAACAATTTCATTTAAAATGTTATTATCATAACTAATTTCCCGAAGATAATCTCTATTCTGCAGAATTTCTATCGATCTACATGGGTTAGGCAGCCCGTATGCCGTCAAACATTGTCCTCCTAAGGACAACACCATGTCTTCAAGATATATCAGACAGTTATTTAAAATTTTTTTCATAACTGCATCTACATTAGGACCAGCTATGAGTTTCATTTCTTTAATAATGTCTTCTGAAAGGCTTTCTTTATATTTGTTCCACCAACTTAAGGCATCGGATACTTGACAAAATACCAAAATGGTTGCAAAAAGTTCTCGCAATTTAAACGGAACTTGACACAGAACAGCTTCCGCCATTGTAGAGTCCCAATGACTATCGTTTTCAAGTAAGCCCAAAGCTTTGCAAGCTAATTGAAACGATTCATAAATAGTTCCATTGACAGTTTTTAGATACGAATATGAGGTTGGCCCTCGTACCTCATGAAGTAAAATTCTCAAGTAATAACATTCACTGTTATTGGGGTGTACTGTATACACCCTTCCCAAAGCTTGATCTTTTTTAACTCCAGGAAAGTGAACTACTTCACTTCCCCGTTTCCTTCTTTCAAACTTATTCTTATTCCACGTGTAATAAGAAGGAACTTCCACATACAACAGTGTTTTCGCAAATTCGTCTTTTGTGCAAAGTTCAAAAAATGCTAGAAGGGTTGTGTGGGATGGGTTACTAAGCTTTTCCCGAATTTGATTTCAATTGGTTGGGTTGAAGTAAATGCGCTGCCCATTTTCTAAGTGTACCGCCAAGTGCGTAACAGTCGGAAACCTTTCATGTATGGGAAATGCGAGAATTCTCCATACTGCTTCTGAACTGCTAATATATCTACCACTTTCATACATTTTAACCTCATCTTTCTGATTTTCAAGCGTAAAAGATGCTTGATCACTACCCTTATTTACATATTTGCATATGTATTTTATTGACTTAACAGAACTGCAGTACTCAATATTTATATGGGGCTCAAATGTGCGTAAGAGAACACTATTATAGGGCACAACCCAACGGTTATCTAGAATTTTTCCATTAATTTCAACAGTAAAGCCACCATCTTGTGGAGCTCTTCGCCGGTATTGAGGATAACCGTCATTTCCTGTGATAGTTTCACTAAGCAACTGTCGAGGAAATCTTTTTGTACATTTGCCATCTTCATACAGGGTTATTTAAGGTTCATTGTACCGCATGGCCCATGAACCATGTTAGCCTTGACTATTTCAAACAATAGTTGATCGTTTTGATGATCTGGAATTTCTGCACAGATAATACCATCAATTTGATCGGGCATAATATGTTTTTCTAACCATAGCAAAATGTGAATATGTGGTAGACCACGCTTTTGCCACCCCACAGAGTACATAAAACACTGAACTTTACCAAACAAATTGCCTTTTGTTAAAAAAGACTTTAAAGCTTTTACTTTTAAGTGAAAGACTCTAGCAATAATGGCATGGCGATCATGCGTTTTTTGCCCTGGCATCAAAACATCTGCAATATCTTTCCATTTAGGGTTGCAAGTAAATGTAATGAAAAGATCAGGACGCCCGTGGTGTCGAACATACGTCATTGCGTCCTGAGTTTTCTCATGCATGTATTTGCCGACCCAGTAAAGGTAGATGGAAGAACTACTAACTGAACAAGCTGAAAAGCATCCACATCTTGCCTGCCAATAGCATCTTGAAGGTGTATATAACTATCTGCCCTGAGTTGTGCTTGGTTGTTTCGTATGAAATTCAGTCTTTCAGTTTCAATTTTTGCATACATGTCAACTAAAAACTGACTGAATAGAGATCGGCAATAAAGTAAATGATTGGCCTGAGATTTCCGAATCATTATTCTGTATGTGTAAAAACTAATTGCTGAAACAGTTTTTTCAGAGGCAATTTTGTGAGGGGGAATATCCGGAATATCCATCCTCTCCACGACAAAAAAGAAGTGGATATTGCAATGCATCATAGGAACGGTGAACTTCACTAATGCGTTGCAATTTATTATTATGGCTTTCCACAATAATATCTCGCTTCTTAAACTGCTGACCAACTATTAGAAGAGCTACTTCACTTACGGTGGGGGGATTCATACGTCCTTTATGCAAATCAGTTATTTTTTTATTGGCTTGAATAACCATTTTAAAATCAGTACACTTGCTGGGAATTTTATCAAATGCACTTTTAAAATTTTTAACGTAAGAGTTAAAATTGTGCAACATTGATTGAAGTGATTTCACTAAACCTAATCTCACATGTGCTATGTTTTTGCATCTAAGTTGCGCTTCCCTGTCATCCTCACCAACAAAATAAATTTGTAAAAATTGGGGATCTTGTTCAAGGCCTGGCAAAATACTACCAACTAAATGATACACTATACCTTGCACCTTAAATGTAGGCATAAAGCCGGTGTCTCGAATTCTGTTGCATCCAAATGATGTCATTTGAAAACAGCTATTATATTTTCTTATGCGGTCTATAAAATGAGTGTACTCAGGGTGATCACCCTTTAATAAGCTGTTAAGAGGTTCTGGTAAAAGCTCGAAAGAAGGAAGTTGAACTTTACCAGATTTGCAGCACAGTCCCTGCGATTCATTTTTCCATTTTAGCGCATCACAAAACTTACATTTATAGCTCATGGAACCAAGTACAACAGTTTTGTCTGCGTTATATGCTATTTGGGAATCGTACGTAAGGCCAGACTTTTCATAGGCGCAATCGTCTTTCCGATCGTGCGTTAGGATGGCTCTGTTCGTGACGATTAACAGCTTTTCGGTGGACATCAGGGTTAAGAGTCTGATATAATCTGACCGCAGCTTGGTGCACCTCAGGATTCTCAGCCTGATATTTTAAAGCTGAAGCTCGGTGCACCTCAGGATTCTCTGCCTGATATTTTAAAGCTGATGCTCGGTGCACCTCCGGATTTTCTGCCTGGTATTGTGAAGCAGCAACTCGGTGCACCTCAGGATTCTCAGCCTGATATTTTAAAGCTGAAGCTCGGTGCACCTCCGGATATTCTGCCTGGTATTGTGAAGCACCAACTCGGTGCACCTCAGGATTCTCAGCCTGATATTTTAAAGCTGAAGCTCGGTGCACCTCCGGATTTTCTGCCTGGTATTGTGAAGCAGCAACTCGGTGCACCTCAGGATTCTCAGCCTGATATTTTAAAGCTGAAGCTCGGTGCACCGCAGGATTTTCAGTCTGATATTTCGCTGCTGCAGCTCGATGCGCTTCAGGATTTTTAACTTGGTAAATTTTTGCTTCTACTCGGTGCACCTCAGGATTCTCAGCCTGGTATTTTGAAGCAGCAACTCGGTGCACCTCAGGATTCTCAGCCTGATATTTTAAAGCTGAAACTCGGTGCACTTGAGGATGCTCAGCCTGATATTTTTTAACTGCAGCTCGATGCACTTCAGGCTGAGAAGCCTGATATTGTTTTGCTGCATCTCTTAGCTCTTTAATATGCTCAACGCGATATTTTTTGGCTGCCACATTAAGCTGCTTTTTCCTAATTCTATCAGAAAATCGAGTTCTTTTACTCACAGCTTTCTCTCTAAAATTTGCGTTCGAATTATTTTCAGAACCAGAATCTATAATGGACAAAGTATAAGACGGAATATACACATCAAAATGGCCATTTGAAAGGTCCCCCGTAAAACGCAATCTTTCGACTGGGTTTGCTTCTGAGCCACATTTCATTTAAAATTGTTGGTTATGATACACTTCAAAAAGCAGACCATACATTTTCCCAGCTGCATATAATTCACACGTGCTACCATATGTATGGGGCTGTAACATATCGGCTAAATAGTGTGAAGGTGAATTATAATTGTTCCCATCAGCATTATGGGTAAAAACTGCAAACTATCTCCTGACCATATAAAACATATTATATAGCTCTAAAGAGGCAAGCGCCATCGCCTATTATATGAACAACGTGATGAGGCACCATGACCCCATTTATGTTAACATCCTCAGTACCCATAATGTGTTAAAGTCAAAAAAAATGGAAGAAAAGTCTCAACTCTTAAACTATCAATTGCTATACACCCAATACAATAAGATGTACACTTAAGTTTGATATTTTTAAAGTAAGTGGAAAGAAGTACTTATGTATGTAGCTAAAAATAAATATTTATAAAGATTTTAGGAATATAAAATACTTGCAATCCTTATCCAGTCAACACAAAACAAAGAAACATACAAACGCGTTCTAACTAAAAATGTCAATGGAGCACCAAAAATTTTCTTAATCGTACGCAATCGAAAAACAATTAATTATAATAAATTGATAAATTTTAAATCAATTGATAATAATCAAACACTTAGGTATTAACTTGTACTATTTTTATTTTTAATTTAAGCTCGCACGTGGAAAATTTAAAATATGGTGGTGTTGGTCGATCTGATTTGTTGCGCTGCAAGCAAAAAAGAAATTCTCTAACAACTATCGTGTTGCGCTTCAAAGAGGGACGCACATATGTTTATTTACATAATTATTCCACGCATGTTTATTTATTAAAAGCACAATTAGTGTAAAAAACGAAGCAACCACCACATGGCGGCATCACTAAGTCTTGAACCTGGGTGTTTAGGCACGCGACATGTGGCTACGCATACCACACCGCCATAACCCTTAAAATTGTTGACACTGCAAACTCGAATCAAGTAGGATACGGCTCGATATGAAAAAATATATTGTTGCATAAAGTTAGGTAAGTGTGTATATTTACCCTTAGAATTCACAAATTTTTATTTTTTGTATTGATTTTCATTTTGTTGCATTACAAAATTCCAAAAATTGTCAGAAAATGCAGCTATTTTCAAGACGTTTCTGGCATTTGTCAAAAAGAAAATTCATTTATGTAAGATGTTTAACAGTTTCTCCTTTTTCAACAAAAGACCACCAAACTTTCTAGTTTTGTGAAAATATTTTTTTTTTTTTTTTAAAGACTTGATATTAGCTTCTGCTGCAAATTTCAAAATATATTTTATCGCACTGATATTTCTCATGCGACAACAAAATTACATTCACAATGCTACGTTTTCTAAGGTTCAACGTGGAAAGCGGAGCTATGTTATAAAAACAACTTCTAAGCCGATTGGATGGTAAAAAACCTTCATACAACCGTTTGCCGCAAATTGACGTAGGACTTTCCAAAAACACCTATTCATTAAATTCTCATGTAGAGCTCTAAGAATAAAGTTTGACGCAAATCGGACAAAACTTAAAACTTCTCCAAAAATATCTTAGAATCGCACTTTCAGCTGAAGAAGCTTTGATTTTACGAAAAATGTGAAACACGTCTAAAATAAATTTTCATATAGATCTTTGGAAATAAATTTGAGCGCGAAACGTCACCCACCAAATCTTTGACCTCCATTTCCACCAAGGAGGAACGTATTTTTCGAAAAGTGTGAAACACCCCTCAAATGAATTTTAACAAAGATCTTTGAAAGTAAGTGTGGGGCCGATCGGATGGTAAACAAAAAACTTTCATGCAACCGTTTTCCGCCAATTTACCACTGTTGCGGGTGGAATTTTCCAAATCGCTGAAATACGTATTTATTAAGTTCTTATTTAGAGCTTTGAAAATAAGTTTGAAGGAAATCGGACACAACTTAAAACTTCGCCCAAAAAATCTTTAAATCGCATTCCCCCCGAAGAAGTTTGAATTCTGCGAAAAGTGTGAAACACGTATCAAATGATTTTTCTTATAGATCTCTGGAAATGAATTTGAGCGCGAAACTTCCCCCACCAAATCTTTGACCTCCATTTGCACCAAGGAGGGATGGATTTTTCAAAAAGTGTGAAACACCCCTCAAATGAATTTGAACAAAGATCTTTGAAAATAAGTGTGGGGCCGATCGGATGGTAAACAAAAAACTTTCATACAACCGTTTTCCGCCAATTTATCAATGTTGCGGGTGGAATTTTCCAAATCGCTGAAATATATTTGTTAAGTTCTTATTTAGAGCTTTGAAAATAAGTTTGAAGCAAATCGGACACAACTTAAAACTTCGCCCAAAAAAATTTTAAATCGCATTCCCCCCGAAGAAGTTTGAATTCTGCGAAAAGTGTGAAACACGTCTCAAATGATTCTTCTTATAGATCTCTGGCAATGAATTTAAGCGCGAAACGTCACCCACCAAATCTTTGACCTCCATTTGCATTTGTTAAGTTCTTATTTAGAGCTTTGAAAATAAGTTTGAAGCAAATCGGACACAACTTAAAACTTCGCCCAAAAAATTTTTAAATCGCATTCCCCCCGAAGAAGTTTGAATTCTGCGAAAAGTGTGAAACACGTCTCAAATGATTCTTCTTATAGATCTCTGGCAATGAATTTAAGCGCGAAACGTCACCCACCAAATCTTTGACCTACATTTGCATTTGTTAAGTTCTCATTTAGAGCTTTGAAAATAAGTTTGAAGCAAATCGGACACAACTTAAAACTTCGCCCAAAAAAAAATTTTTAAATCGCATTCCCCCCGAAGAAGTTTGAATTCTGCGAAAAGTGTGAAACACGTCTCAAATGATTCTTCTTATAGATCTCTGGCAATGAATTTAAGCGCGAAACGTCACCCACCAAATCTTTGACCTCCTTTGGCACCAAGAAGGAACGGATTTTTCGAAAAGTGTGAAACACCCCTCAAATGAATTTGAACAAAGATCTTTGAAAATAAGTTTGAGGCCGATAGGATAGTAAACAAAAAAGTTCCATACAAACGTTATTTCGCGATTTTCCCACACTTGCGGATGGAATTTCCCGAAACCCCGTCTTAACGTGCACCTACATCACATTAGGTAGTTACAGTAAAAATTTCAGCTTCCTAGCTCTTACGGTTTGGGCTGTGCGTTGATCGCCAATCAGCCAGTCAGTCAGTCAGTCAGTCAGTCAGTCAGTCAGGACAAACAGTTTTATATATAGAGATGTTTAACAGTTTCTCCTTTTTCAACAAAAGACCACCAAACTTTCTAGTTTTGTGAAAATAATTTTTTTTTTTTTAAAAGACTTGATATTAGCTTCTGCTGCAAATTTCAAAATATATTTTATCGCACTGATATTTCTCATGCGACAACAAAATTACATTCACAATGCTACGTTTTCTAGGGTTCAACGTGGAAAGCGGAGCTATGTTATAAAAACAACTTTTAAGCCGATTGGGTGGTAAAAAACCTTCATACAACCGTTTGCCGCAAATTGACGTAGGACTTTCCAAAAACACCTATTCATTAAATTCTCATGTAGAGCTCTAAGAATAAAGTTTGACGCAAATCGGACAAAACTTAAAACTTCTCCAAAAATATCTTAGAATCGCACTTTCAGCTGAAGAAGCTTTGATTTTACGAAAAAATGTGAAACACGTCTAAAATAAATTTTCATATAGATCTTTGGAAATAAATTTGAGCGCGAAACGTCACCCACCAAATCTTTGACCTCCATTTCCACCAAGGAGGAACGTATTTTTCGAAAAGTGTGAAACACCCCTCAAATGAATTTGAACAAAGATCTTTGAAAATAAGTTTGGGGCCGATCGGATGGTAAACAAAAAACTTTAATGCAACCGTTTTCCGCCAATTTACCACTGTTGTGGGTGGAATTTCCCAAATCGCTGAAATACGTATTTATTAAGTTCTTATTTAGAGATTTGAAAATAAGGTTGAAACAAATCGGACACAACTTAAAACTTCGCCCAAAAAATTTTTAAATCGCATTCCCCCCGAAGAAGTTTGAATTCTGCGAAAAATGTGAAACACGTCTCAAATGATTTTTCCTATAGATCTCTGGCAATGAATTTGAGCGCGAAACGTCACCCACCAAATCTTTGACCTCCATTTGCACCAAGGAGGAACGGATTTTCCTAAAAGTGTGAAACACCCCTCAAATGAATTTGAACAAAGATCTTTGAAAATAAGTTTGAGGCCGATCGGATGGTAAACATAAAAGTTACATACAAACGTTTTTCGCGATTTTTCCACACTTGCGGGTGGAATTTCCCGAAACCCCGTCTTAACGTGCACCTACATCACATTAGGTAGCTACAGTGAAAATTTCAGCTTCCTAGCTCTTACGGTTTGGGCTGTGCGTTGATCACCAATCAGTCAGTCAGTCAGTCAGTCAGTCAGTCAGGACAAACAGTTTTATATATAGAGATACTAATCTAGAATGTCAAGTTTGGTGACTCTAGCTCTTATTATTTACCACAATTGCTCAAAAACCGGATTTCGATATCGATTTTTATCGACATACAGCTAATTTCCAGTCACTAGCTCTTATAGGTTCTGAGATCCTCGCGTTCATACATACGGACGGACGGACAGACAGACGGACATGGCTAGATAGACTCGTCTGTTGATGCTGATCAAGTATATATATACTTTATGGGGACGGAGATGATTCCTTCTGCCTGTTACCCATTTTACTCATTATCAATGGGTTCAGAGTAAAATTATTGACTGACCATCTCCAACTTCCAAGAATAGAAAATATTTTTGATCAACTAGGACGAGCAAAATATTTTTCATGTCGCGACCTAATGTCTGGATTCCACCAGATTGAACTTCATAAATTTTCTCAAAATATAACTTCTTTTTCAACGAGCAATGGGCCTATCGGTTCACGCGATTACCATACTGATTTAAAATAGAGCCAAACTCATTCCAAAGATTGATGACAATAGCACTATCAGGTCTTGAACCTTCTCAAGCTTTCCAATATAAGGATGACGATAGTTATTGGCTGTTCCGAAGTCAAATGATTAATAAAAACCTAACAAATGATTTTAATGTGTGCCGAAAGCACAACATTAAGCATGATTGTAGACTCGGCTCTTGTTGCTGATCAGGAATATATATACTTTCTGGGGTCGGAAATTCATTCTTCTGCCTGTTGCATACATTTGTAGAAATACATTATACCCTTGCAGAGGGTATTATAATTTTGTCGTGAAATGTGTAACGCATAGAAGGCGACATCTCCGACCCCATAAAGTATATATATTCTTGATCAGTATCAACAGCCGAGTTGATATAGCCATGTCCGTCTGTCCGTCTGTCTGTTTCTATGCGAACTAGTCTCTCAGTTTTAAAGCTATCTTTATGAAACTTTGCAGACATCTCTCTTTCTGTCGCACGCAGTTCATATGTCAAAACCAACAGGATCGGACCAATTTATCATATAGCTGCCATAGGAACGATCGGTCGAAAAGTAGGTTCTTGTATGAAAAACATTTTTGTTTATAAAGATTTCTTGACTAAACTCGGTATTTATTAGTTTTTCTACGCTCCCCCTATATATGCAAAATCCTATTAAGATCGGACAACTATATCATATAGCTGCCATAGGAACGATCGGTCGAAAATTAAGTTTTTGTGTAGAACATTTTTATGTTTTTCAAGATATCTTGACCAAACTCGGTATTTATTAGTTTAACTCAGCTCCCCATATATATGCAAATTTCTATTAAGATCGGGCAAATATATCATATAGCTGCCATAGGAACGATCGGTCGAAAATTAAGTTTTTGTATGGAAAATTTTTATGTTTTTCAAGATATCTTGACCCAACTCGGTATTTATTAGTTTACCTAAGCTCTCCATATATATGCAAATTTCTATTAAGATCGGGCAACTATATCATATAGCTGCCATAGGAACGATCGGTCGAAAATTAAGTTTTTGTATGGAAAATTTTTATGTTTTTCAAGATATCTTGACCAAACTCGGTATTTATTAGTTTTACTACGCTCCCCATTTACATGCATAATCCTATAAAGATCGGACAACTATATCATATAGCTGCCATAGGAACGATCGGTCAAAAATTAAGTTTTTGTATGGAAAATTTTTATGTTTCTCAAGATATCTTGACCAAACTCGGTATTTATTAGTTTTACTACGCTCCCCATATATCTGCAAAATCCTATTAAGATCGGACAACTATATCATATAGCTGCCATAGGAACGATCGGTTGAAAATTAAGTTGTTGTATGAAAAACTTTTTTTTTTTGCCAAGGACATGGACGTATGCCAGACAGAAGCAAGCACAAAGTGTTTAGAATTCGTGATAACCGAAAAGGTTCGGCCTGCAAGGGTATTAAATCTTCGGCGTGCCGAAGATAGCCCTTCTTTCTCGTACCCATTTTCAATGGGTTCAGGGTTAAAAAGTTATAGCAAGAATTGAAATGGAATTCTCGACCTATGTTAATTCATCCAAAGTCTAGAAATATAGTGGCACCGAGCAAAAAGATGTTTTAAAACACTTCAATAGATACTTTCAAAATATGGCAAGAGTAGAGCTTCTCAAGCCGTGCAAGGAGGTCATACAGGCATTTCAAAAGCATTAGCAAAAATTAAAAAATATTTCTAATGGAAGAATAATAAAAATACAATAAATGTCAGAAATGTCAAAAAGCTAAGGCTACCAAGCACATTAAAACACCATTAACTATTACAGACACACTAACAAGTGTTTTTGACAAAGTACGAGTGGACACCATTAGTCCATTACCTAAGTCCGAAAATGGTATCAACTACGCAGTCACGATTATTTGTGACTTATACAAATATTTTGTTGCCATACCTATAGCGATTAAAACCGCGAAAAGCGTAGTAAAAGCTTTATTCGAATCCTTTATTCTAAAGTAGGATCCAATAAATAAATTAATATCTAAATATAGACAACATTACGTCTACAGCACACCACCACCTGACGTTGGGAATTGTGGAACGAAGTCACTGAACCTTAAATGAGTACATACGTTCCTACTTATCTGCTCATACAACTGATTGGGACGTATGGATTCAATATTTTGTTTATTGTTACAATACAACCCCATCCATGGCACATGATTATTGTTCATATGAGCTAGTTTTTAGCAAAAACCCAAACCTACCAAATTATTTTAAAATCATTGATAAAATAGAATCACTTATAATGTAGAAGATTACGCAAGGAAAACTATAAGAGAGCTGGAAATAGCCCGAATGCTTCACCGTCATCTTCGTCAACGCTGCCAATAAACCATGGCTTCATATATTCGGCACACGTTGTAGTATTCTTTGGCCCATCGCAATTGCCAAATTTCTGGACATCATAGGCATAACGACTTGATAGGTCCTCAAAAACTTAGGATTTAATTTTAGGCCACTACCAAATTGGGTGCGTTAGCAATAAGGTCGCAAACATTATAACGTCTAGCATCTTAGATTGTACTTATTTTTATTTTTTTTTTAATTTTAAAAATCTGTGTTTTTGCTTTTGCTCTTAATTCGGTATTCGATCTTCTTTTGTTGTCATTTTCAAACCAACTAAAAGCTCAAAATGTGTCGCAATGCTTTGATTCGTTAATTTTGTAATAATTTCGTTAACAGTAGTAGACATCGTTTGATAGAGCCAACAAAATTTGGTAAATGAGTCAATAATCGCCAAAATGTGTTTGTAGTCTTTATGCTTCGACTCAAGTGTAAGGAAACGTCTTCCTTCTGTAGTGGGTGTAGCTGTCCATCTTGCTTGCCTCTTTTGCGATTTGTTAAAATACACCGAACGCAACACTCTATGTACTTCTTAATCTTCTCTTCGAGGTTTAAAATAAAATATTCCTTGCAAATTAATTATTTGTTCTTTTTTGCTGCAAAATGGCCTTTGTTATGAGCATAGCCAATAATTCATTTTTGCATGTCACTAGGTACTACTCATAATCCTTTATAAGTTTGTATAGAATACCTGATTTTATGAAGTAGTAGTTAAAACTACCTTAACTGCTTTTATCTTACATAGCAATACTGATACTACCTTCGTTAATTATCATTACTGGGTGTCTGCTGAGAGCATCGACATGCTTCATTCAGCGTGCCACCCTGGTGCATAAACTTTGTTTCTCTAGATTTTTAGAGAATGCGTTACCGTATGTTACAAGATTAAAATTAATACCTAAAAGATTCACTTTAAACTTTGTCAATGCTTCTGTGACTGCCAAAATTTCTATCTCGTAGCTGCGGTATTTACGTTGGGCATCCGTAGTCTTTTTTGTCATATAGTAAACTGGATGCAGTTGACAATCCTCGGGGCTTTTCTGCAATAAAACTGCTCCAAAGCCATCAATCGATGCGTCTGTCTGTACCTCTGTCTCATACTTTGTCTTGTAAATACTTAACACAGGGTTCTCAGTAAGAAGCTTTTTCAATATGAAAAACGAATTCTTATCTTCTATTTCAAGTCTAAATTTCGCTTTATTCTTGGTCAACTCCGTTAAAGGTCTAGCTATTGTAGCATAATTTGCAATACATTTTCTAAAATAGCCTGTCAAGCCTAAGAAACTTATTTGGTTCATAGTTCGAAATAAGTTCTTGCACTTTTTGTCGTAAACGTCAGCGATGGCTTCCGAACCACGTAAAAATCTAGTATAAACTCTTTATCATCTATTAGAATTGGATGTTGGAAGTGTCCAGTTGGTTTGATTATATTCTCATTGGCCAATCCAATAAGAAACAATTGGCAGATTTCTAGCTTCGGCTTGCCAATTTCACGATAAAAATCTTCACGGATGATATAGAGTTTACTGCCAGTATCAAATAACGCTACACATTTTTTATTTGACACAAAAACTTCTTTACAGGTTAAATCGGTATTGATTTGCAAACTGCGTGTATTAGATATTAATGCCTCACTTTTCTCAATTTGTTCACAATTTTTCGAAATATGACCGTACTGATTGCATCTAAAACATTTTCTTCCTTTATTTTTATTTTGACAATAAGTAGAGGTATGCCCTTTTTCACCACAGTTAAGGCACTTCACATATTTTTAGGCATCTTTGTTTAAATTTAAAGCTTTTTTGTCTCTTTCTTTCACTACAATCGGTTCGGTTTGTTTTCTCCTTTTCGACTCAACACTCTTTTTATACCCTGAACCCATTGTAAATGGGTAATTAGATTGGGTACCTTAGATTGTAGCCGTGCAGATGTTGATGAATGCATGTGGTGGAGTTCGCGCTGGATCCGGCTCATCTTCGTCGGCAATATGGGCTGTGGGTCAAAGGGGGGATACCACTATGCTTCTTGCACGTTATTTTAATTACTTAAAATAGTTTTTGGGAATGACTATCCTCGAGTCGGGGCAGGAGAAGGATAAGAGAGAAGAAGAAGAGATTTAGAAAGTAGACTTCCTCAAGCGTCCATAATGGTGTTATGGGCACCGCATGTTGGGATACCGTGGCCGTATGCCCTAACCTACCATGGTCACCAGGCTGCTCGCCTATCTGCGACACACTATGGCGTTATTCTTTTAGTGACGGCGTACTTCGGTGCGACATGATTTCCGGATTAAAACGGAAGCTTATTCAAGATTCATTATAAATAATTTATTTCGGAACATGATTATTCATACCAAAACAGAAATAATACTAAGGAAATTCAAAAGATTCACTACTGATAATTACTATATAATGCGTACACTAAATAATTCCAAGAAGAATTTTGTATAAGTCAATTACATATTATATAATACAAAGTACACGTTAAATCAGTTATAAAAGAAAAAGATATATATATTTATTTATTTATGTATTTATTTATTTATATGTTATGTTATTTATATTCAACACATTATAAATACAATTAGAAAAATTAAATGCTAAAAGCCTAGATAGAGAACACAAATTTCAAATAGCATCACCGACCGATGGAGGTGTTTTATTTGCCAGTCCGGCCAGCTGTGCCCCTTTTCACAGCTAATTTTGTCAGTGACTCTATTAGAGCCTACATCTAAAAAGAAGGGTGTAAGTAGGAAAAAGTGTTCTACGTAAAATTAAATATAATGTTAATTTGCTATATTATTTAAGAATATACCATAAATAGGAGAAAAAAAGGAGGAAGATTGTTAATAAAGTATAGAACTATATGCTAGATATACAGAGTGTTAAGTAGATAGAATAAAAAGATAGTATTGGGAAAGTAATGGGAAATCACCGACCCGGTGGGGTCGGTGGGGCCCTGCTCATAGCTGAGAATGGTCAGTGACTTCCCGAAGGTATCCTGAAAGCAACGATTTTATTAGGGGTAGAGAAAGTTCGGTAGAGAAAACGTGATGCAAACTATTGTAATTTTTACATAGCACGCGAAAAGAATTGTGCATAGCGTAGTCTGTTGTGCACGTTGATAGGAAAAAGGGGCGGTAATTTCTGGTTGGTCTAGCTGGAACAGAGAATTGAAGACGCCCTAACAGAAAAGGAGAATCTATATCGCCAACACCCAACTTAAGTAGAAAGACAACACCGAGAATTGTCCTATGGTTGTTTAACGACGGAAGATTAAGAAGGCAAGGTCCCTTCAATACAGGGTCCCATTTCTGCCCCAAAAAACTAACTTCTTCTTCTGACCAAGTCTTTATTCATTATCAGAATGTCAGAGGTCTTATTTCAAAACTGAAAAATCGATTCGGATATAATCTCATTTTCAGAAACATGGTTAAACTCAACCATATCTGATTTTTAGATTTTTTCGAATAATTTTATTTTGCATAGAAATGATCGGCCGAGTCGGGGGGTGGGGTATTAATTGCCGTTGAAGCCACTCCAGTCAGAACTTTTCTGTTTTAGTACGCCTACTGATTCTGAGATTGTCTCAGTCAAGGTGTATTTTTCTGCACGGAATATTTATAATTATAGCTCTTATGTTCCTCCTTCTTCTGATATTCAAGTTTATATGAAACATATTTCTTGTATTAAAGAAATTTCTTCACACGTGCGTGATAATGACCTATTTATTGTGTTGGGTGATTTTAATTTGCCGAGCATCTATTGGTCACTTTTCACTGCCGAAAATTATCTAGTGCCCTCAGCACAGCATGACTTAATAGATTGCATGCTTGACCTTTCGTTGTTTCAAATCCATTCAATTTCTAATCATTTTAATAGAACACTTGATCTTGTATTTGTTAACGACTACCTTATTTCTAATGTTTCTAGGTCCCCTCCTTTATCTCTTCCTGAGGATGTATATCATCCTACTTTAGAGGTTGCAATGTTCAATTGTAATCCAATAAGCCCCGCCGTTGCTTTCGCAAAGGAAATTATTCATTGCTGAATCAGCTTATTTATGCAACCGATTGGGCTTTCTTATATGACTCGGTTGATATGAATACTGCTATTAACTTTTTTTATAACACTAAACTCCCTAAACTCCCTCTTAGATATGTGTATTCCCAAGTCAATTCCTTCGACTACCTCTTCAAAGCCACCTTGGTTTACTCCCAGATTAACGAATCTTAAAAATATAAAATCTAAATATAATATAAAATATATATAATATAAAAGTTTAAAAAGTCTGGTTCGTGTACTGACTTGGCTAAATATTCCATAGCCAAGTCGAACTTCTTTCTTCTGAATTCTCAATGCTATGAGAATTATCTAACTCGTTGCAAAAGGCAATTTGCCCTAAATCCAAGACAGTTTTACAATTTTGTAAACTCGAAGCGTAAATCTTCAAGTTTGCCATCTTCTTTTTTTCTCGGGATGGATAAAGCTAGCAATGACTTACTCTTCAGTCTGTCCTAATAATAATTCTTACCCTTATACTATTACTTCGTCTAGTTCTATACCTCCTCCTATTGTTTCCCATTCCTCTCTCCGTTTAGCTTTAAGTTCTTTAAAATCTTCTTTCTCTCCTGGGTCTGACAATATCCCTAGTTTTCTACTCAAGGAGTGTAGTTCTTCCCTTGTTTATCCATTGCTAAAGCTTTTTAATCTATCCCTTGAATCTTCTGTCTTTCCATCTCTTTGGAAAGAATCTTATATCACTCCTCTCCACAAGAAAGGTGGTAAGTCTGATATACTAAATTACAGGGGCGTTGCAAAACTGTTTGCCAATCCTTAATTATTTGAAAAAATAATCTCTTCGAGTTTGCAGCATTTCTGCAAATCAGTTGTTTCCCCTGTTCAACATGGATTCGTAAAGAATCGCTCAACTACGACCAATCTGCTTGAGTTTACTTCCTTGGTAAATTATGCTTTCCTTTAGAAAATGCAAACTGATGTCATTTACACTGACTTCAGTAAGGCGTTTGACTCCGTGCACCATGACATTTTACTTTTTAAAGTTGACCGAATAGATTTTCCTCCGTCTCTTTTGCTTTGGATTAGTTCTTATTTAAAATTATGCTGAGGCTGACTACCTCTAAACAGGTTCACGTTACTTCTGGTGTTCCTCAAGGTAGTCATCTTGGACCTTTACTCTTTACTCTTTTTATAAATGATCTTCCCTCTGTTATATCCCATGCCCGTGTACTCATGTATGCGGACGACATGAAACTTATTCTATCATACACCAATCCCCTACATCATACTCGTCTTCAAGACGATTTGAACGCTATGCAACTTTGGTGCTCGGCCAATCAATTGCATCTGAATTGTTCAAAGTGTATGTTTATGACATTTAATCGTACTACACCTTATCTTGTCAGTTATACAATCGACAATACCCCATTGCAACGTATACTAACAGTTAAGGATCTAGGCGATCTTTTTGATTCTAAACTCTGTTTCAATCTTCACATAGATACCATCGTTTATGAGGCAAAAGGTGTACTTGGATTCATTAAACTATGGTCTACATTACAACGATACTTCTGTAAGACAGATTATTCGCCCTATCCTTGAATACTGCTCTTGCATCTGGTCTCCGCAGTATAACAATAGCCAGGATCATATTGAATCTGTTCAGAAGCAATTTCTGCTTTTTGCCTTATGAGGTTTAAATTGGGACCCTAATCTTTGGTTGCCATCCTATTCCAGCAGGCTTCTTAATTTTCCGTCGTTAAGCAACCATAGGACAATTCTCGGTGTTGTCTTTCTACTTAAGTTGGGTGTTGGCGATATAGATTCTCCTTTTCTGTTAGGGCGTCTTCAATTCTCTGTTCCGGCTAGACCAACCAGAAATTACCGCCCCTTATTCCTATCAACGTGCACAACAGACTACGCTATGCACAATTCTTTTTGCGTGCTATGTAAAAATTACAATAGTTTGCATCACGTTTTCTCTACCGAACTTTCTCTACCCCTAATAAAATCGTTGCTTTCAGGATACCTTCGGGAAGTCACTGACCATTCCCAGCTATGAGCAGGGCCCCACCGACCCCACCGGGTCGGTGATTTCCCATTACTTTCCCAATACTATCTTTTTATTCTATCTACTTAACACTCTGTATATCAAGCATACAGTTCTATTCTTTATTAACAATCTTCCTCCTTTTTTTCTCCTATTTATGCTATATTCTTAAATAATATAGCAAATTAATTATTATATATATATATATATATATATATATATATATATATATATATATATATATATATATATATATATATATATATATATATATATATATATATATATATATATATATATATATATATATATATCTTGTCAGTTATACAATCGACAATACCCCATTGCAACGTATACTAACAGTTAAGGATCTAGGCGATCTTTTTGATTCTAAACTCTGTTTCAATCTTCACATAGATACCATCGTTTATGAGGCAAAAGGTGTACTTGGATTCATTAAACTATGGTCTACATTACAACGATACTTCTGTAAGACAGATTATTCGCCCTATCCTTGAATACTGCTCTTGCATCTGGTCTCCGCAGTATAACAATAGCCAGGATCATATTGAATCTGTTCAGAAGCAATTTCTGCTTTTTGCCTTATGAGGTTTAAATTGGGACCCTAATCTTTGGTTGCCATCCTATTCCAGCAGGCTTCTTAATTTTCCGTCGTTAAGCAACCATAGGACAATTCTCGGTGTTGTCTTTCTACTTAAGTTGGGTGTTGGCGATATAGATTCTCCTTTTCTGTTAGGGCGTCTTCAATTCTCTGTTCCGGCTAGACCAACCAGAAATTACCGCCCCTTATTCCTATCAACGTGCACAACAGACTACGCTATGCACAATTCTTTTTGCGTGCTATGTAAAAATTACAATAGTTTGCATCACGTTTTCTCTACCGAACTTTCTCTACCCCTAATAAAATCGTTGCTTTCAGGATACCTTCGGGAAGTCACTGACCATTCCCAGCTATGAGCAGGGCCCCACCGACCGGGTCGGTGATTTCCCATTACTTTCCCAATACTATCTTTTTATTCTATCTACTTAACACTCTGTATATCAAGCATACAGTTCTATTCTTTATTAACAATCTTCCTCCTTTTTTTCTCCTATTTATGCTATATTCTTAAATAATATAGCAAATTAATTAATATATATAATAAATATATATATATATATATATATATATATATATATATATATATATATATATATATATATATATATAAAATTAAATAAATCACTCCGTGTTACTTGAAAAAAAATCTCTTTATTAACAGTAGGCGCGACTTATTGGAATTTTACAATTGTGCACGATGCAACTTGACGGCTCTAAGTCGTCAGTAAAACTCAATTATTAAAGTCTTGTCAACGGTTAGCAAACCTCGGCTGAGGGCTCCAGATCATGAGCTCGCTCTCTTTAAACAATGCTCTCATTCTCTTTAATGAATTTCTGGAATATTCTAAGAGCTTGAATTTGAGCTGCGTTGGCAATTTGGGCATTTGGTGGCAATAACGATTGTGGCGGATGTTTATATCTAATGGTTTTCGATTTTATGATCGGTCCCAAGCCAGAATTGTTATTTTTACCAAGAATTAATGATTTTTGGGGCTCTAGGTTTGTTGTTACAATTTGGGGTGTCTCTTGTTACATATTTGGTGCGCTTAGTTGCTAGGGCTTATGTATAAGGGGTTTGCATTAGGTGCTGTGGACATATGTTATGTGTGTGTGTGCTTATAATATATGTTGTGGGTGTGGTACATATGTCACTTCCCCATCCCTAAGAAATTAGCCTGTCCTCAGGCGGACATTTTTGGGTATAAAGTTGGATTATTGCTAGTTACAATATTATTAGTTTCGTTTAGGTTGCTATTACTTATGATATTTTCATGTGGTTGTATATTAATTGGTTCTTTTACTTGTGGTTCTTCTTTTTGTTTTTTGTATTTGACAATTATTCTTTGGGGTAATGCTTTGAACTTATAGATAATATACAATATTATAATGCTTATGATTATGCAAAGTGTAGTTAACGTTACAATTTGGAAAGTATTGTGCATTTTTGTTTGGTCTTTTACGATTTCTTTGGCTTGAACGTATGACAGTGGTTCTAATTTGGTTACATTATTACTTACATAAATCGTTTGTGTAAGTTAACAACAAATAAATTCATACAGTCCCAATAAGAAGCATTGCAACACCTCATAAGAAGTGCAGCAAAATGCTGACTTGGTGTCTGTGCCATTTCCTCCACGCGCCGACTGGCAACCGTCATAAATTCCAAGAAGAATTGCCCAACGTGCCAACAACATCAGCAGCGACGCCGCTGCCAACGCCACTGCCGCTAAGCCACAGGTTACTAGGGCTAGAATTGATTTAAGTTTATTTAGTTGTAAATTAACATCGAATAAAGGAAGTCTTGCTTCCGAAAAAATTATATTTTTTCCATCATTTAACAAAAGTTGGAATTAACTTGTATAATCTAATAGTGTGCTTGTGATTATTATTTCGTCTAATTGGATTGAAACGTTTGACGCTTTTAGTAGGTTGTTACCTTCTACTATTATTTCTCTATTGTTGCAATCTTGTTTTAAATTGTTTTGATTTCAAAATTCTTGATTTAAAATTCCTGTTATGCATTTGTTTGTAATTAATTCTTTGGTGTTTGCCGTGTAGGCTTGTTTGTTTTGTATGAAGTACTTGTCGTGGATAATTTCTGTTCGTATGTTGTTATCATTATCTGGATAAGGCAATATTTCAAAAATTGGTGCTCTGATTATTTCTCGTGGAATATGTGAAATGATTAAAATTTCGTTGGTGTCTGTCTTTTCTGAATTGACATGCTGTAAAGTGTCATGTTTTAATAATTTCGGGTTGAAAATTCCCAGTCTAGTTAGTTACATACCTAACTCTATGTCTTCTATGTATTCGGTGAATTCTTGGAGGTTGAATATGAGGAGTGCTAGCCTTTGGTTTTCCTCGTCTGCTTGATTTCAAAAATTTATAGTTTCTATGCCTGTATTAACTGCTTCTATTACTTGATTTAGTTCGTTTGCTTGTACGCTGTTTTCTGTTATATTATTTATTTTAGATTCTAATTCTTCTTTATCTTGTTGATCTAATGTGCCGAATAGATATTTATAAATTGTACCCATAAAGTTAGCAAAACCGCGTTTGCTGCGTTTTGCAATTTTTATGCCGTTCTTTTCTCTTTCTAATTTTTCTTTTAAGTATTTGATTTGTGAATATGTTTCGAATTCTCCGGTTTCTTTGATTAATTTGTTATAAGTTTGTTCTGTATGATAATGGTATTCGTAGTTTACGGGTAGGTGTATTACTCCTGTCTTAAAGATTAAGTAACCATTTTTGGCTTGGGTCGGGTTGATTTCTATGCTTTGGAGTTGGGCTTCTCGGATGAGAGTGCTTATTAGGAATAGCATTAAATATGCTGTCAGTTTAAGTTGGGCTTCCTTGGCCATTTGATCTGGAATTTCGTATTTGCTTATATTAATTTTCTTTTTTCTTCTTAAATTTAGATTTGTAATGTGTGATTTTTCTACCTCTGTTAGTTTCTTCGAAATGCTTATCGCCTACTTGTCTGCAATTTCCCGTTTTCTTGAATGGGGTTGTAGTTTTGGATCTTACTAGGGGTAATTCCTTAAATCTAGGTTCTATAAACTCTTTATCATCTATTAGAATTGGATGTTTGAAGTGTCCAGTTGGTTTGATTTTATTCTCATTGCACTTACTGGCCAATCCAATAAGAAAAAATAGGCAGATTTCTAGCTTCGGCTTGCCAATTTCACGATAAAAATCTTCACGGATGATATTGAGTTTACTGCCAGTATCAAATAACGCTACACATTTTTTATTTGACACAAAAACTTCTTTACAGGTTAAATCGGTATTGATTTGCAAACTGCGTGTATTAGATATTAATGCCTCACTTTTCTCGATTTGTTCACAATCTTTCGAAATATGACCGTACTGATTGCATCTAAAACATTTTCTTCCTTTATTTTTATTTTGACAATAAGTAGAGGTATGCCCTTTTTCACCACAGTTAAAGCACTTCACATATTTTTAGGTATCTTTGTTTAAATTTAAAGCTTTTTTGTCTCTTTCTTTCACTGCAATCGCTGCGGTTTGTTTTTTCCTTTTCGACTCAACACTCTTTTTATACCCTGAACCCATTGTAAATGGGTAATTAGATTGGGTACCTTAGATTGTAGCCGTGCAGATGTTGATGAATGCATGTGGTGGAGTATGCGCTGGATCCGGCTCATCTTCGTCGGCAATATGGGCTGTAGGTCAAAGGGGGGATACCACTATGCTTCTTGCACGTTATTTTAATTACTTAAAATAGTTTTTGGGAATGACTAACCTCGAGTCGGCGCAGGATAAGGATAAGAGAGAAGAATAAAGAGATTTAGAAAGGTATACTTCCTCAAGCGTCCATAGTGGTGTTATGGGCACCCTATGTTGGGATACCGTGGCCGTATGCCCTAACCTACCATGGTTACCAACATGATTATTCATACCAAAAAAGAAATAATACTAAGGAAATTCAAAAGATTCACTACTGATAATTACTATATAATGCGTACACTAAATAATTCCAAGAAGAATTTTGTATAAGTCAATTACATATTATATGATACGAAGTACACGTTAAATCAGTTATAAAAGAAAAAGATATATATATTTATTTATTTATGTATTTATTTATTTATATGTTATGTTATTTATATTCAACACATTATAAATACAATTAGAAAAATTAAATGCTAAAAGCCTAGATAGAGAACACAAATTTTAAATAGCATCACCGACCGATGGAGGTGTTTTATTTGCCAGTCCGGCCAGCTGTGCCCCTTTTCACAGCTAATTTTGTCAGTGACTCTATTAGAGCCTACATCTAAAAAGAAGGGTGTAAGTAGGAAAAAGTGTTCTTACGTAAAATTAAAAATAATGTCAATTTGCTATATTATTTAAGAATATACCATAAATAGGAGAAAAAAAGGAGGAAGATTGTTAATAAAGTATAGAACTGCATGCTAGATATACAGAGTGTTAAGTAGATAGAATAAAGAGATAGTATTGGGAAAGTAATGGGAAATCACCGACCCGGTGGGGTCGGTGGGGCCCTGCTCATAGCTGGGAATGGTCAGTGACTTCCCGAAGGTATCCTGAAAGCAACGATTTTATTAAGGGTAGAGAAAGTTCGGTAGAGAAAACGTGATGCAAACTATTGTAATTTTTACATAGCACGCGAAAAGAATTGTGCATAGTGTAGTCTGTTGTGCACGTCGATAGGAATAAGGGGCGGTAATTTCTGGTTGGTCTAGCTGGAACAGACAATTGAAGACGCCCTAACAGAAAACTCAACTTATGTAGAAAGACAGCACCGAGAATTGTCCTACGGTTGCTTAACGACGGAAGATTAGCCTGCTGAAATAGGATGGCAACCAAAGATTAGGGTCCCAATTTAAACCTCATAAGGCAAAAAGCAGAAATTGCTTCTGAACAGATTTAATACGATCCTGGCTATTGTTATACTGCGGAGACCAGATACAAGAGCAGTATTCAAGGATAGCGCGAATAATCTGTCTTACAGAAGTTTCGTTATAATGTAGACCATAGTTTAATGAATCCAAGTACACCTTTTGCCTCATAAACGATGGTATCTATGTGAAGATTGAAACAGAGTTTAGAATCAAAAAGATCGCCTAGATCCTTAACTGTTAGTAAACGTTGCAATGGGGTATTGTCGATTGTATAACTGACAAGATAAGGTGTAGTACGATTAAATGTCATAAACATACACTTTAAACAATTCAGATGCAATTGATTGGCCGAGCATCAAAGTTGCATAGCGTTCAAATCGTCTTGAAGACGAGAAAGATGTAGGGGATTGGTGTATGATAGAATAAGTTTCACGTCGTCCGCATACATGAGTACATGGGCATGGGATATAACAGAGGGAAGATCATTTATAAAAAGAGTAAAGAGTAAAGGTCCAAGATGACTACCTTGAGGAACACCAGAAGTAACGTGAACCTGTTTAGAGGTAGTCAGCCTCAGCATAACTCTGTGGGTCCTACCTTTTAAATAAGAACTAATCCAAAGCAAAATAGACGGAGGAAAACCTATTCGGTCAAGTTTAAAAAGTAAAAGTCATGGTGCACGGAGTCAAACGCCTTACTGAAGTCAGTGTATATGACATCAGTTTGCATTTTCGAAAGGAAAGCATCATTTACCAAGGAAGTAAACTCAAGCAGATTGGTCGTAGTTGAGCGATTCTTTACGAATCCATGTTGAACAGGGGAAACAACTGATTTGCAGAAATGCTGCAAACTCGAAGAGATTATTTTTTAAATAATTAAGGATTGGCAAACAGTTTTGCAATGCCCCTGTAATTTAGTATATCAGACTTTCCACCTTTCTTGTGGAGAGGAGTGATATAAGATTCTTTCCAAAGAGATGGAAAGACAGAAGATTCAAGGGATAGATTAAAAAGCTTTAGCAATGGATAAACAAGGGAAGAACTACACTCCTTGAGTATACAACTAGGGATATTGTCAGACCCAGGAGAGAAAGAAGATTTTAAAGAATTTAAAGCTAAAAGGAGAGAGGAATGGGAAATAAAAGAGGGAGGCATAAAACTAGAGGAAGTAATAGTATAAGGGTAAGAATTATTATTAGGACAGACTGAAGAGTAAGTTGATTGATTAAAATTAGCAAATAGGTTAGCAGAATCAGAGTCATTGCTAGCTTTATCCATCCCGAGAGAAAAAGAAGATGGCAAACTTGAAGATTTACGCTTCGAGTTAACAAAATTGTAAAACTGTCTTGGATTTAGGGCAAATTTCCTTTTGCAACGAGTTAGATAATTCTCATAGCATTGAGAATTCAGAAGAAAGAAGTTCGACTTGGCTATGGAATATTTAGCCAAGGCAGTACACGAACCAGACTTTTTAAACTTTTATATTATATATATTTTATATTATATTAAATTTTATATTTTTAAGATTCCTTAATCTTAGAGTAAACCAAGGTGGCTTTGAAGAGGTAGTCGAAGGAATTGACTTGGGAATACACATATCTAAGAGGGAGTTTAGGGAGTTTAGTGTTATAAAAAAAGTTAATAGCAGTATTCATGTCAACCGAGTCATATAAGAAGACCAATCGGTTGCATAAATAAGCTGATTCAGCAATGAATAATTTCCTTTGCGAAAGCAACGGCGGGGCTTATTGGATTACAATTGAACATTGCAACCTCTAAAGTAGGATGATATACATCCTCAGGAAGAGATAAAGGAGGGGACCTAGAAACATTAGAAATAAGGTAGTCGTTAACAAATACAAGATCAAGTGTTCTATTAAAATGATTAGAAATTGAATGGATTTGAAACAACGAAAGGTCAAGCATGCAATCTATTAAGTCATGCTGTGCTGAGGGCACTAGATAATTTTCGGCAGTGAAAAGTGACCAAGAGATGTTCGGCAAATTAAAATCACCCAACACAATAAATAGGTCATTATCACGCACGTGTGAAGAAATTTCTTTAATACAAGAAATATGTTTCATATAAACTTGAATATCAGAAGAAGGAGGAACATAAGAGCATGAAATATAAATATTCCGTGTAGAAAAAGACACCTTGACTGAGACAATCTCAGAATCAGTAGGCGTACTAAAATAGAAAAGTTCTGACCACCACCCCGACTCGGCCGATCATTTCTATGCCAAATAAAATTATTCGAAAAAACCTCAAAATCAGATATGGTTGAGTTTAACCATGTTTCTGAAAATGAGATTATATCCGAATCGAAAGAAGTGCTGGCCATGAAAAGATTTTTAAGTTTTGAAATGAGAACTTTGACATTCTGATAATAATAAAGACTTGGTCAGAAGAAGAAGTTAGTTTTTTGGGGCAGAAATAGTACCCTGTATTGAAGGGACTGGAAGGGTGACAGGCTGGTTACGCTTTTTTGGCTTGAACTCGTGGACAATCATATGTGGAGGCCAAAATTTGGGATCACAAATGATTGGGAACATATCATGTGAAACATTTATTTTGTAAGATGATGTTTCACGAGGAGTTGAGAAATTAAATTTGGTAATTGACACGCTAGCAGAAGATTTGCTAGCAATATAGGCTGCCAATGACTCAGAGGTGGTCTCAGACGAAAGTCGAGACACAAAAACTTGCTTACGAGGGGCAACAACAGTTAACGTAGAAGCTGAAGGGGCTGGAGGGAGAACAGGATTTGGTGGGGCCAAAGAGGCACCATGATTGTTTTTAACAATCTGGGCAAGATTGCGCGCAGGTCTACCTTGCGGCCAGGAGCTGAGGAGGCTGAGGCAGTTTGGCTAACTGGGACAGGTTCAGGTACGGGGTCTAATGGGCCTATTCCAGGGGACAAAACAGGGGTAATATTTGGGCAGTCGCTCGGAGAAGGCGATAATAACAACATTGGAGATGAATCCAAGTTGCTCGGCAGGGACAACAGGACATATATATATATATATATATAAATCAGTTATACTGCGCGTTACTTGAAAAAAAAACTCTTCATTAACAGTAGGCGCGACTTATTGGAATTTTACAATTGTGCACGATGCAACTTGACGGCTCGAAGTCGTCAGTAAAACTCAATTATTAAAGTCTTGTCAACGCTTAGCAAACCTCGGCTGAGGGCTCCAGATCATGAGCTCGCTCTCTTTAAACAATGCTCTCATTCTCTTTAATGAATTTCTGGAATATTCTAAGAGCTTGAATTTGAGCTGCGTTGGCAATTTGGGCATTTGGTGGCAATAACGATTGTGGCGGATGCTTATGTCTAATGGTTTTCGATTTTGAATTTGATCGGTCCCACGCCAGAATTGTTATTTTCACCAGGAATTCATGATTTTTGGGGCTCTAGGTTTATTGTTACAATTTGGGGTGTCTCGTGTTACATATTTGGTGCGCTTAGTTGCTAGGGCTTATGTATAAGGGGTTTGCATTAGGTGCTGTGGATATATGTTGTGGGTGTGGTACATATGTCACTTCCCCATCCCTAAGAAATTAGCCTGTCCTCAGGCGGACATTTTTGGGTATAAAGTTGGATTATTGCTAGTTACAATATTATTAGTTTCGTTTAGGTTGCTATTACTTATGATATTTTCATGTGGTTGTATATTAATTGTGTCTGGTTACGCAGCCAAAATAACTGGAGCGACCTCGCAACTGATAAGACCAGCATCTTAGTTTAATCTTGTAATACTCGCTCTGCAAAGCAATTGCCTAAATTTCGCTCTTAAGAATTCATTTACATAGAGCTGCCGCTCTTCGCTGTAACGATCGTTTTATTGCCCTAGCTTTACTTATGCGAAGGCCTCGATGCTGCGCATCGAGTTAGTTAAGTTTGTTCGCTTCATGCATTTGGTACGCATCGGCCACTTGCATTACTCAAAATTATGACTAGTAATTGTCGCTTCGCTAAAATTGGCACGTACTAATTCGGGTTCGCTTGCCTATATATAAACTATTGTTCTTAAATAATAAGCACAGACCAATTCGGGTCTGCCTGCTTCTCGCAACTTTAAGAAATATAAAAACAATTTGAACACAAAAAATAATTAGTTAATTATTTCTATTTGTGAAAGCTATTGAAAAAGCTCAATAGCGCAACATTTTGGTGACCCCGACGTGATTTTATTTTTGTTGTAAGATTATTTGCTTTACATTAAAGCAATAATCTTAAAAGACACCACCTGGCATTTCGTTTTGTGCACTTTATATACATATGTACATATGTACTTATCGCCGTCGCTTTGCCTACTCTTTCGGTCGCTTAAAGTCTTTGCTCATGCGTGCGGTACTTATGTAAAAGCTATTGCCGTTGCTTCGTTACATAGCTTGACACTTTTTTGAACGGTTTGCATGTACTAGCGATCACCGTTGTTAGTTACTCAGCTAGTTTCGCACGCGCTTTCTATCACGCTTCTAATGGCAAACGAAAATAATGCCTCTAGTGCAGTGCCCTCTGCAAACAGGGTGACCTTTCTGAAGCGCAAAGCCATTTCAATTTATGACAGTTTGCAAACACTTCGAAATACTATAACTAATTCGCCACTTAGTGCAATTGATGAATGTGGTCTTAGTGTTAGGCTGAAGCAAATCGAGCGGCTTCAGACCTCATTTGATATTACTCACACTAGCCTCGAAGAACTAGACTTTGATGAAATCGGTAACCAATTGCGTGAGGACTTCGATGAGTTAGCAGTTTCTATGGAAATTTCGGTTCGGAGTGAAATTGCGAAACGTGTCTCAACATTGCCCTGCTCAACATTTCGCGACCAATCTGTGCTGCCCTCGCAGACAGTTAGAGCTAAGGCACCGCCGACACTATCCTCAATAAAGTTGCCTACGTTCAGTGGTGGTTACACAGAATGGGCCGACTTTTATTCTATGTTCACAACCGTCATAGAAAATCATCCTGATCTAGCAGATATCGAAAAGCTGCAGCATCTTCGATCGTGCCTGAAGGATTCAGCGCTGGACGCGATTCGATCATTGGAAATAACAAACGATAATTATGCCATAGCATTTAATTTATTGGAGAAAAGGTTTAATAACAGACGTTTGGTTTTTCAGGCACACATACTTGAGATATTGGGGCTCAAGAGGGTGGCAGGTGGATCGGCCGTGTCGTTAAGGGAGTTATCCGACCAATTCAACGCACATATAAGCGCGTTAAAGAGCATGGGCAACTCCGAACAAATCGCTGGATGCATCATTGTGCAAATTATTTTACAAAAGCTGGACCCAATATCACAAGCCAAATGGGAAGAAAGGCTAGAGGATTCGTCGTTCGTCAACTTAATACCATCGTGGGAGCATATGGCTACGTTTCTGGAGCAGAGATGACGAACTATGGAAACAGTAAATTTTGCTATGGCAAGCTATGCCCCTAGCCATCAGGTGGGAAAAACTAGAGCAATTAACACCAGTAGATCGTCATTTATCGCCACTAACCACGACGCCCCTGTCTGCGTATTTTGTGACAGCCCTGGTCATAATATATATAATTGTTCTCGATTTGGAAATTTGACCCCTGCATTACGGCTTAGGGAAGCAAAACGAGTTGCATTGTGCTTGAATTGCCTAAAAAAAGGTCATCAATTGCGATCATGCAGCTCTGGATGCTGTCGGATCTGCGGGGCGAAGCATCATTCTCTGCTGCATTTAAATAATTCGGTATTTCCGTCTGGTCAGCTGACTGAACCTGCAAATTCATCGCCGATAGCCCATGCCTCTTTCGCTAAGTCATCGCCATCTACCTGCACATCTCTTGTTGCCCAGTATTTCAGTAGTGATGTTGTCGTCTTGGCTACGGCTATGATCTTTGTTAAAAATCGCTCCGGCACTTTGATACCTTGTCGTGCCCTTTGGATTCTGGTTCTCAGCTTCACCTTATAACGTCGCGCCTTGCTCAACAGCTTCAGCTAAAGAAGCACAAGTCCTCAGCCATTGTCTCTGGTCTAGGAGATTCTCGTTTTGAAACAGAAGGAAACACGGTCACTATCACAATACAGTCTCAAGTCTCTGAATACTCAACATGCCTTACAGCTCTGGTAGCGCCTAACATAACTGATAGTCAACCGAGTTTTACTATCAACACGACGAATTGGAACATTCCCGATAACATAAAACTTGCAGATCCGTCTTTCTTTAAACCTCAACGCGTGGACTTGCTACTTGGATCTAGCCTGTTTTACGACCTTCTCAGCGTCGGCCAGATAAGGCTTCTCCCAGGACTACCGTGTCTTCAAAAAACACGGCTAGGTTGGGTAGTTTCTGGAGGCGGACCGCGCTTGAGTGGTTCTATGTTAATGGCAAAGCATACTGCGGGCAAACTTGAGTCAAGTTCTGAAGAACGTGCTGATGAATTGGTTCGAAGATTTTGGGAGATAGAATCCTGCTTGGAAAGTACACCTACCTCTTCAAAGGAAGAAAACATCTGTGAAGAACACTTCGTAAAGACTCATATCAGACTGCCTAGTGGCCAATATTCAGTTGGTTTACCCTTCAAGCAAAGTTTGGAATGTCTGGGGACGTCATACCAACAAGCCTTTCATCGGTTCCTGACCCTGGAACGCAAATTACAAAATCGACCAGATCTGAAGATTCAATATTCAAACTTCCTAAAGGAATATTTGTTGCTCCAGAGTCTATAGGACTTTGTCAATACTTTCTTCCTCATCACTGTGTCTTTAAAGAAGACAGTTCAACGACAAAATTGCGAGTCGTTTTCGACGGCTCAGCAGCTACCTCGTCAGGTTATTCATTAAATGAACTATTGATGGCTGGACCTGTTATTCAAAGCTCGCTGTTTCATATCCTTCTTCGCTTTCGTAATTTCCCGATCGCCCTAACAGGAGATATTGGAAAAATGTATCGCTGCGTACGCGTTTCAGCACCGGATGATTTTCTCCAATGCATTCTGTGGCGAGACTCGCCAGAACAGGATATAAAGATTTTTAAGCTGGATACAGTTACATACGGAACAAAGCCAGCTTCATTCCTCTCTATCCGTGCTATGCATCATCTGTCTATGGATGAGGAAACTAATTTTCCAATTGGATCTCGGATTTTGCGGCGTGACTTCTACGTTGATGACCTCATTTCAGGGGGTGATTCAATTAAAGAAGCAAAGGAAATTCTTAATCAGACGACTGGAATCTTGGCAAGTGGGGGCTTCAAGTTGCGAAAGTGGTGCTCAAACAATGCTGCTGTACTGAAAGGGATATTCGTAGAGGACAGAGAATCTTCTCTAAAGTTTGATGATGGTAGCGACATCACCAAAACTCTTGGACTCGCTTGGGACTCAGCGTCGGATCGGTTGTTGTTTTCTTTTTCGTCCATTCAGCAGAGATCTAAACCATCCAAAAGATCAATACTACCGACCATAGCTCGCTTTTATGACCCGCTTGGACTCATAGGGCCGGTAATTGCCAAGGCTAAAATCTTTTTGCAGCAGATCTGGAAGGAGAAGCTTGAGTGGGACGAGAGCCTGCCATCATCACTAGCAACAGCTTGGCATGATCTTTGCTGCAGTTTTGAGAAGGCACAGTTTCTTAAATTTCCTCGTCTCGTGTCAATACCTGCAGCAGAGTTAGAAGTTCACGGTTTCTGCGACGCCAGCATCGAAGCATATGGGGCCTGTGCCTACGTCCTTTCTCTACGAACATCAGCCAGTTGTCAGTTGTTGTGTTCCAAATCGCGTGTAGCTCCTCTGAAAACAATCACAGTTCCAAAGCTAGAGATCTGTGGCGCCGTCTTATTATCTAATCTCATGCGTGAGATATCTAAAATGAATCTGTTCGATGGAAAATTCTACTGTTGGTCGGATTCTTCTGTATGCCTTTCCTGGATAAGGACCGAGCCCTGCAAGCTCAACGTGTTTGTGGCTAATCGCGTCACAGCAATTCAAGAGCTAACTAATGGCATGGAATGGCGTTACGTGCCTACTTCACTTAACCCGGCAGATATACTCTCGAGAGGATCTACGCCCAGTGAATTAGATCAATCGTCACTGTGGTTCAACGGCCCAGAATTTCTAGTTAAAAACAAATTGGACTGGCCTGCTTCTTGCTTATCAGAAAGGACAGAACTCGAACTTAAAAAAAGGGTCCTTATTGCGTCATCTCCCTTCATTGATATAACTGCCACTTGTAAATACGTCAACTCATTTGATACAATGCAGCGTATATTCGGATATATTTATAAATTCATACACAGAAGCAGGCATCCTGGACTAACAGTGTCTGATATACAACATGGGACCCAACTCTTACTAAGGCTCGTCCAGAGAGCACACCTGTGGGAAGAGATCAAATCATTGCAATCGAGAAGAGTTGTTAAACCGTCCAGTTGTATCGCATCACTTAATCCGTTTTTGGATGATTTCGGTATTCTTAGAGTTGATGGGCGCTTGAGAAACTCTTCGCTGGATTTCGACGCTCGCCATTCAATAATTCTCCCGTGTCATCATCCCATCACAGACTCAGTCATCACACGGTTTCACAATCGGAACTTACACGCTGGTCCACGGGCACTTCTTGCTCATATTCGGTTGCAGTATTGGCCGATTGGTGGAAGGAAGACCGTATCCAAGGTGGTTGGAAAATGTGTGAGATGCTTTCGTGCCAAGCCTCGATTAATAGAGCATATAATGGCTGATCTGCCCAAAGAACGTTTGACTGCTTGTCGAGCCTTTGAAGTCTCTGGTGTTGACTATTGTGGACCATTTTTCTATAAGCCAGACGTACGAAATAAAGCTCCAGTCAAATGTTACATGGCTGTCTTCGTCTGCTTCGCGACTAAAGCGGTTCACCTGGAACTGGTCAAGGATCTGTCGACAGCTTCATTCTTGAATGCGCTTAAGAGGTTTATATCGACTCGAGGCAGGCCATCTCAGATATGGTCGGATAACGCTACCAACTTTGTCGGCGCCAAGAACGAGCTTCTGGATCTCAAGCGTCTATTCATAAGTCGCAATCATATTGAGTCAGTGCATAAATTTTGCATGGCTGATTCCATTGATTGGAAATTTATACCTCCTCGTTCACCGCATTTTGGCGGCCTTTGGGAAGCAGCAGTGAAGACAGCGAAACATCATTTTTATCGTGCTGTTGGATCTTGTGTTCTCAACTTCGAAGAGTTTCGCACCCTAGTCTGCCACATAGCATCGATAATTAATTCCAGGCCATTGTTTCATCTTTCAGAAGATCCAGCAGATCTAGATGTGCTCACTCCAGCTCATTTCTTGATTGGTGGACCCAGCTCATCGTTCGTTGAACCTGATGTGACGCACCTTCAATTCAATCGTCTGGATGGCTGGCAACGCGTAACATACCTCCAACAACTGTTTTGGTCTCGCTGGCGTGAAGAATACTTAACACTGCTTTAGCAGCCCTCCAAATGGCGTACTCCGAAACCAGGCCTATGCGTCAACGACATAGTCCTGGTAAAGGATGAAAATCTGCCGCCTCTAAGGTGGCCACTGGCGAGAATCACGGAGTTAATCGTGGGAAAGGATGGAGTCGCTCGAGTAGCCATTTTGCGCACCGCAACAGGAGAAACCAGAAGAGCTGCAAACAAGTTATGCCTATTACCCATCAGGGAATCTGTTGAAAGCCCATGCCTTCCAACGGGGGAGAATGTCTGGTTACGCAGCCAAAACAACTGGAGCGACCTCGCAACTGATAAGAGCAGCATCTTAATTTAATCTTGTAATACTCGCTCTGCAAAGCAATTGCCTAAATTTCGCTCTTAAGAATTCATTTACATAGAGCTGCCGCTCTTCGCTGTAACGATCGTTTTATTGCCCTAGCTTTACTTATGCGAAGGCCTCGATGCTGCGCATCGAGTTAGTTAAGTATGTTCGCTTCATGCATTTGGTACGCATCGGCCACTTGCATTACTCAAAATTATAACTAATAATTGTCGCTTCGCTAAAATTGGCACGTACTAATTCGGGTTCGCTTGCCTATATATAAACTATTGTTCTTAAATAATAAGCACAGACCAATTCGGGTCTGCCTGCTTCTCGCAACTTTAAGAAATATAAAAACAATTTGAACACAAAAAATAATTAGTTAATTATTTCTATTTGTGAAAGCTATTGAAAAAGCTCTATAGCGCAACAAATTGGTTCTTTTACTTGTGGTTCTTCTTTTTGTTTTTTGTATTTGACAATTATTCTCTGGGGTAATGCTTTGAACTTATAGATAATATACAATATTATAATGCTTATGATTATGCAAAGTGTAGTTAACGTTACAATTTGGAAAGTATTGTGCATTTTTATTTGGTCTTTTACGATTTCTTTAGCTTGAACGTATGACAGTGGTTCTAATTTGGTTACATTATTACTTACATAAATCGTTTGTGTAAGTTAACAACAAATAAATTCATACAGTCCCAATAAGAAGCATTGTAACACCTCATAAGAAGTGCAGCAAAATGCTGACTTGGTGTCTGTGCCATTTCCTCCACGCGCCGACTGGCAACCGCCGAAAATTCCAAGAAGAATTGCCCAACGGGCCAACAACATCAGCAGCGACGCCGCTGCCAACGCCACTGCCGCTAAGCCACAGGTTACTAGGGCTAGAATTGATTTAAGTTTATTTAGTTGTAAATTAACATCGAATAAAGGAAGTCTTGCTTCCGAAAAAATTATATTTTTTCCATCATTTAACAAAAGTTGGAATTAACTTGTATAATCTAATAGTGTGCTCGTGATTATTATTTCGTCTAATTGGATTGAAACGTTTGACGCTTTTAGTAGGTTGTTACATTCTACTATTATTTCTCTATTGTTGCAATCTTGTTTTAAATTGTTTTGATTTCAAAATTCTTGATTTAAAATTCCTGTTATGCATTTGTTTGTAATTAATTCTTTGGTGTTTGCCGTGTAGGCTTGTTTGTTTTGTATGAAGTACTTGTCGTGGATAATTTCTGTTCGTATGTTGTTATCATTATCTGGATAAGGCAATATTTCAAAAATTGGTGCTCTGATTATTTCTCGTGGAATATGTGAAATGATTAAAATTTCGTTGGTGTCTGTCTTTTCTGAATTGACATGCTGTAAAGTGTCATGTTTTAATAATTTCGGGTTGAAAATTCCCAGTCTAGTTAGTTACATACCTAACTCTATGTCTTCTATGTATTCGGTGAATTCTTGGAGGTTGAATATGAGGAGTGCTAGCCTTTGGTTTTCCTCGACTGCTTGATTTCAAAAATTTATAGTTTCTATGCCTGTATTAACTGCTTCTATTACTTGATTTAGTTCGTTTGCTTGTACGCTGTTTTCTGTTATATTATTTATTTTAGATTCTAATTCTTCTTTATGTTGATCTAATGTGCCGAATAGATATTTATAAATTGTACCCATAAAGTTAGCAAAACCGCGTTTGCTGCGTTTTGCAATTTTATGCCGTTCTTTTCTCTTTCTAATTTTTGTTTTAAGTATTTGATTTGTGAATATGTTTCGAATTCTTCGGTTTCTTTGATTAATTTGTTATAAGTTTGTTCTGTTATAGATAATGGTATTCGTAGTTTACGGGTAGGTGTATTACTCCTGTCTTAAAGATTAAGTAGCCATTTTTGGCTTGGGTCGGGTTGATTTCTATGCTTTGGAGTTGGGCTTCTCGGATGAGAGTGCTTATTAGGAATAGCATTAAATATGCTGTCAGTTTAAGTTGGGCTTCCTTGGCTATTTGATCTGGAATTTCGTATTTGCTTATATTAATTTTCTTTTTCTTCTTAAATTTAGATTTGTAATGTGTGATTTTCCTACCTCTGTTAGTTTCTTCGAAATGCTTATCGCCTACTTGTCTGCAATTTCCCGTTTTCTTGAATGGGGTTGTAGTTTTGGATCTTACTAGGGGTAATTCCTTAAATCTAGGTTCTATAAACTCTTTATCATCTATTAGAATTGGATGTTTGAAGTGTCCAGTTGGTTTGATTTTATTCTCATTGCACTTACTGACCAATCCAATAAGAAAAAATTGGCAGATTTCTAGCTTCGGCTTGCCAATTTCACGATAAAAATCTTCACGGATGATATTGAGTTTACTGCCAGTATCAAATAACGCTACACATTTTTTATTTGACACAAAAACTTCTTTACAGGTTAAATCGGTATTGATTTGCAAACTGCGTGTATTAGATATTAATGCCTCACTTTTCTCGATTTGTTCACAATCTTTCGAAATATGACCGTACTGATTGCATCTAAAACATTTTCTTCCTTTATTTTTATTTTGACAATAAGTAGAGGTATGCTTTTTTTCACCACAGTTAAAGCACTTCACATATTTTTAGGCATCTTTGTTTAAATTTAAAGCTTTTTTGTCGCTTTCTTTCACTGCAATCGGTGCGGTTTGTTTTTTCCTTTTCGACTCAACACTCTTTTTATACCCTGAACCCATTGTAAATGGGTAATTAGGGTAAATTAGCCGTGCAGATGTTGATGAATGCATGTGGTGGAGTACGCGCTGGATCCGGCTCATCTTCGTCGGCAATATGGGCTGTGGGTCAAAGGGGGGATACCACTATGCTTCTTGCACGTTATTTTAATTACTTAAATAGTTTTTGGGAATGACTAACCTCGAGTCGGCGCAGGATAAGGATAAGAGAGAAGAATAAAGAGATTTAGAAAGGTATACTTCCTCAAGCGTCCATAGTGGTGTTATGGGCACCCCATGTTGGGATACCGTGGCCGTATGCCCTAACCTACCATGGTCACCAGGCTGCTCGCCTATCTTACGATTAGTGGGGACCCCTGCGACACACTATGGCGTTATTCTTTTAGTGACGGCGTACTTCGGTGCGACACGATTTCCGGATTAAAACGGAAGCTTATTCAAGAATCATTATAAACATTTTATTTCGGAACATGATTATTCATACCAAAAGATTCACTACTGATAATTACTATATAATGCGTACACTAAATAATTCCAAGACGAATTTTGTATAAGTCAATTACATATTATATGATACGAAGTACACGCTAAATCAGTTATAAAAGAAAAAAGATATATATATTTATTTATTTATGTATTTATTTATTTATATGTTATGTTATTTATATTCAACACATTATAAATACAATTAGAAAAATTAAATGCTAAAAGCCTAGATAGAGAACACAAATTTCAAATAGCATCACCGACCGATGGAGGTGTTTTATTTGCCAGTCCGGCCAGCTGTGCCCCTTTTCACAGCTAATTTTGTCAGTGACTCTATTAGAGCCTACATCTAAAAAGAAGGGTGTAAGTAGGAAAAAGTGTTCTTACGTAAAATTAAAAATAATGTTAATTTGCTATATTATTTAAGAATATACCATAAATAGGGGAAAAAAAAGGAGGAAGATTGTTAATAAAGTATAGAACTGTATGCTAGATATACAGAGTGTTAAGTAGAAAGAATAAAGAGATAGTATTGGGAAAGTAATGGGAAATCACCGACCCGGTGGGGTCGGTGGGGCCCTGCTCATAGCTGGAAATGGTCAGTGACTTCCCGAAGGTATCCTGAAAGCAACGATTTTATTAAGGGTAGAGAAAGTTCGGTAGAGAAAACGTGATGCAAACTATTGTAATTTTTACATAGCACGCGAAAAGAATTGTGCATAGTGTAGTCTGTTGTGCACGTCGATAGGAATAAGGGGCGGTAATTTCTGGTTGGTCTAGCTGGAACAGAGAATTGCAGACGCCCTAACAGAAAAGGAGAATCTATGTCGCTATGTCGCACCCAACTTATGTAGAAAGACAGCACCGAGAATTGTCCTACGGTTGCTTAACAACGGAAGATTAGCCTGCTGGAATAGGATGGCAACCAAAGATTAGGGTCCCAATTTAAACCTCATAAGGCAAAAAGCAGAAATTGCTTCTGAACAGATTCAATACGATCCTGGCTATTGTTATACTGCGGAGACCAGATACAAGAGCAGTATTCAAGGATAGGGCGAATAATCTGTCTTACAAAAGTTTCGTTATAATGTAGACCATAGTTTAATGAATCCAAGAACACCTTTTGCCTCATAAACGATGGTATCTATGTGAAGATTGAAACAGAGTTTAGAATCAAAAAGATCGCCTAGATCCTTAACTGTTAGTATACGTTGCAATGGGGTATTGTCGATTGTATAACTGACAAGATAAGGAGTAGTACGATTAAATGTCATAAACATACACTTTGAACAATTCAGATGCAATTGATTGGCCGAGCATCAAAGTTGCATAGCGTTCAAATCGTCTTGAAGACGAGAAAGATGTGGGGGATTGGTGTATGATAGAATAAGTTTCACGTCGTCCGCATACATGAGTACACGGGCATGGGATATAACAGAGGGAAGATCATTTATAAAAAGAGTAAAGAGTAAAGGTCAGGATGACTGTGAGGAACACCAGAGTAAGTGAACCTGTTTAGCGGTAGCCCAGCATAACTCTGTGGGTCCTACCTTTTAAATAAGAACTAATCCAAAGCAAAAGAGTCGGAGGAAAACCTATTCGGTCAAGTTTAAAAAGTAAAATGTCATGGTGCACGGAGTCAAACGCCTTACTGAAGTCAGTGTATATGACATCAGTTTGCATTTTCGAAAGGAAAGCATCATTTACCAAGGAAGTAAATTCTAGCAGATTGGTCGTAGTTGAGCGATTCTTTACGAATCCATGTTGAACAGGGGAAACAACTGATTTGCAGAAATGCTGCAAACTCGAAGAGATTATTTTTTCAAATAATTAAGGATTGGCAAACAGTTTTGCAATGCCCCTGTAATTTAGTATATCAGACTTTCCACCTTTCTTGTGGAGAGGAGTGATATAAGATTCTTTCCAAAGAGATGGAAAGACAGAAGATTCAAGGGATAGATTAAAAAGCTTTAGCAATGGATAAACAAGGGAAGAACTACACTCCTTGAGTAGACAACTAGGGATATTGTCAGACCCAGGAGAGAAAGAAGATTTTAAAGAATTTAAAGCTAAAAGGAGAGAGGAATGGGAAATAAAAGAGGGAGGCATAAAACTAGAGGAAGTAATAGTATAAGGGTAAGAATTATTATTAGGACAGACTGAAGAGTAAGTTGATTGATTAAAATTAGCAAATAGGTTAGCAGAATCAGAGTCATTGCTAGCTTTATCCATCCCGAGAGAAAAAGAAGATGGCAAACTTGAAGATTTACGCTTCGAGTTAACAAAATTGTAAAACTGTCTTGGATTTAGGGCAAATTGCCTTTTGCAACGAGTTAGATAATTCTCATAGCATTGAGAATTCAGAAGAAAGAAGTTCGACTTGGCTATGGAATATTTAGCCAAGTCAGTACACGAACCAGACTTTTTAAACTTTTATATTATATATATTTTATATTATATTAAATTTTATATTTTTAAGATTCGTTAATATGGGAGTAAACCAAGGTGGCTTTGAAGATGTAGTCGAAGGAATTGACTTGGGAATACACATATCTAAGAGGGAGTTTAGGGAGTTTAGTGTTATAAAAAAAAGTTAATAGCAGTATTCATGTCAACCGAGTCATATAAGAAGACCAATCGGTTGCATAAATAAGCTGATTCAGCAATGAATAATTTCTTTTGCGAAAGCAACGGCGGGGCTTATTGAATTACAATTGAATATTGCAACCTCTAAAGTAGGATGATATACATCCTCAGGAAGAGATAAAGGAGGGGACCTAGACACATTAGAAATAAGGTAGTCGTTAACAAATACAAGATCAAGTGTTCTATTAAAACGATTAGAAATTGAATGGATTTGAAACAACGAAAGGTCAAGCATGCAATCTATTAAGTCATGCTGTGCTGAGGGCACTAGATAATTTTCGGCAGTGAAAAGTGACCAAGTGACCAATAAATAGGTCATTATCAGGCACTTGTGAAGAAACTTCTTTATTACAAGAAATATGTTTCATATAAACTTGAATATCAGAAGAAGGAGGAACATAAGAGCATGAAATATAAATATTCCGTGTAGAAAAAGACTCCTTGACTGAGACAATCTCAGAATCAGTAGGCGTACTAAACTAGAAAAGTTCTGACTGGAGAGTGGCTTTAACGGCAATTAATACCCCACCACCCCGACTCGGCCGATCATTTCTATGCAAAATAAAATTATTCGGAAAAACCTCAAAATCAGATATGGTTGAGTTTAACCATGTTTCTGAAAATGAGATTATATCCGAATCGAATGAAGTGCTGGCCATGAAAAGATTTATAAGTTTTGAAATGAGACCTTTGACATTCTGATAATAATAAAGACTTGGTCAGAAGAAGAAGTTAGTTTTTTGGGGCAGAAATGGTACCCTGTATTGAAGGGACTGGAAGGGTGACAGGCTGGTTACGCTTTTTTGGCTTGAACTCGTGGACAATCATATGTGGAGGCCAAAATTTGGGATCACAAATGATTGGGAACATATCATGTGAAACATTTATTTTGTAAGATGATGTTTCACGAGGAGTTGAGAAATTAAATTTGGTAATTGACACGCTAGCAGAAGATTTGCTAGCAATATAGGCTGCCAATGACTCGGCAGGGACAACAGGACATATATATATATATATATATATATAAATCAGTTATAAAAAGAAAAAGATATATATATATATATATATATATATATATATATATATATATATATATATATATATATATATATATATATATATATATATATATATATATATATATATATATATATATATATATAAAAAACTCTTTATTAACAGTAGGCGCGACTTATTGGAATTTTACAATTGTGCACGATGCAACTTGACGGCTCGAAGTCGTCAGTAAAACTCAATTATTAAAGTCTTGTCAACGGTTAGTAAACCTCGGCTGAGGGCTCCATATCATGAGCTCGCTCTCTTTAAACAATGCTCTCATTCTCTTTAATGAATTTCTGGAATATTCTAAGAGCTTGAATTTGAACTGCGTTGGCAATTTGGGCATTTGGTGGCAATAACGATTGTGGCGGATGCTTATGTCTAATGGTTTTCGATTTTGAATTTGATCGGTCCCACGCCAGAATTGTTATTTTCACCAGGAATTTATGATTTTTGGGGCTCTAGGTTTATTGTTACAATTTGGGGTGTCTCGTGTTACATATTTGGTGCGCTTAGTTGCTAGGGCTTATGTATAAGGGGTTTGCATTAGGTGCTGTGGATATATGTTGTGGGTGTGGTACATATGTCACTTCCCATCCCTAAGAAATTAGCCTGTCCTCAGGCGGACATTTTTGGGTATAAAGTTGGATTATTGCTAGTTACAATATTATTAGTTTCGTTTAGGTTGCTATTACTTATGATATTTTCATGTGGTTGTATATTAATTGGTTCTTTTACTTGTGGTTCTTCTTTTTGTTTTTTGTATTTGACAATTATTCTTTGGGGTAAAGCTTTGAACTTATAGATAATATACAATATTATAATGCTTATGATTATGCAAATTGTAGTTAACGTTACAATTTGGAAAGTATTGTGCATTTTTGTTTGGTCTTTTACGATTTCTTTGGCTTGAATGTATGACAGTGGTTCTAATTTGGTTACATTATTACTTACATAAATCGTTTGGGTATAATCTAATAGTGTGCTTGTTATTATTATCATTTCGTCTAATTGGATTGAACAGTTTGACGCTTTTATAAGGTTGTTACCTTCTACTATTATTTCTCTATTGTTGCAATCTTGTTTTAAAAGTGTTTTGGGTAGGTTCCAAGTAATGAGCATGTTAGGCTCGATGTAATTGATTTCAAAATTCCTGCTATGCATTTGTTGGTAATTAATTCTTTGGTGTTTGCCGTGTAGGCTTGTTTGTTTTGTATGAAATACTTGTCGTGGATAATTTCTGTTAGTATGTTGTTATCATTATCCGGATAAGGCAATATTTCAAAAATATTGAAACAGAGTTTAGAATCAAAAAGATCGCCTAGATCCTTAACTGTTAGTATACGTTGCAATGGGGTATTGTCGATTGTATAACTGACAAGATAAGGAGTAGTACGATTAAATGTCATAAACATACACTTTGAACAATTCAGATGCAATTGATTGGCCGAGCATCAAAGTTGCATAGCGTTCAAATCGTCTTGAAGACGAGAAAGATGTGGGGGATTGGTGTATGATAGAATAAGTTTCACGTCGTCCGCATACATGAGTACACGGGCATGGGATATAACAGAGGGAAGATCATTTATAAAAAGAGTAAAGAGTAAAGGTCCAAGATGACTACCTTGCGGAACACCAGAAGTAACGTGAACCTGTTTAGAGGTAGTCAGCCTCAGCATAACTCTGTGGGTCCTACCTTTTAAATAAGAACTAATCCAAAGCAAAAGAGTCGGAGGAAAACCTATTCGGTCAAGTTTAAAAAGTAAAATGTCATGGTGCACGGAGTCAAACGCCTTACTGAAGTCAGTGTATATGACATCAGTTTGCATTTTCGAAAGGAAAGCATCATTTACCAAGGAAGTAAATTCTAGCAGATTGGTCGTAGTTGAGCGATTCTTTACGAATCCATGTTGAACAGGGAAACAACTGATTTGCAGAAATGCTGCAAACTCGAAGAGATTATTTTTTTCAAATAATTAAGGATTGGCAAACAGTTTTGCAATGCCCCTGTAATTTAGTATATCAGACTTTCCACCTTTCTTGTGGAGAGGAGTGATATAAGATTCTTTTCAAAGAGATGGAAAGACAGAAGATTCAAGGGATAGATTAAAAAGCTTTAGCAATGGATAAACAAGGGAAGAAAATTCCGAGAAAGAAGATGGCAAACTTGAAGATTTACGCTTCGAGTTAACAAAATTGTAAAACTGTCTTGGATTTAGGGCAAATTTCCTTTTGCAACGAGTTAGATAATTCTCATAGCATTGAGAATTCAGAAGAAAGAAGTTCGACTTGGCTATGGAATATTTAGCCAAGTCAGTACACGAACCAGACTTTTTAAACTTTTATATTATATATATTTTATATTATATTAAATTTTATATTTTTAAAATTCGTTAATCTGGGAGTAAACCAAGGTGGCTTTGAAGAGGTAGTCGAAGGAATTGACTTGGGAATACACATATGTCAGAGGGAGTTTAGTGTTATAAAAAAAAGTTAAAAGCAGTATTCATGTCAACCGAGTCATATAAGAAGACCAATCGGTTGCATAAATAAGCTGATTCAGCAATGAATAATTTCTTTTGCGAAAGCAACGGCGGGGCTTATTGGATTACAATTGAACATTGCAACCTCTAAAGTAGGATGATATACATCCTCAGGAAGAGATAAAGGAGGGGACCTAGACACATTAGAAATAAGGTAGTCTTTAACAAATACAAGATCAAGTGTTCTATTAAAATGATTAGAAATTGAATGGATTTGAAACAACGAAAGGTCAAGCATGCAATCTATTAAGTCATGCTGTGCTGAGGGCACTAGATAATTTTCGGCAGTGAAAAGTGACCAAGTGACCAATAAATAGGTCATTATCACGCACGTGTGAAGAAATTTCTTTATTACAAGAAATATGTTTCATATAAACTTGAATATCAGAAGAAGGAGGAACATAAGAGCATGAAATATAAATATTCCGTGTAGAAAAAGACTCCTTGACTAAGACAATCTCAGAATCAGTAGGCGTACTAAACTAGAAAAGTTCTGACTGGAGAGTGGCTTTAACGGCAATTAATACCCCACCACCCCGACTCGGCCGATCATTTCTATGCAAAATAAAATTATTCGAAAAAAACCTCAAAATCAGATATGGTTGAGTTTAACCATGTTTCTGAAAATGAGATTATATCCGAATCGAATGAAGTGCTGGCCATGAAAAGATTTATAAGTTTTGAAATGAGACCTTTGACATTCTGATAATAATAAAGACTTGGTCAGAAGAAGAAGTTAGTTTTTTGGGGCAGAAATGGTACCCTGTATTGAAGGGACTGGAAGGGTGACAGGCTGGTTACGCTTTTTTGGCTTGAACTCGTGGACAATCATATGTGGAGGCCAAAATTTGGGATCACAAATGATTGGGAACATATCATGTGAAACATTTATTTTGTAAGATGATGTTTCACGAGGAGTTGAGAAATTAAATTTGGTAATTGACACGCTAGCAGAAGATTTGCTAGCAATATAGGCTGCCAATGACTCAGAAGTGGTGTCAGACGAAAGTCGAGACACAAAAACTTGCTTACGAGGGGCAACAACAGTTAACGTAGAAGCTGAAGGGGCTGGAGGGAGAACAGGATTTGGTGGGGCCAAAGAGGCACCATGATTGTTTTTAACAATCTGGGCAAGATTGCGCGCAGGTCTACCTTTGCGGCCAGGAGCTGAGGAGGCTGAGGCAGTTTTGCTAACTGGGACAGGTTCAGGTAAGGGGTCTAATGGGACTATTCCAGGGGATAAAAATGGGGTAATATTTGGGCAGTCGCTCGGAGAAGGCGATAATAACAACATTGGAGATGAATCCAAGTTGCTCGGCAGGGACAACAGGACATATATATATATATATATATATATATATATATATATATATATATATATATATATATATATATATATATATATAATCAGTTATAAAAGAAAAAGATATATATATATATATATATATCACTGCGTGTTACTTGAAAAAAAACTCTTTATTAACAGTAGGCGCGACTTATTGGAATTTTACAATTGTGCACGATGCAACTTGACGGCTCGAAGTCGTCAGTAAAACTCAATTATTAAAGTCTTGTCAACGGTTAGCAAACCTCGGCTGAGGGCTCCATATCATGAGCTCGCTCTCTTTAAACAATGCTCTCATTCTCTTTAATGAATTTCTGGAATATTCTAAGAGCTTGAATTTGAGCTGCGTTGGCAATTTGGGCATTTGGTGGCAATAACGATTGTGGCGGATGCTTATGTCTAATGGTTTTCGATTTTGAATTTGATCGGTCCCACGCCAGAATTGTTATTTTCACCAGGAATTTATGATTTTTGGGGCTCTAGGTTTATTGTTACAATTTGGGGTGTCTCGTGTTACATATTTGGTGCGCTTAGTTGCTAGGGCTTATGTATAAGGGGTTTGCATTAGGTGCTGTGGATATATGTTGTGGGTGTGGTACATATGTCACTTCCCCATCCCTAAGAAATTAGCCTGTCCTCAGGCGGACATTTTTGGGTATAAAGTTGGATTATTGCTAGTTACAATATTATTAGTTTCGTTTAGGTTGCTATTACTTATGATATTTTCATGTGGTTGTATATTAATTGGTTCTTTTACTTGTGGTTCTTCTTTTTGTTTTTTGTATTTGACAATTATTCTTTGCGGTAAAGCTTTGAACTTATAGATAATATACAATATTATAATGCTTATGATTATGCAAAGTGTAGTTAACGTTACAATTTGGAAAGTATTGTGCATTTTTGTTTGGTCTTTTACGATTTCTTTGGCTTGAATGTATGACAGTGGTTCTAATTTGGTTACATTATTACTTACATAAATCGTTTGGGTATAATCTAATAGTGTGCTTGTTATTATTATCATTTCGTCTAATTGGATTGAACAGTTTGACGCTTTTATAAGGTTGTTACCTTCTACTATTATTTCTCTATTGTTGCAATCTTGTTTTAAAAGTGTTTTGGGTAGGTTCCAAGTAATGAGCATGTTAGGCTCGATGTAATTGATTTCAAAATTCTTTTTTGTTTTCGTGTAACTACATTCGGTTGTGGCTTGATTCAAAATTCCTGCTATGCATTTGTTGGTAATTAATTCTTTGGTGTTTGCCGTGTAGGCTTGTTTGTTTTGTATGAAATACTTGTCGTGGATAATTTCTGTTAGTATGTTGTTATCATTATCTGGATAAGGCAATATTTCAAAAATATTGAAACAGAGTTCAGAATCAAAAAAGATCGCCTAGATCCTTAACTGTTAGTATACGTTGCAATGGGGTATTGTCGATTGTATAACTGACAAGATAAGGTGTAGTACGATTAAATGTCATAAACATACACTTTGAACAATTCAGATGCAATTGATTGGCCGAGCATCAAAGTTGCATAGCGTTCAAATCGTCTTGAAGACGAGAAAGATGTGGGGGATTGGTGTATGATAGAATAAGTTTCACGTCGTCCGCATACATGAGTACACGGACATGGGATATAACAGAGGGAAGATCATTTATAAAAAGAGTAAAGAGTAAAGGTCCAAGATGACTACCTTGCGGAACACCAGAAGTAACGTGAACCTGTTTAGAGGTAGTCAGCCTCAGCATAACTCTGTGGGTCCTACCTTTTAAATAAGAACTAATCCAAAGCAAAAGAGTCGGAGGAAAACCTATTCGGTCAAGTTTAAAAAGTAAAATGTCATGGTGCACGGAGTCAAACGCCTTACTGAAGTCAGTATATATGACATCAGTTTGCATTTTCGAAAGGAAAGCATCATTTACCAAGGAAGTAAATTCTAGCAGATTGGTCGTAGTTGAGCGATTCTTTACGAATCCATGTTGAACAGGGGAAACAACTGATTTGCAGAAATGCTGCAAACTCGAAGAGATTATTTTTTCAAATAATTAAGGATTGGCAAACAGCTTTGCAATGCCCCTGTAATTTAGTATATCAGACTTTCCACCTTTCTTGTGGAGAGGAGTGATATAAGATTCTTTCCAAAGAGATGGAAAGACAGAAGATTCAAGGGATAGATTAAAAAGCTTTAGCAATGGATAAACAAGGGAAGAACTACACTCCTTGAGTAGACAACTAGGGATATTGTCAGACCCAGGAGAGAAAGAAGATTTTAAAGAATTTAAAGCTAAAAGGAGAGAGGAATGGGAAATAAAAGAGGGAGGCATAAAACTAGAGGAAGTAATAGTATAAGGGTAAGAATTATTATTAGGACAGACTGAAGAGTAAGTTGATTGATTAAAATTAGCAAATAGGTTAGCAGAATCAGAGTCATTGCTAGCTTTATCCATCCCGAGAGAAAAAGAAGATGGCAAACTTGAAGATTTACGCTTCGAGTTTACAAAATTGTAAAACTGTCTTGGATTTAGGGCAAATTTCCTTTTGCAACGAGTTAGATAATTCTCATAGCATTGAGAATTCAGAAGAAAGAAGTTCGACTTGGCTATGGAATATTTAGCCAAGTCAGTACACGAACCAGACTTTTTAAACTTTTATATTATATATATTTTATATTATATTAAATTTTATATTTTTAAGATTCGTTAATCTGGGAGTAAACCAAGGTGGCTTTGAAGAGGTAATCGAAGGAATTGACTTGGGAATACACATATCTAAGAGGGAGTTTAGGGAGTTTAGTGTTATAAAAAAAAGTTAATAGCATTCATGTCAACCGAGTCATATAAGAAGACCAATCGGTTGCATAAATAAGCTGATTCAGCAATGAATAATTTCTTTTGCGAAAGCAACGGCGGGGCTTATTGGATTACAATTGAATATTGCAACCTCTAAAGTAGCATGATATACATCCTCAGGAAGAGATAAAGGAGGGGACCTAGAAACATTAGAAATAAGGTAGTCGTTAACAAATACAAGATCAAGTGTTCTATTAAAATGATTAGAAATTGAATGGATTTGAAACAACGAAAGGTCAAGCATGCAATCTATTAAGTCATGCTGTGCTGAGGGCACTAGATAATTTTCGGCAGTGAAAAGTGACCAAGAGATGTTCGGCAAATTAAAATCACCCAACACAATAAAAAGGTCATTATCACGCACGTGTGAAGAAATTTCTTTAATACAAGAAATATGTTTCATATAAACTTGAATATCAGAAGAAGGAGGAACATAAGAGCATGAAATATAAATATTCCGTGTAGAAAAAGACACCTTGACTGAGACAATCTCAGAATCAGTAGGCGTACTAAAATAGAAAAGTTCTGACCACCACCCCGACTCGGCCGATCATTTCTATGCCAAATAAAATTATTCGAAAAACCTCAAAATCAGATATGGTTGAGTTTAACCATGTTTCTGAAAATGAGATTATATCCGAATCGAAAGAAGTGCTGGCCATGAAAAGATTTTTAAGTTTTGAAATGAGACCTTTGACATTCTGATAATAATAAAGACTTGGTCAGAAGAAGAAGTTAGTTTTTTGGGGCAGAAATGGTACCCTGTATTGAAGGGACTGGAAGGGTATATATATATATATATATATATATATATATATATAATATATAATAAATAGAGTAATATATATATATATATATATATATATATATATATATATATATATATATATATATATATATATATATATATATATATAATATATATATATATATATATATATATATATCTATATTTCTTTTATAACTGATTTATATATATATATATGTCCTGTTGTCCCTGCCGAGCAACTATGGATTCATCTCCATATGTTGTTATTATCGCCTTCTCCGAGCGACTGCCCAAATATTACCCCATTTTTATCCTCTGAATAGTCCCATTAGACCCCTTACCTGAACCTGTCCCAGTTAGCAAAACTGCCTCAGCCTCCTCAGCTCCTGGCACGCAAAGGTAGACCTGCGCGCAATCTTGCTGAGACTGTTAAAAACAATCATGGTGCCTCTTTGGCCCCACCAAATCCTGTTCTCCCTCCAGCCCCTTCAGCTTCTACGTTAACTGTTGTTGCCCCTCGTAAGCAAGTTTTTGTGTCTCGACTTTCGTCTGACACCACTTCTGAGTCATTGGCAGCCTATATTGCTAGCAAATCTTCTGCTAGCGTGTCAATTACCAAATTTAATTTCTCAACTCCTCGTGAAACATCATCTTACAAAATAAATGTTTCACATGATATGTTCCCAATCATTTGTGATGCGAAATTTTGGGCTCCACCTATGATTGTCCACGAGTTCAAGCCAAAAAAGCGTAACCAGCCTGTCACCCTTCCAGTCCCTTCAATACAGGGTACCATTTCTGCCCCAAAAAACTAACTTCTTCTTCTAATAAAGTCTTTAGTTATTATCAGAATGTCAAAGGTCTCATTTCAAAACTTAAAAATCTTTTAATGGCCAGCACTGCTTTCGATTCGGATATAATCTCATTTTCAGAAGCATGGTTAAACTCTCACCATATCTGATTTTGAGGTTTTTCGAATAATTTTATTATGGCATAGAAATGATCGGCCCAGTCAGGGTGAGTGGTCAGAACTTTTCTATTTGAGTACGCCTACTGATTCTGAGATTGTCTCAGTCAAGGTGTCTTTTTCTACACGGAATATTTATATTTCATGCTCTTATGTTCCTCCTTCTTCTGATATTCAAGTTTATATGAAACATATTTCTTGTATTAAAAAAATTTCTTCACACGTGCGTGATAATGACCTTTTTATTGTGTTGGGTGATTTTAATTTGCCGAACATCTCTTGGTCACTTTTCACTGCCGAAAATTATCTAGTACCCTCAGCACAGCATGACTTAATAGATTGCATGCTTGACCTTTCGTTGTTTCAAATCCATTCAATTTCTAATCATTTTAATAGAACACTTGATCTTGTATTTGTTAACGACTACCTTATTTCTAATGTTTCTAGGTCCTCTCCTTTATCTCTTCATGAGGATGTATATCATCCTACTTTCGAAGTTACAATACTCAATTGTAATCCAATAAGCCCCGCCGTTGCTTTCGCAAAAGAAATTATTCATTGCTGAATCAGCTTATTTATGCAACCGATTGGTCTTCTTATATGACTCGGTTGACATGAATGCTATTAACTTTTTTTATAACACTAAACTCCCTAAACTCCCTCTTAGATATGTGTATTCCCAAGTCAATTCATTCGATTACCTCTTCAAAGTTACCTTGGTTTACTCCCATATTAACGAATCTTAAAAATATAAAATTTAATATAATATAAAATATATATAATATAAAAGTTTAAAAAGTCTGGTTCGTGTACTGACTTGGCTAAATATTCCATAGCCAAGTCGAGCTTCTTTCTTCTGAATTCTCAATGCTATGAGAATTATCTAACTCGTTGCAAAAGGAAATTTACCCTAAATCCAAGACAGTTTTACAATTTTGTAAACTCGAAGCGTAAATCTTCAAGTTTGCCATCTTCTTTTTCTCTCGGGATGGATAAAGCTAGCAATGACTCTGATTCTGCTAACCTATTTGCTAATTTTAATCAATCAACTTACTCTTCAGTCTGTCCTAATAATAATTCTTCACCCTTATACTATTACTTCCTCTAGTTTTATGCCTCCCTCTTTTATTTCACATTCCTCTCTCTTTTTAGCTTTAAATTCTTTAAAATCTTCTTTCTCTCCTGGGTCTGACAATATCCCTAGTTGTCTACTCAAGGAGTGTAGTTCTTCCCTTGTTTATCCATTGCTAAAGCTTTTTAATCTATCCCTTGAATCCTCTGTCTTTCCATCTCTTTGGAAAGAATCTTATATCACTCCTCTCCACAAGAAAGGTGGAAAGTCTGATATACTAAATTACAGGGGCATTGCAAAACTGTTTGCCAATCCTTAATTATTTGAAAAAATAATCTCTTCGAGTTTGCAGCATTTCTGCAAATCAGTTGTTTCCTGTTCAACATGGATTCGTAAAGAATCGCTCAACTACTGACCAATCTGCTAAATTTGCTTCCTTGGTAAATGATGCTTACCTTTCGAAAATGCAAACTGATGTCATATATACTGACTTCAGTAAGGCGTTCGACTCCGTGCACCATGACATTTCACTTTTTAAGCTTGACCGAATAGGTTTTCCTCCGACTCTTTTGCTTTGGATTAGTTCTTATTTAAAAGGTAGGACCCACAGAGTTATGCTGAGGCTGACTACCTCTAAACAGGTTCACGTTACTTCTGGTGTTCCGCAAGGTAGTCATCTTGGACCTTTACTCTTTACTCTTTTTATAAATGATCTTCCCTCTGTTATATCCCATGCCCGTGTACTCATGTATGCGGACGACGTGAAACTTATTCTATCACTTTTAATCCCCACATCTTTCTCGTCTTCAAGACGATTTGAACGCTATGCAGCTTTGATGCTCGGCCAATCAATTGCATCTGAATTGTTCAAAGTGTATGTTTATGACATTTAATCGTACTACACCTTATCTTGTCAGTTATACAATCGACAATACCCCATTGCAACGTATACTAACAGTTAAGGATCTAGGCGATCTTTTTGATTCTAAACTCTGTTTCAATATTTTTGAAATATTGCCTTATCCAGATAATGATAACAACATACTAACAGAAATTATCCATGACAAGTATTTCATACAAAACAAACAAGCCTACACAGCAAAAACCAAAGAATTAATTACCAACAAATGCATAGCAGGAATTTTGAATCAAGCCACAACCGAATGTAGTTACACGAAAAAGCAAAAAAGAATTTTGAAATCAATTACATCGAGCCTAACATGCTCATTACTTGGAACCTACCCAAAACACTTTTAAAACAAGATTGCAACAATAGAGAAAATAATAGTAGAGGGTAACAACCTTATAAAAGCATCAAACTGTTCAATCCAATTAAACGAAATGATAATAATAACAAGCACACTATTAGATTATACCCAAACGATTTATGTAAGTAATAATGTAACCAAATTAGAACCACTGTCATACATTCAAGCCAAAAAAATCGTAAAAGACCAAACAAAAATGCACAATACTTTCCAAATTGTAACGTTAACTACACTTTGCATAATCATAAGCATTATAATATTGTATATTATCTATAAATTCAAAGCTTTACACCAAAGAATAATTGTCAAAAAAAAAAAACAAAAAAAGAACCACAAGTAAAAGAACCAATTAATATACAACCACATGAAAATATCATAAGTAATAGCAACCTAAACGAAACTAATAATATTGTAACTAGCAATAATCCAACTTTATACCCAAAAATGTCCGCCTGAGGACAGGCTAATTTCTTAGGGATGGGGAAGTGACATATGTACCACACCCACAAGATATATCCACAGCACCTAATGCCAAACCCCTTATACATAAGCCCTGACAACTAAGCGCACCAAATATGTAACACGAGACACCCCAAATTGTAACAATAAGCCTAGAGCCCCAAAAATCATAAATTCCTGGTGAAAATAACAATTCTGGCGTGGGACCGATCAAATTCAAAATCGAAAACCATTAGACCTAAGCATCCGCCACAATCGTTATTGCCACCAAATGCCCAAATTGCCAACGCAGCTCAAATTCAAGCTCTTAGAATATTCCAGAAATTCATTAAAGAGAATGAGAGCATTGTTTAAAGAGAGCGAGCTCATGATATGGAGCCCTCAGCCGAGGTTTGCTAACCGTTGACAAGACTTTAATAATTGAGTTTTTACTGACGACTTCGAGCCGTCAGGGTGCATCGTGCACAATTGTAAAATTCCAATAAGTCGCGCCCTACTGTTAATAAAGAGTTTTTTTTCAAGTAACGCTTCAGTGATATATATATATATATATATATATCTTTCTTTTCTTTTATAACTGATTTATATATATATATATATATATATATATATATATATATATATATATATATATATATTAAATTTTTAAAAAAAGTCCTGTTGTCCCTGCCGAGCAGCATGGTATTCATCTCCAATGTTGTTATTATCGCCTTCTCCGAGCGACTGCCCAAATATTACCCCATTTTTATCCCCTGGAATAGTCCCATTAGACCCCTTACCTGAACCTGTCCCAGTTAGCAAAACTGCCTCAGCCTCCTCAGCTCCTGACCGCAAAGGTAGACCTGCGCGCAATCTTGCCCAGATTGTTAAAAACAATCATGGTGCCTCTTTGGCCCCACCATATCCTGTTCTCCCTCCAGCCCCTTCAGCTTCTACGTTAGCTGTTGTTGCCCCTCGTAAGCAAGTTTTTGTGTCTCGACTTTCGTCTGACACCACTTCTGGGTCATTTGGCAGCCTTTATTGCTAGCAAATCTTCTGCTAGCGTGTCAGTTACCAAATTTAATTTCTCAACTCCTCGTGAAACATCATCTTACAAAATAAAATGTTTCACATGATATGTTCCCAATCATTTGTGATCCCAAATTTTGGCCTCCACATATGATTGTCCACGAGTTCAAGCCAAAAAAGCGTAACCAGCCTGTCACCCTTCCAGTCCCTTCAATACAGGGTACCATTTCTGCCCCAAAAAACTAACTTCTTCTTCTGACCAAGTACTTTATTATTATCTCAATGTCAAAGGTCTTGTTTCAAAACTTATAAATCTTTTCATGGCCAGCACTTCATTCGATTCGGATATAATCTCATTTTCAGAAACATGGTTAAACTCAACCATATCTGATTTTGAGGTTTTTTTCGAATAATTTTTTTTTGCATAGAAATGATCGGCCGAGTCGGGGTGGTGGGGGTATTAAATGCAGTTAAAGCCACTCTCCAGTCAGAACTTTTCTAGTTTAGTACCGCCTACTGATTCTGAGATTGTCTCAGTCAAGGAGTCTTTTTCTACATGGAATCTGTTATATTTCATGCTCTTATGTTCCTCCTTCTTCTGATATTCAAGTTTACACAAAACTTATTTCTTGTAATAAAGAAATTTCTTCACACGTGCGTGATAATGACCTATTGATTGGTCACTTGGTCACTTTTCACTGCCGAAAATTATCTAGTGCCCTCAGCACAGCATGACTTAATAGATTGCATGCTTGACCATTTCGTTGTTTCAAAATCCATTCAATTTCTAATCATTTTTTTTTTTTTTTTTTTTTTTTTTTTAATAGAACACTTGATCTTGTATTTGTTAAAGACTACCTTATTTCTAATGTGTCTAGGTCCCCCTCCTTTATCTCTTCCTGAGGATGTATATCATCCAACTTTAGAGGTTGCAATCTTCAATTGTAATCCAATAAGCCCCGCCGTTGCTATCGCAATGAAAATTATTCGTTGCTGAATCAGCTTATTTATGCAACCGATTGGTCTTCTTATATGACTCGGTTGACATGAATACTGCTTTTAACTTTTTTATAACACTAAACTCCCTAAACTCCCTCTTACATATGTGTATTCCCAAGTCAATTCCTTCGACTACCTCTTCAAAGCCACCTTGGTTTACTCCCAGATTAACAAATCTTAAAAATATAAAATTTAATATAATATAAAATATATATAATATAAAAGTTTAAAAGTCTGGTTCGTGTACTGACTTGGCTAAATATTCCATAGCCAAGTCAGACTTCTTTCTTCTGAATTCTCAATGCTACGAGAATTATCTAACTCGTTGCAAAAGGAAATTTGCCCTAAATCCAGAACAGTTTTGCAATTTTGTTAACTCGAAGCGTAAATCTTCAAGTTTGCCATCTTCTTTTTCTCTCGGGATGGATAAAGCTAGCAATGACTCTGATTCTGCTAACCTATTTTGCTAATTTTAATCAATCAACTTACTCTTCAGTCTGTCCTAATAATAATTCTTACCCTTATACTATTACTTCCTCTAGTTTTATGCCTCCCTCTTTTATTTCCCATTCCTCTCTCCTTTTAGCTTTAAATTCTTTAAAATCTTCTTTCTCTCCTGGGTCACTGACAATATCCCTAGTTGTCTACTCAAGGAGTGTAGTTCTTCCCTTGTTTATCCATTGCTAACGCTTTTTTAATCTATCCCTTGAATCTTCTGTCTTTCCATCTCTTTGGAAAGAATCTTATATCACTCCTCTCCACAAGAAAGGTGGAAAGTCTGATATACTAAATTACAGGGGGCATTGCAAAACTGTTTGCCAATCCTTAATTATTTGAAAAAAATAATCTCTTCGAGTTTGCAGCATTTCTGCAAATCAGTTGTTTCCCCTGTTCAACATGGATTCGTAAAGAATCGCTCAACTACGACCAATCTGCTAGAATTTACTTCCTTGGTAAATGATGCTTTCCTTTCGAAAATGCAAACTGATGTCATATACACTGACTTCAGTAAGGCGTTTGACTCCGTGCACCATGACATTTTACTTTTTAAACTTCGACCGAATAGGTTTTCCTCCGACTCTTTTGCTTTGGATTAGTTCTTATTTAAAAGGTAGGACCCACAGAGTTATACTGGGGCTGACTACCATCTAGACAGGTTCATGTTACTTCTGGTGTTCCGCAAGGTAGTCATCTTGGACCATTACTCTTTGCTCTTTTTATAAATGATCTTCCCTCTGTTATATCCCATGCCCGTGTACTCATGTATGCGGACGACGTGAAACTTATTCTATCATACATCCAATCCCCCACATCTTTCTCGTCTTCGAGACGATTTGGACGCTATGCAACTTTGATGCTCAGCCAATCAATTGCATCTGAATTGTTCAAAGTGTATGTTTATGACATTTAATCGTACTACTACCTTATCTTGTCAGTTATACAATCGACAATACCACATTACAACGTATACCTAACAGTTAAGGAACTAATCAAGATCTTTTGGTTCTAAACTCTGTTTCAATCTTCACATAGATACCATCGTTTATGAGGTAAAAGATGTACTTCGATTCATTAAACTATGGTCTACATTATAACGAAATCCTGTGAGATGTAGATTAATTGCCCTATCCTTGAATACTGCTCTGGCATCTGGTCTCCGCAGTATAACAATAGCCAGGATCGTATTGAATCTGATCAGAAGCAATTTCTGCTTTTTGCCTTATGAGGTTTAAATTGGGACCCTAATCTTTGGTTGCCATCCTATTCCAGCAGGCTAATCTTCCGTCGTTAAGCAACCGTAGTGAGACAATTCTCGGTGCTGTCTTTCTACATGTTGCGCGACATAGCGACATAGACTCTTCCTTCGTTAGGGCGTCCTGCAAATTCTCTGCCCAGCTGAGACCAAACCAGAAATTACCGCCCCTCGTTCCTATCGACGTGCACAACAGACTACACTATGCACAATTCTTTTCGCGTGCTATGTAAAAATTACAATAGTTTGCATCACGTTTTCTCGTACCGAACTTTCTCTACCCTTAATAAAATCGTTAGCTTTCAGGATACCTTCGGGAAGTCACTGACCATTCCCAGCTATGAGCAGGGCCCCACCGACCCCACCGGGTCGGTGATTTCCATTACTTTCCCAATACTATCTCTTTAATTCTATCTGTCTTTAACACACTCCGTATCACCCAGCATGCAGTTCTATACTTTATTAACAATCTTCCTCCTTTTTTTCTCCCACACATTCTTATGGTATATTCTTAAATAATATAGCAAATTGACATTATTTTAATTTTACGTACGAACACTTTTCCCTACTTACACCCTTCTTTTTAGACGTAGGCTCTAATAGAGTCACTGACAAAATTAGCCGCGAAAAGGGGCACAGCTGGCCGGACTGGCAAATAAAACACCTCCATCGGTCGGTGATGCTATTTGAAATCAGTGTTCCCTATCTAGGCTTTTAGCATTTTAATTTTCTCTAATTGTATTTATAATGTGTGTTGAATATAAACAACATAACATATAAATAAATAAATACATAAATAAATAAATATATATATCTTTTTCTTTTATAACTGATTTAACGTGTACTTCGTATCATATAATATGTAATTGACTTATACAAAATTCTTCTTGGAATTATTTAGTGTACGCATTATATAGTAATTATCAGTAGTGAATCTTTTCGGTATGAATAATCAAGGCGTTCCGAAATAAAATGTTTATAATGATTTGAATAAGTCGTTTTAATCTGAAAATCGTAAGCCAAAATTTAGCATGTCACTAAAAGAATAACGCCATAGTGTGTCGGTAGGTCTCACTAATCGTAAGATAAAAAGACACAGCCTGCGACCATGGTATTAGGCATACGGCCACGGTATCCCAACATGGGGTGCCACAGCACTCACCATGGAGCGCTTGAGGCGAGTATACCTTTCTAAATCTCTTTGGGTTCTTCTCTCTTATCCTTATCCTGCGCCGACTCGAAGGTTAGTCATTCCCCAAAAACTATTTTAAGCAATTAAAATAACGTGCAAGAAGCATAGTGGTATCCCCCCTTTGACCCACAGCCCATATTGCCGACGAAGATGAGCCGGATCCAGCGCATACTCCACCACATGCATTCATCAACATCTGCACGGCTACAAGCTCCATAAGGTACCCGATCGACTTCACCTATTTACAAATGGGTTCAGGGTATAAAAAGAGTGTTGAGTCGAAAAGGAAAACAACAAACCGCAGCGATTGCAGTGAAAGAAAGAGACAAAAAAGCTTTAAATTTAAAACAAAGAGGCCTAAAAATATGTGAAGTGCCTTAACTGTGGTGAAAAAGGGCACGTACCTCTACTTATTGTCAAAATAAAAATAAAGGAAGAAAAATGTTTTAGATGCAATCAGTACGGTCATATTTCGAAAGATTGTGAACAAATCGAGAAAAGTGAGGCATTAACATCTAATACACGCAGTTTGCAAATCAATACCGATTTAACCTGTAAAGAAGTTTTAGTGTCGGGCCAAAGATCGTGTAGCGTTATTTGATACTGGCGGTAAACGGCCATATCATCCGTGGCGAAGATTTTCATCGTGAAATTGGCAAGCCGAAGCTAGAAATCTGCCAATTTTTCTCTTATTGGATTGGCCAGTAAGTGCGCATGAGAATAAAATCAAACCAACTGGACACTTCAAAACATCCAATTCTAATAGATGATAAAGAGTTTATAGAACCCAGATTTAAAAGGAATTACCCCTAGTAAGATCCAAAAAACTACAACCCCATTCAAGAAAACGGGAAATTGCAGACAAGTAGGCGATAAGCATTGCGAAGAAACTCAACAGAGGTAGAAAAATCACACATTACGCACCCAAATTTAAGAAGAAAAAGAAAATTAATATAAGCAAATACGAAATTCCAGAACAAATGGCCAAGGAAGCCCAACTTAAACTGACAGCGTAATTAATGCTATTCCTAATAAGCACTCCGACAACTCGAGAAGCCCAACTCCAAAGCATAGAAATCAACCCGACCCAAGCCAAAATAAGGTTACTTAATCTTTAAGACAGAGAGTAATACCACCAAATACCGCGTGAACAATTACGATCTGTCCGTTATCAACTAAAACAGAACAAACTTATAACAAATTGATCAAAGAAACCGGAGAATTCGAAACATATTCACAAATCAAATACTTAAAAGAAAAATTAGAAAGAGAAAAAAAGAACGGCATAAAAATTGCAAAACGCAGCAAACGCGGTTTCTGCTACACTTCATGGGTACAATTTATAAATATCTATTCGGCACATTAGATCAACAAGATAAAGAAGAATTAGAATCTAAAATGAATAATAATAGACAGGTGAAAAAAACAGCGCACAAGCAAAACGAACTAAATCAAGTAATAGAAGCAGTTAATACAGGCATGAAAACTACAAATTTTGAAATCAAGCAAAGACGAGGAAAACCAAAAGGCTAGCGCTCCTCATATTCAACCTCCAAGAATTCACCGAATACACAGAAGACATAGAGTTAGGTATGTAGCGTAACTAGACTGGGAATTTTCAACCCGAAATTATTAAAAACATGACACTTTACAGCATGTCAATTCAGAAAAAATATTAAACATCAAAACCTCAACTTGGTTTAGAGACCAGACACCAACGAAATTTTAATCATTTCACATATTCCACGAGAAATAATCAGCAGCACCAATTTTTGAAATATTGCCTTACTCCAGATAATGATAAACAACATATGCTTCAACAGAAATTATCCACGCCAAGTACTTCATACAAAACAAACAAGCCTACACGGCAAACGCCAAAGAATTAATTACAAACAAATGCATAACAGGAATTTTGAATCAAGAATTTTTGAAATCAAAACAATTTAAAACAAGATTGCAACAATAGAGAAATAATAGCAGCAGAAGGTAACAACCTACTAAAAGCGCGTCAAACGTTTTCAATCCAATTGAGACGAAATAATAATCACGAAGCACACTATTAGATTTATACAAGTTAATTCCAACTTTTGATAGCAATGATGGAAAAAATATAATTTTTTCGGAAGCGAGACTCTCGCTTTATTCGATGTTAATTTACAACTAAATAAACTTAAATCAATTCTAGCCCTAGTAACCTGTGGCTTAGCGGCAGTAGGCGTTAGGCAGCGGCGTCGCTGCTGATGTTGTTGGCACGTCCGGCCAAGGTCTTCTCCGGAATTTAAGGCGGCTGCCAGTCGGCGCGTGGAGGGAAAATGGGCACAGAGCACCAAGTCAGCATACTTGCTGCACTTCTATGATGGTGTTGCAATGCTTCTTACTGGGACTCGTATGAATGTATTTGTTGTTAGCTTACACAAACGATTGCGTAAGTAGTAATGTAACCAAATTAGAACCACTCAGTCAGTACGTTCATTAGCCAAAGAAATCGCGAAAGACCGAACAAAAATGCACAATACTTTCCAAGTTTGTAACGTTAACTACACTTTGCATAATCATAAGCATTATAATGTATTCTTATGTCTATAAGTTCAAAGCACTATGCCCCAGAGAATAATTGTCAAA
>JAWNOR010000175.1:0-124623 GCA_035045885.1 Drosophila borealis | reverse complement strand
CCTCATCCATTGCTACGGTTTTATATTTTCTTTCAATAATTTTCGTGTCTGTTCCACTGTGTCCAGTATTGCTCGATCCCTAGTGTTTTGGATGTTCTTGGTTTTGTGCTCTTTGACTAACAAAGAGAATTTTTAGCGCGCCGACTCTTGTGTTTCCTTTTCTTTTATGGTTTATACTAGCTCCTCACCGTCTGCGATGTATTTCAAGAGAGGAAAATCTCTTTTGCTGATTGGGAGAGCGAACTTCGGCCCTTTTGCGGGTAACGCTTCTACGTTTGGCGGGAATTCTATTCTTGTTTTGTTTACGAACCACTCTCTTTGAGTGTTGTTGTCCACTATGGCTAGGTTCCGTTGATCTCGTTACTTATCGTGTTTCGTTTCTTGTCTTTCCTTAGGTGTTGTTATTTTGTTTTCTATATTTCTCTCGCTCTCAAAAAACGCTTTTGCGTCATCTGTGGTCATCAGTTGTTCTATGTTTGTTTTTGCTTTTTCCATATGTTTTGTTTGTTCTTGTAATAGGTAGTGTTTGTGTTTTATAAGTAAGTTTAATATTTTGGTATGGTAAAAATGTGTGTGTCTAGTCAATGCTCTTGTTATGTCAGGGCGGGTTTTATTGTCAGTGGTCAGTATGGTCAAATGCTGTTTCAAGTTTTTGATGAAGTTAGGTATTCAATTTAATTTTCTACATTTTAACAAAAATTTTAAACTTGATTTAAGTTTAGTATTTTTTTTTTATTTTTTTTTATTTATTTATATGTGGTCGACAAAACGAGTGTCTTCCAATTATTCAACACATTATAAATACAATTAGAAAAATTAAATGCTAAAAGCCTAGATAGAGAACACAAAGTTCAAATAGCATCACCGACCGATGGAGGTGTTTTATTTGCCAGTCCGGCCAGCTGTGCCCCTTTTCACAGCTAATTTTGTCAGTGACGCTATTAGAGCCTACATCTAAAAATAAGGGTGTACGTAGGAAAAAGTGTTCTTACGTAAAATTAAAAATAATGTTAATTTGCTATATTATTTAAGAACATACTATAAATAGGAGAAAAGAAAGGAGGAAGATTGTTAATAAAGTATAGAACTGTATGCTAGATATGCAGAGTGTTAATTAGATAGAATAAAGAGATAGTATTGGGAAAGTAATGGGATATCACTTCCCGAAGGTATCCTGAAAGCAACGATTTTATTAGGGGTAGAGAAAGTTCGGTAGAGAAAACGTGATGCAAACTATTGTAATTTTTACATAGCACGCGAAAAGAATTGTGCATAGCGTAGTCTGTTGTGCACGTCGATAGGAATAAGGGGCGGTAATTTCTGGTTGGTCTAGCCGGAACAGAGAATTGAAGACGCCCTAACAGAAAAGGAGAATCGATATAGCCAATAACCAACTTATGTAGAAAGACAACACCGAGAATTGTCCTACGGTTGGTTAACGACGGAAGATTAAGAAGAAGCAGCCTGCTGGAATAGGATGGCAACCGAAGATTAGGGTCCCAATTTAAACCTCGTAAGGCAAATAGCAGAAATTGCTTCTGAACAGATTCAATACGATCCTTGCTATTGTTATACTGCGGAGACCAGATGCAAGAGCAGTATTCAAGGATAGGGCGAACAAGAGAGATGTACAGAAGTTTCGTTATAAAAGGATCGTTAAACTCTTTAGACCATCGTTTAATGAAACCAAGTACACCTTTTGCCTCATTAACGATGGTATCTATGTGAAGATTGAAACAGAGTTTAGAATCAAAAAGAACGCCTAGATCCTTAACTGTTAGTATACGTTGCAATGGGGTATTGTCGATGGTATAACTGACAAGATAAGGTGTAGTACGATTAAATGTCATAAACATACACTTTGAACAATTCAGATGCAATTGATTGGCCGAGCACCAAAGTTGCATAGCGTTTAAATCGTCTTGAAGACGAGAATAATGTAAGGGATTGGTGTATGATAGAATAAGTTTCACGTCGTCCGCATACATGAGTACTCGGGCATGGGATATAACAGAGGGAAGATCATTTATAAAAAAAATAAAGAGTAAAGGTCCAAGATGACTACCTTGAGGAACACCAGAAGTAACGTGAACCTGTTTAGAGGTAGTCAGCCTCAGCATTACTCTTTGGGTCCTACCTTTTAAATAAGAACTAATCCAAAGCAAAAGAGACGGAGGAAACCCTATTCGGTCAAGTTTAAAAAGTAAAATGTCATGGTGCACGGAGTCAAACGCCTTACTGAAGTCAGTGTATATGACATCAGTTTGCATTTTCGAAAGGAAAGCATCATTTACCAAGGAAGTAAATTCTAGCAGATTGGTCGTTGTTGACCGATTCTTTACGAATCCATGTTGAACAGGGGAAACAACTGATTTGCAGAAATGCTGCAAATTCGAAGTGATTATTTTTTCAAATAATTTAGGAATCGCGGACAGTTTTGCAATGCCCCTGTAATTTAGTATATCAGACTTTCCACCTTTCTTGTGGAGAGGAATGATATAAGATTCTTTCCAAAGAGATGGAAAGACAGAAGATTCAAGGGATAGATTAAAAAGCTTTAGCAATGGATAAACAAGGGAAGAACTACACTCCTTGAGTAGACAACTAGGGATATTGTCAGGCCCAGGAGAGAAAGAAGATTTTAAAGAATTTATAGCTAAAAGGAGAGAGGAATGGGAAATAACAGGGGGAGGTATAGAACTAGAGGAAGTAATAGTATAAGGGTAAGAATTATTATTAGGACAGACTGAAGAGTAAGTTGATTGAAAAAAAATTAGCAAATAGGTTAGCAGAATCAGAGTCATTGCTAACTTTATCCATCCCGAGTGAAAAAGAAGATGGCAAACTTGAAGATTTACTCTTCGAGTTTACAAAATTGTAAAACTGTCTTGGATTTATGGCAAATTGCCTTTTGCAACGAGTTAGATAATTCTCATAGCATTGAGAATTCAGAAGAAAGAAGTTCGACTTGGCTTTGGAATATTTAGCCAAGTCAGTACACGAACCAGACTTTTTAAAATATTTGGATTTTATATTTTTTAGATTCGTTAATCTGGGACTAAACCAAGGTGGGTTTGAAGAGGTAGTCGAAGGAATTGACTTGGGAATACACATATCTAAGAGGGAGTTTAGGGTGTTATAAAAAAAGTGAATAGCAGTATTCATGTCAACCGAGTCATATAAGAAAGACCAATCGGTAGCATAAATAAGCTGATTCAGCAATGAATAATTTCCTTTGCGAAAGCAACGGCGGGGCTTATTGGCTGATGAGCACGAAATGAGAGGATTACAATTGAACATTGCAACCTCTAAAGTAGGATGATATACATCCTCAGGAAGAGATAAAGGAGGGGACCTAGACACATTAGAAATAAGGTAGTCGTTAACAAATACAAGATCTAGTGTTCTATTCAAATGATTAGAAATTGAATTGATTTGAAACAACGAAAGGTCAAGCATGCAATCTATAAAGTCATGCTGTGCTGAGGGCACTAGATAATTTTCGGCAGTGAAAAGTGACCAAGAGATGTTCGGCAAATTAAAATCACCCAACACAATAAATAGGTCATTATCACGCACGTGTGAAGAAACTTCTTTAATACAAGAAATATGTTTCATATAAACTTGAATATCAGAAGAAGGAGGAACATAAGAGCATGAAATATAAATATTCCGTGTAGGAAAAGTCACCTTGACTGAAACAATCTCAGCGTCAGTAGGCGTACTAAAACAGAAAAGTTCTGACTGGAGAGTGGCTTTAACGGCAATTAATACCCCACCACCCCGACTCGGCCGATCATTTCTATGCAAAATAAAATTATTCGAAAAAACCTCAAAATCAGATATGGTTGAGTTTAACCATGTTTCTGAAAATGCGATTATATCCGAATCGAAGGAAGTGCTGGCCATGAAAAGATTTTTAAGTTTTGAAATAAGACCTCTGACATTCTGATAATGAATAAAGACTTGGTCAGAAGAAGAAGTTAGTTTTTTGGGGCAGAAATGGTACCCTGTATTGAAGGGACTGGAAGGGTGACAGGCTGGTTACGCTTTTTTGGCTTGAACTCGTGGACGATCATATGTGGAGGCCAAAATTTGGGATCACAAATGATTGGGAACATATCATGTGAAACATTTATTTTGAAAGATGATATTTCACGAGGAGTTGAGAAATTAAATTTGGTAATTGACACGCTAGCAGAAGATTTGCTAGCAATATAGGCTGCCAATGACTCAGAGGTGGTGTCAGACGAAAGTCGAGACACAAAAACTTGCCTACGAGGGGCAACAACATTTAACGTAGGAGCTGAAGGGACTGGGGGGAGAACAGGATTTGGTGGAGCCAAGGAGGCACCATGATTGTTTTTAACAATCTGGGCAAGATTGCGCGCAGGTCTACCTTTGCGGCCAGGAGCTGAGGAGGCTGAGGCAGTTTGGCTAACTGGGACAGGTTCAGGTACGGGGTCTAATGGGACTATTACAGGGGATAAAACTGGGGTAATATTTGGGCAGTCACTCGGAGAAGGCGACAATGACAACATTGGTGAAGTATCCAAGTTGCTCGGTAGGGACAACAGAGGCAAAGGTGTCTGGACAGACGGAGAGGGCAACTGCAAAAATTGAGGCTCCAACCGGCGATTGGTTGGAGACTCGAATTTATATTTGCTAAGCAACTCACAACTCGAATCAAAACTACTCGAGAGCTGCTTAGCCACGTTATTTAGTTTTAAGAATTGATTTCTCACAGACTTATACATTCTGGAGAAATCAATTTGCTTGTCGATGCATTCTGGGCACGACCAACGCAAGCCGCCGCAGCCCTTCTTGGCAATTGCAGCGATCTTGTCGCAATCACGCCCAGTGAGACCTGCACATTTAGCATGCATTATATTCTCACACAGCCAGCAATTAACAAATTGCGGCAATGCAGAATCATCAGCCTGCTTGAACGTGCAAGGTTTCTTACAGCACGACATAGTTACTACCAGCGTTAAAGAATAAGCAAAAGTTGCGAGAGCGCAGAGCAAAACGAAACACAGTGCACAAGAATAGAGCAAGTAAACGCTCAAAAAATAACTTTTCGTACACAAACAAATTGTTTGGAGCGAAGAGCAACAGCAAAAATTTGCGAGAGCGCGATGCACAAGAAGAAATTTGCAGCAGCGAACACACGCACAAACAAGTGTTTGCACAGTTTGTGTTTGTGTTTTATAAGTAAGTTTAATATTTTGGTATGGTAAAAATGTGTGTGTCTAGTCAATGCTCTTGTTATGTCAGGGCGGGTTTTATTGTCAGTGGTCAGTATGGTCAAATGCTGTTTCAAGTTTTTGATGAAGTTAGGTATTCAATTTAATTTTCTACATTTTAACAAAAATTTTAAACTAGATTTAAGTTTAGTATTTTTTTTTTTTATTTTTTTTTATTTATTTATATGTGGTCGACAAAACGAGTGTCTTCCAATTATTCAACACATTATAAATACAATTAGAAAAATTAAATGCTAAAAGCCTAGATAGAGAACACAAAGTTCAAATAGCATCACCGACCGATGGAGGTGTTTTATTTGCCAGTCCGGCCAGCTGTGCCCCTTTTCACAGCTAATTTTGTCAGTGACGCTATTAGAGCCTACATCTAAAAAGAAGGGTGTAAGTAGGAAAAAGTGTTCTTACGTAAAATTAAAAATAATGTTAATTTGCTATATTATTTAAGAATATACCATAAATAGGAGAAAAGAAAGGAGGAAGATTGTTAATAAAGTATAGAACTGTATGCTAGATATGCAGAGTGTTAATTAGATAGAATAAAGATATAGTATTGGGAAAGTAATGGGATATCACCGACCCGGTGGGGGAAAATTTTCAGCCAGTCCGGCAAGCCATGCCCCTGCTCATAGCTGGGAATGGTCAGTGACTTCCCGAAGGTATCCTGAAAGCAACGATTTTATTAGGGGTAGAGAAAGTTCGGTAGAGAAAACGTGATGCAAACTATTGTAATTTTTACATAGCACGCGAAAAGAATTGTGCATAGCGTAGTCTGTTGTGCACGTCGATAGGAATAAGGGGCGGTAATTTCTGGTTGGTCTAGCCGGAACAGAGAATTGAAGACGCCCTAACAGAAAAGGAGAATCGATATAGCCAATAACCAACTTATGTAGAAAGACAACACCGACGGAAGACGGAAAATTAAGAAGAAGCAGCCTGCTGGAATAGGATGGCAACCGAAGATTAGGGTCCCAATTTAAACCTCGTAAGGCAAAAAGCAGAAATTGCTTCTGAACAGATTCAATACGATCCTGGCTATTGTTATACTGCGGAGACCAGATGCAAGAGCAGTATTCAAGGATAGGGCGAACAAGAGAGATGTACAGAAGTTTCGTTATAAAAGGATCGTTAAACTCTTTAGACCATCGTTTAATGAAACCAAGTACACCTTTTGCCTCATTAACGATGGTATCTATGTGAAGATTGAAACAGAGTTTAGAATCAAAAAGAACGCCCAGATCCTTAACTGTTAGTATACGTTGCAATGGGGTATTGTCGATGGTATAACTGACAAGATAAGGTGTAGTACGATTAAATGTCATAAACATACACTTTGAACAATTCAGATGCAATTGATTGGCCGAGCACCAAAGTTGCATAGCGTTTAAATCGTCTTGAAGACGAGAATAATGTAGGGGATTGGTGTATGATAGAATAAGTTTCACGTCGTCCGCATACATGAGTACTCGGGCATGGGATATAACAGAGGGAAGATCATTTATAAAAAGAGTAAAGAGTAAAGGTCCAAGATGACTACCTTGAGGAACACCAGAAGTAACGTGAACCTGTTTAGAGGTAGTCAGCCTCAGCATTACTCTTTGGGTCCTACCTTTTAAATAAGAACTAATCCAAAGCAAAAGAGACGGAGGAAACCCTATTCGGTCAAGTTTAAAAAGTAAAATGTCATGGTGCACGGAGTCAAACGCCTTACTGAAGTCAGTGTATATGACATCAGTTTGCATTTTCGAAAGGAAAGCATCATTTACCAAGGAAGTAAATTCTAGCAGATTGGTCGTGGTTGACCGATTCTTTACGAATCCATGTTGAACAGGGGAAACAACTGATTTGCAGAAATGCTGCAAATTCGAAGTGATTATTTTTTCAAATAATTTAGGAATCGCGGACAGTTTTGCAATGCCCCTGTAATTTTGTATATCAGACTTTCCACCTTTCTTGTGGAGAGGAATGATATAAGATTCTTTCCAAAGAGATGGAAAGACAGAAGATTCAAGGGATAGATTAAAAAGCTTTAGCAATGGATAAACAAGGGAAGAACTACACTCCTTGAGTAGACAACTAGGGATATTGTCAGGCCCAGGAGAGAAAGAAGATTTTAAAGAATTTATAGCTAAAAGGAGAGAGGAATGGGAAATAACAGGGGGAGGTATAGAACTAGAGGAAGTAATAGTATAAGGGTAAGAATTATTATTAGGACAGACTGAAGAGTAAGTTGATTGAAAAAAAATTAGCAAATAGGTTAGCAGAATCAGAGTCATTGCTAGCTTTATCCATCCCGAGTGAAAAAGAAGATGGCAAACTTGAAGATTTACGCTTCGAGTTTACAAAATTGTAAAACTGTCTTGGATTTATGGCAAATTGCCTTTTGCAACGAGTTAGATAATTCTCATAGCATTGAGAATATTTAGCCAAGTCAGTACACGAACCAGACTTTTTAAAATATTTGGATTTTATATTTTTTAGATTCGTTAATCTGGGACTAAACCAAGGTGGGTTTGAAGAGGTAGTCGAAGGAATTGACTTGGGAATACACATATCTAAGAGGGAGTTTAGGGTGTTATAAAAAAAGTGAATAGCAGTATTCATGTCAACCGAGTCATATAAGAAAGACCAATCGGTAGCATAAATAAGCTGATTCAGCAATGAATAATTTCCTTTGCGAAAGCAACGGCGGGGCTTATTGGCTGATGAGCACGAAATGAGAGGATTACAATTGAACATTGCAACCTCTAAAGTAGGATGATATACATCCTCAGGAAGAGATAAAGGAGGGGACCTAGACACATTAGAAATAAGGTAGTCGTTAACAAATACAAGATCTAGTGTTCTATTCAAATGATTAGAAATTGAATTGATTTGAAACAACGAAAGGTCAAGCATGCAATCTATAAAGTCATGCTGTGCTGAGGGCACTAGATAATTTTCGGCAGTGAAAAGTGACCAAGAGATGTTCGGCAAATTAAAATCACCCAACACAATAAATAGGTCATTATCACGCACGTGTGAAGAAACTTCTTTAATACAAGAAATATGTTTCATATAAACTTGAATATCAGAAGAAGGAGGAACATAAGAGCATGAAATATAAATATTCCGTGTAGGAAAAGTCACCTTGACTGAAACAATCTCAGCGTCAGTAGGCGTACTAAAACAGAAAAGTTCTGACTGGAGAGTGGCTTTAACGGCAATTAATACCCCACCACCCCGACTCGGCCGATCATTTCTATGCAAAATAAAATTATTCGAAAAAACCTCAAAATCAGATATGGTTGAGTTTAACCATGTTTCTGAAAATGCGATTATATCCGAATCGAAGGAAGTGCTGGCCATGAAAAGATTTTTAAGTTTTGAAATAAGACCTCTGACATTCTGATAATGAATAAAGACTTGGTCAGAAGAAGAAGTTAGTTTTTTGGGGCAGAAATGGTACCCTGTATTGAAGGGACTGGAAGGGTGACAGGCTGGTTACGCTTTTTTGGCTTGAACTCGTGGACGATCATATGTGGAGGCCAAAATTTGGGATCACAAATGATTGGGAACATATCATGTGAAACATTTATTTTGAAAGATGATATTTCACGAGGAGTTGAGAAATTAAATTTGGTAATTGACACGCTAGCAGAAGATTTGCTAGCAATATAGGCTGCCAATGACTCAGAGGTGGTGTCAGACGAAAGTCGAGACACAAAAACTTGCCTACGAGGGGCAACAACATTTAACGTAGGAGCTGAAGGGACTGGGGGGAGAACAGGATTTGGTGGAGCCAAGGAGGCACCATGATTGTTTTTAACAATCTGGGCAAGATTGCGCGCAGGTCTACCTTTGCGGCCAGGAGCTGAGGAGGCTGAGGCAGTTTGGCTAACTGGGACAGGTTCAGGTACGGGGTCTAATGGGACTATTACAGGGGATAAAACTGGGGTAATATTTGGGCAGTCACTCGGAGAAGGCGACAATGACAACATTGGTGAAGTATCCAAGTTGCTCGGTAGGGACAACAGAGGCAAAGGTGTCTGGACAGACGGAGAGGGCAACTGCAAAAATTGAGGCTCCAACCGGCGATTGGTTGGAGACTCGAATTTATATTTGCTAAGCAACTCACAACTCGAATCAAAACTACTCGAGAGCTGCTTAGCCAGGTTATTTAGTTTTAAGAATTGATTTCTCACAGACTTATACATTCTGGAGAAATCAATTTGCTTGTCGATGCATTCTGGGCACGACCAACGCAAGCCGCCGCAGCCCTTCTTGGCAATTGCAGCGATCTTGTCGCAATCACGCCCAGTGAGACCTGCACATTTAGCATGCATTATATTCTCACACAGCCAGCAATTAACAATTTGCGGCAATGCAGAATCATCAGCCTGCTTGAACGTGCAAGGTTTCTTACAGCACGACATAGTTACTACCAGCGTTAAAGAATAAGCAAAAGTTGCGAGAGCGCAGAGCAAAACGAAACACAGTGCACAAGAATAGAGCAAGTAAACGCTCAAAAAATAACTTTTCGTACACAAACAAATTGTTTGGAGCGAAGAGCAACAGCAAAAATTTGCGAGAGCGCGATGCACAAGAAGAAATTTGCAGCAGCGAACACACGCACAAACAAGTGTTTGCACAGGGGAGCACCAAAGCAAAAGAATCAAAACAGGCAATAACAACAATACGGAACTGACGCCGTGTTTAATAAATGCAATAATTAACAGACTTACGCTGCACAACAGATAACACTTTGCACAAGTTATAAAAGCTTTTTAAATAAAGCACAAAAAATGCAAAATTTGGAAATAAAAAGCAGGATTTAAGCGCAAAAATATATAAAAATCTTGGAGCACAAGTAAAACCCGTCAATCACTCTCAACTGAGAACTCTCTCTTTAATTTTACCTGTGTTAGTTGGATTTTATTAATTGTTCTTTTGGAATCCTTGTATTTAGTTTTTATTTTTGCGTAGCTGATGTTGGCTGCTATGCATACGGCGTGCCTTCCGTTGATATTTATTGATGGCTCTGGCGACCTTTCCATAATTTAAAATATTTGTTGGTTGGCTCGAGGTCCGTCTTTGTAAAGACAAACAATGAAAACAATTTAATTTAATACTTTGCTTCCGATATATTTCGGTTGCAACATCGGCAAACCGTTTTCAGGGCACTAACACCAAGATACAAAAAACAATTAACAATTAGAATACAATAAATTAAACATTAATTCGAACATTTTACATATATTATTTTACACGTCTGCGCTTTTTGACGTGGAGATTGATAGAGGGTGTTTGGTTGTTTAAGAGGTGTCTGTACAAGTGAGCGCAATTTTCTGTGTCTGTCTTGTAGTTTAGTCGTTTGTTGGTTGGTGTGTTAATTATGTGTAGCATTTCCAATGTGTGTCGCTTGTTGTAGTGTTGTTCTTGTTGTAAGATTGTTGTTTCATCAAAATTTGGTGTGTGGTTGCTTTTCATACAATGGGTCATAAGTGCTGTTTTCGGTATATTATTTTGATGTCTTAATTTGAAGTCCGAGTTATGTTGACTAATCCTTGTTTTTAGCTTCGATTTTGTTGTACCTATGTAGACACAATGGCACTTGTTGTTGTTTTCCCCGCCACATGGTATTTGGTAAACGACGTTGCTTTTGTCGATCATCGGGATATTCGACTTTATCTTGTTGAAGAATTTTTGTAATGTATTCGTCGGTTTGTGTGCTAATTTTATATCTTGCTTGTTATAACAGTCTGAGTTTGTGAGGCGTTCTGATAGTCGTGGTACATATATTATGGATTTGTATATTTTAGCAGGTTCTGTTGGCTTTTTTCTTTCGATTTGTCGTCTTTTTAATAATGTTTTGATTCTATTTTGTGGGAAGTCATTTTTGGTCGAGTTTTTTGATTTCATGTTTAATTTCTTTGTGGTATATTGTGTCCGATATGTTAATCATTCTATTCATATAGCCTAGGGCTGTATTGATTATCATACTCTTTGGGTGGTTTGGATTGAAGTTGAGTATTCGTCCGGAGGCTATGGGTTTCTTATACCACTTGATTTTGAGTGTGTTGTCCATTCTGCTTACAATAGAGTCTAAAAATGGTAATTTCCCGTCCTTTTCTAATTCCATGGTAAATTTGATCTGCTTGTGGAAGGAATTCAATTCTTTTAGAATTCTCACCTCTTCTATTTTGTCAGTTATGGCATAAAGGTCATCTACATATTTGGTCAAGAGTCTTGGTTTTATTTTTAATTTATCTGTAATCTTGCCCAACAGTTTCTCCATTACTATATCTGCGATTACTGGGGAGGCCGGTGATCCCATTGGCATTCCATTTAGTTGTGTGTATAATTTGTCTTCGTATTTAAAATATCTGTTTTCCATCGAACGCGATCTCCGCCTAACAAAGGTCGGAGATCAGCTCAATTTCTTCAGCAGCCGATACTCCGACAAATTGGTGCAGCATCCGAACGCGGCCGCAAGGGCCCTGGCTGAGCCCATCAGTGAGAGGCGCCTCCGAAGGCTACACCCCGACGACCTACCAACGAGGCGCATCACTTGAACATGCCTTTCCCAATATTGTCATATATTTTTAAGTCTGTAATTATAATTTAAGTTATTATATAGTAACTATACACTATACCCCTAACTCCGCTTGGTAGAGATCAAAAGGCACTGATCGATTTCAGCGCAAAATAAACCAAATTTAAATTAAAAAAAAATATCTGTTTTCCTGAATGCAGAATCTAACTATGTCCATAAATACTGCGTCAAATGGTACTAATGTTTCTTCTTCTCTCATGTGGGAGTTGTTAACTCTGTCTTTAAAATCTACCGCGTTCTTCATGTTGTACCTAGAGTCCATTGTCAGATTTTATAATATTTGCATTATGTATTTGCACAGCCCGTAAGATGGAGATCCGATGAAGGAACATATTGGTCTCAGTGGTGTTGCTTTCTTGTGTATTTTTGGTAGTTCATTTATCCTGGGAGGTACCGCTGTTGTTGTAGTCATCTTATTTCTTTCGTCCTTTGAAATAAGACCCATCCTGAATAATTGTGCCACGAAGTTGTTATTCTTTGTCTGTAGTCTTGATGTCGGATCCTGTCTCAGTGTTCTATACGCGCATAAGTCGTCTAAAATATTTGTCATTTTATTTTTATAATCATCCTTATCCATTGCTACGGTTTTGTTGCCCTTATCCGAAGATGGAATTTTAATATTTATATTTTCTGTCTATAATTTTCGTGTCTGTTCCACTGTGTCCAGTATTGCTCGATCCCTAGTGTTTTGGATGTTCTTGGTTTTATGCTCTTTGACTAACAAAGAGAATTTTTAGCGCGCCGACTCTTGCGTTTTCTTTTCTTTTATGGTTTATACTAGCTCCTCACCGTCTGCTATGTATTTCAAGATAGGAAAATCTCTTTTGCTGATTGGGAGAGCGAACTTCGGCCCTTTTGCGAGTAACGCTTCTACGTTTGGCGGGAATTCTATTTTTGTTTTGTTTACGAACCACTCTCTTTGAGTGTTGTTGTCCTAGGTTCCGTTGATCTCGTAACTTATCGTGTTTCGTTTCTTGTCTTTTGTTGTTGTTATTTAGTTTTCTATATTTCTCTCGCTCTCAAAAAACGCTTTTGCGTCATCTGTGGTCATCAGTTGTTCTATGTTTGTTTTTGCTTTTTCCATATGTTTTGTTTGTTCTTGTAATAGGTTGTGTTTGTGTTTTATAAGTAAGTTTAATATTTTGGTATGGTAAAAATGTGTGTGTCTAGTCAATGCTCTTGTTATGTCAGGGTGGGTTTTATTGTCAGTGGTCAGTATGGTCAAATGCTGTTTCAAGTTTTTGAAGAAGTTAGGTATTCAATTTAATTTTCTACATTTAGCTAAATATTCCATAGCCAAGTCGAACTTTTTTTTTCTGAATTCTCAATGCTATGAGAATTATCTAACTCGTTGCAAAAGGCAATTTGCCATAAATCCAAGACAGTTTTACAATTTTGTAAACTCGAAGCGTAAATCTTCAAGTTTGCCATCTTCTTTTTCACTCGGGATGGATAAAGCTAGCAATGACTCTGATTCTGCTAACCTATTTGCTAATTTTTTCAATCAACTTACTCTTCAGTCTGTCCTAATAATAATTCTTACCCTTATACTATTACTTCCTCTAGTTCTATGCCTCCACCTGTCATTTCCCATTCCTCTCTCCTTTTAGCTATAAATTCGTTAAAATCTTCTTTCTCTCCTGGGCCTGACAATATCCCTAGTTGTCTACTCAAGGAGTGTAGTTTCTATTAATGATCTTCCCTCTGTTATATCCCATGCCCGAGTACTCATGTATGCGGACGACGTGAAACTTATTCTATCATACACCAATCCCCTACATTATTCTCGTCTTCAAGACGATTTGAACGCTATGCATCTTTGGTGCTCGGCCAATCAATTGCATCTGAATTGTTCAAAGTGTATGTTTATGACATTTAATCGTACTACACCTTATCTTGTCAGCTATACAATCGGCAATACCCCATTGCAACGTATACTAACAGTTAAGGATCTAGGCGTTCTTTTTGATTCTAAACTCTGTTTCAATCTTCACATAGATACCATCGTTAATGAGGCAAAAGGTGTACTTGGTTTCATTAAACGATGGTCTAAAGAGTTTAACGATCCTTTTATAACGAAACTTCTGTACATCTCTCTTGTTCGCCCTATCCTTGAATACTGCTCTTGCATCTGGTCTCCGCAGTATAACAATAGCCAGGATCGTATTGAATCTGTTCAGAAGCAATTTCTGCTTTTTGCCTTACGAGGTTTAAATTGGGACCCTAATCTTCGGTTGCCATCCTATTCCAGCAGGCTGCTTCTTCTTAATCTTCCGTCGTTAACCAACCGTAGGACAATTCTCGGTGTTGTCTTTCTACATAAGTTGGTTATTGGCTATATCGATTCTCCTTTTCTGTTAGGGCATCTTCAATTCTCTGTTCCGGCTAGACCAACCAGAAATTACCGCCCCTTATTCCTATCGACGTGCACAACAGACTACGCTATGCACAATTCTTTTCGCGTGCTATGTAAAAATTACAATAGTTTGCATCACGTTTTCTCTACCGAACTTTCTCTACCCCTAATAAAATCGTTGCTTTCAGGATACCTTCGGGAAGTCACTGACCATTCCCAGCTATGAGCAGGGGCATGGCTAGCCGGACTGGCTGAAAATTTTCCCCCACCGGGTCGGTGATTTCCCATTACTTTCCCAATACCATCTCTTTATTCTATCTAATTAACACTCTGCATATCTAGCATACAGTTCTATACTTTATTAACAATCTTCCTCCTTTCTTTTCTCCTATTTATGGTATATTCTTAAATAATATAGCAAATTAACATTATTTTTAATTTTACGTAAGAACACTTTTTCCTACTTACACCCTTCTTTTTAGATGTAGGCTCTAATAGCGTCACTGACAAAATTAGCTGTGAAAAGGGGCACAGCTGGCCGGACTGGCAAATAAAACGCCTCCATCGGTCGGTGATGCTATTTGAAATTTGTGTTCTCTATCTAGGCTTTAAGCATTTAATTTTTCTAATTGTATTTATAATGTGTTGAATAATTGGAAGACACTCGTTTTGTCGACCACATATAAATAAATAAATAAATAAATTTTAACAAAAATTTTAAACTAGATTTAAGTTTAGTTAATTTTACCAGTGTTAGTTGGATTTTATTTATTGTTCTTTTGGAATCCTTGTATTTAGTTTTTATTTTTGCGTAGCTCATGTTGGCTGCTATGCACACGGCGTGCCTTCCGTTGATATTTATTGATGGCTCTGGCGACCTTTCCATATTTTAAAATATTTGTTGGCTGTCTCGAGGTCCGTCTTTGTAAGGACAAACAATGAAAACAATTTAATTTAATACTTTGCTTCCGATATATTTCGGTTGCACATCGGCAAACCGTCTTCAGGGCACTAACACCAAGATACAAAAAACAATTAACAATTAGAATACAATAAATTAAACATTAATTCGAACATTTTACATAAATTATTTTACACGTCTGCGCTTTTTGACGTGGAGATTGATACTGAGGCTGTTTGGCTGTTTAAGAGGTGTCTGTACAAGTGAGCGTAATTTTCTGTGTCTGTCTTGTAGTTTAGTCGTTTGTTGGTTGGTGTGCTAATTATGTGTAGCATTTCCAATGTGTGTCGCTTGTTGTAGTGTTGTTCTTGTTGTAAGATTGTTGTTTCATCAACATACTCAACTTCAATTCAAACCACCCAAAGAGTATGATAATCAATACAGCACTAGGCTATATGAATAGAATGATTAACATATCGGACACAATATACCACAAAGAAATTGAACATGAAATCAAAAAACTCGACCAAAAATGACTTCCCACAAAATAGAATCTAAACATTATTAAAAAGACGACAAATCGAAAGAATAAAGCCAACAGAACCTGCTAAAATATACAAATCCATTATATATGTACCACGACTATCAGAACGCTTCACAAACTCAGACTGTTATAACAAACAAGATATAAAAGTAGCACACAAATCGACGAATACATTACAAAAATTCTTCAACAAGATAAAGTCGAATATCCCGAAGATCGACAAAAGCAACGTCGTTTACCAAATACCATGTGGCGGGGAAAACAACAACAAGTGCAATAGTGTCTACATAGGTACAACAAAATCGAAGCTAAAAACAAGGATTAGTCAACATAAATCGGACTTCAAATTAAGACATCAAAATAATATACAGAAAACAGCACTTATGACCCATTGTATGAAAAGCAACCACACACCAAATTTTGATGAAACAACAATCTTACAACAAGAACAACACTACAACAAGCGACACACATTGGAAATGCTACACATAATTAGCACACCAACCAACAAACGACTAAACTACAAGACAGACACAGAAAATTACGCTCACTTGTACAGACACCTCTTAAACAGCCAAACAGCCTCAGTATCAATCTCCACGTCAAAAAGCGCAGACGTGTAAAATAATTTATGTAAAATGTTCGAATTAATGTTTAATTTATTGTATTCTAATTGTTAATTGTTTTTTGTATCTTGGTGTTAGTGTCCTGAAGACGGTTTGCCGATGTGCAACCGAAATATATCGGAAGCAAAGTATTAAATTAAATTGTTTTCATTGTTTGTCTTTACAAAGACGGACCTCGAGCCAGCCAACAAATATTTTAAAATCATTTTTATTCAATAACCAAACCAGCACAGACGTGGTTATGCCGTTTCAATTATACCACACGTGGACATAGTGATATCCAATATTACATGGCGACCGTGACATGGTCACGCAACGAGGGAACGAACATATCATAAAAAACCAAATAGTCAATTTTCTGGACAAATACAACAACAAGAACGGCAACAAAACAACAGTGGCGGAGAACAAAAATAGAATAAATTTCTGAGTGAGTTCGGTGTGGCTCTTTCATGTTATGTCCTTACGCATCACTCTTGATGAGTACAGGGCGCGCCAACTTCTAGCCAGAGAAACGGCTAACAAAGAAGTTGAGAAAATAAAAAAGAAACCAAGAAATCGTGGTGGCATACGGCTAGGAAAAACAGCATCACAATATACTGTTGAAATTGACAACTTGCGTAAGCAGCTTGAAGCAGCATATATTGATGATGGCCTAGACCCTGATAATGCGGAAAAATTCTCTACCAAAGAATCAATTTCTGCTATGTCCAAAAATTGTAACTACGAAAATCTTCGTATTATACTGGAAGCAGGAAAATTCAACACTTTCGATGATGTCATGGGTAAATACATCCATTGCAGCACTGAAATGACTGGAAGTAGAAATTATAGAGGTAATAATAACCGTAATACCCAACGGGGTAGAGGCAATGGCCACGGTAATTATAATACCAACTATAATCACAACAATAGAAGAAATTTCCGTGGTAACAACCGAGGAAGGAATAATTCCAACCGCGGTAACAACCAAAATAATAACAGAAATGGAAACGTTCGAATTACTCAAGGTAATTCGGAAAACCAGCAAGGCCCTTCAGATATTCAAAACAATTAAATAAAACTGTACACACAATCAATCTAAGCCTCAGTATCTTTATTAAAACAACGCAGTATCTTTACTGAAACAACAGGCAAAGCATTTACTTTATTGCTAAATACTGGTGCAGACATATCTCTATTAAAAGAAAAAGTTTATATATATAAAAATCTCAATTCAACATATCAACCAAAATATTTGGAATTGGTGAAGGTTCAGTTTTTTCTAAAGGTTTAGCATTCGTAGAATTATCTACTGGAAAAAATGTCATTCCACACGACTTTCAGTCGGAGACGATTTCCAATACCTAGCGATGGCATTATTGGTATTGGAGTGTGTATATGCATTAAATAACACCCTGTATTTAAATACATAAGTATGCGACACTTTGCTGCATACAATAACAAACATAAAGCCAAAAGCGCAGACCCGCTTGAGTTTATTGACTCAGGCTTATATTACGCAGCGCGGACCGCTAGTACTCTAGCTAGCCGTTTAGCTGACCATATATGTACTCAATAATGCATGCACATACCACAAACTCTCTCTCTCTTTCAATTATGCTCTGCTGCGACAGAGCTTTACACCTATACCTATATCTTAGGTTTTGAAGCGGACAGAGTTCCGAATAAAGAACATTCAAAATATGACCAACAAATATTTTGAAATATGGAAAGGTCGCCAGAGCTATCAATACATATCAACGGAAGGCACGCCGTATGCATAGCAGCCAACATGAGCTACGCAAAAATAAAAACTACAACAAGGATTCCAAAAGAACAATTAATAAAATCCAACTAACACTAGTAAAATTAACTAAACTTAAATCTAGTTATAATTTGTGTTAAAATGTAGAAAATTAAATTTAATTCATTAATTAAATTAAAATTAACTTCATCAAAAACTTGACACAGCATTTGACCATACTGACCACTGACAATAAAACCCACCCTGACATAACAAGAGCATTGACTAGACACACACATTTTTACCATACCAAAATATTGAACTTACTTATAAAACCCAAACACAACCTATTACAAGAACAAACAAAACATATTGAAAAATCAAAAACAAACATAGAACAACTGATGACCACAGATGACGCAAAAGCGTTTTTTGAGAGCGAGAGAAATATAGAAAACTAAATAACAACAACACTTAAGGAAAGACAAGAAACGAAACACGATAAGTTACGATATCAACGGAACCTAGCCATAGCGGACAACAATACTCAAAGAGAGTGGTTCGTAAACAAAACAAAAATAGAATTCCCGCCAAACGTAGAAGCGTTACTCGCAAAAAGGCCGAAGTTCGCTCTCCCAATCAGCAAAAGAGATTTTCCTATCTTGAAATACATCGCAGACGGTGAGGAGCTAGTATAAACCATAAAAGAAAAGGAAACACAAGAGTCGGCGCGCTAAAAATTCTCTTTGTTAGTCAAAGAGCATAAAACCAAGAACATCCAAAACACTAGGGATCGAGCAATACTGGACACAGTGGAACAGACACGAAAATTATTGACAGAAAATATAAAACCGTAGCAATGGATGAGGATGATTATAAAAATAAAATGACAAATATTTTAGACGACTTATGCGCGTATAGAACACTGAGACAGGATCCGACATCAAGACTACAGACAAAGAATAACAACTTCGTGGCACAATTATTCAGGATGGGTCTTATTTCAAAGGACGAAAGAAATAAGATGACTACAACAACAGTGGTACCTCCCAGGATATATGAACTACCAAAAATACACAAGAAAGCAACACCACTGAGACCAATATGTTCCTTCATCAGATCTCCATCTTACGGGCTGTGCAAATACATAATACATACATTTTAAAGACAGAGTTAACAACTCCCATATTAGAGAAGAAGAAACATTAGTATCATTTGACGTAGTATCCTTATTTCCCAGCATACCAGCATATCAATATAATTAGCACTTCACACAATAAGACAAAAATGGACCAAATTAGAAGAGCACACGAGCATACCAAAACAACTATTTATGGACTTAGTTAGATTCTGCATCCATTCTGATTACCGATAAATTAAAAATAAAACCAAGACTCTTGACCAAATATGTAGATGACCTTTTCGCCATAACTGACAAAATAGAAGTGGAGAAAATTCTAAAAGAAATGAATTCCTTCCACAAGCAGATCAAATTTACCATGGAATTAGAAAAGGACGGGAAATTACCATTTTTAGACTCTATTGTAAGCAGAATGGACAACACACTCAAAATCAAGTGGTATAAGAAACCCATAGCCTCCGGACGAATACTCAACTTCAATTCAAACCACCCAAAGAGTATGATAATCAATACAGCACTAGGCCGTATGAATAGAATGAATAGAATAATAATAGATAGCGCACTTGTGGTCGATTAAGATTGTGAGAGCGAACTACGCTAGGAAATGTCATATCAATCCACGAATCAATCCAGGCGGATTGCCAAATTAATAGTAATAATTATCTACAACCGACTTTATTCTAGTATATACGGTAAATTCCTGTTTTTGGTTTCGTAAAGATAAGCGGGCATGGCATTATCAACTCATCATGAATATTTCGAGTCACAATCTAGCGTAAACAGCAGCTGAAAAAGAAAGCATGTTAGGACAAATTTTTCAGAATTAGTCAGATATATATAAAACGATAGGCGAAAAGAAATACGCGCCCAAGCTGTAAAAACATATCTGAGCAGAGGAGAGTTCTTAATACGTTGGATCTGCAAATTAAGAATTTTTTGGTGAGAAAGCAGCTTGAGCTAAGTTGTAGAAATTGAAAAAGTAGTATTAGCGCGGGAATTCAGTAATGCAGTTGAAGAATTGGCTGCAATACATTTCCATTGAGTGGACCACTGCAAGTTTGATTAATTGGCATTGCTAGGATTTGAAATGCTCGGCTTTGCAATAAATCTTCTCTCTTTAACGCGTTACATGAATGAGAGACTGGCGTTTTTAAATACAGCGCAATAATAGTGACTAATGTTGGTCGCCCCCACATCTAGTCACGCAAATTGTTTGAACTGCAGTCTAATGTGGTTTGACAGAAAATGTCCTAATTGAAAAAATGCAATTCGTCTAATCCTACATATTTGTGCAAGTTACGGTCTCATGGTGGCCGCTTCGATCTTAACCACGAAGTTACCGATCCTATTTCAAGAAAAAACATATGCGTATATTTATTTTAGCGCACATTTTTATGTTTATCTCTATATATAAAATTTTTTGTTCTCACTAACTGACTGACAGCCCAAACCATAAGAGCTGGGATGACGAAAAGGAGGAGATGGCTTAGATGGAATTTTGCGGAAATCATTTCAGAATTCAAGCATCTTCGGTGTAAATTCGATTCAAAATATATTTAGGCGGTTTTTTGAATTGTCCGATTAATGAATTCGTGTTTCTGCGATTTGGGAAATTCAACCCACAACAGTGATAAATTGTCGGAAAGCGGTTGTATGAAAGTTTTCCGTTTAACACCCGATCAGCCTTAAAATCATTTTCGACGATCCTTATGAGACGTGTTACACACTTTCCGCAAAAACCCACCCCTCTTAGATGCAAAGTGCGCTTGAAAGGTTATAAGGGCGAAGTTTTACGTTCTGTGCGATTGGCTGGGAAATTTTACCCGTAACTGTGGCATGAAACTCATTTTTAAATATCTCTAGGAGAATTTATTTGATATCTTCTTCGCAAAATTCATCGCTCTTGGATGGAAAATCGGCTTCAATATTCTCATCACAAGACACAAGACATCTTTTTTGTTTTTCATTCAATGGACTTTAAACATATTTTTAAATACACAATGAGTTCAAAATAGAGCGGGCAGATTCAAATTTCCACGGGCGGGAAATGGATGGTAATGTTATATATAAAGTTGTAGGCAGAAAAGTTGCCACGGGCAAGGCAGGGGTATTCACGCTAGTGTTTATATATGATAAAAAAAAAAAACTACTTGCATTGGGTTATATTTTGTTGGAAGGTACAAACGACCTTCAACGCGGGACACCTAGTCCAACTATAAATTTTGCTTCAAAAACAAGTCGTCATTAAATAATCTTCCTTTTCCTACAAATTTTCAAGAACATTTAGTGTTTAAAAATTATTTTACGAATTCTATAAAAACGATTTTGACTTCTTCGCCATTTGGTTCCAAAATGTATATTTATTTGCATTTGTTAGAAACAATTTACCCCACTTAATTACATTAAATTAATTTTTTTTTATTAACAAATCAATAATTGCCGTCTGTTTCTTCCACAGTTTGGGAACAAGTTGGCTGGAATCACGTGCATTAAATGATTATTTCATAATAATCAAAAGAATAGCTCACGCTTTTGAGGACTGTACTTAATCCACTGGTAAAACTCAAAATGAAAAAAAAACAAATATTTTAAGCTAATGGAAATTGTTATACATATTGCACAATAAACGACAATTCTTCAATTGTTCTTACATCGAAATTTCTCATATAATACATATACTAGCATCTCCGACTGTGCGGGGAATGTGTTGGGCCCAAGATTCTTTTAACAAAGAATGAATCTTGATTCAGTCGCTAGGAGACAAACATTTGTTTGTTTTCGTCGATCAGATCTTGGCATCGGTAAGCTACGCCTGCTTCGAAAATAAGTCGAAAGAGAAAGGAGAGAGAGAGAAAACGAGAAATTGGAAAAATCCTGATTGAAACCTCCACTAGAGTGGAGTCATTACTGTCTACTTATCTACTTTTATTTTAAGATGGGACCCTCTGGTTCAACATAAAGTATAAGACTACACTTGATAGGAACTTCTCTCCCTCCAAAATGATAATACACATGTAAGGATGATATCTTCCTCTTGTACAGTATTATAAGTGTTCCACTTATAATTGTTTGAAACTAATAGATAAAGGCATGTCAATGCTGTTTTGCATTGTTCATAAGAATGATTTTATTCAGAGTCAATATAATGCACTTAGCCTATGGATACATGTATATATATTAGCTTGCATATGCCAGTGTTAGTGAGCATATATATGTTGCTCATGGAATTCTCTCAGAAGAAGCGTGGGATATGCAGCATAAGCATAAACGGTCAGCTAGAGAGGCTAGTGAACCGCGCTGCGTAATATGAGCCAGAGCTAATATACATATAAAATGGCTCTGGGCTTTTTTAATGTATAATTGTTATTGTATGCAACAAAGTTTTTTTAATTTATTGTAAATTTTTTTTTTTTAAAGTGTGAAATATTAAAATGACATATTCACAACAACAGCATTTTGAACCACTGTTATTCATAAGCTGCATTGCATGGCATAACCCACTGTGTGTTTACAAATTGAATAATCTTAACGATAGCATGCCTTCTGCAGCCGAATTTAAATAACGCTTACAGCCGTAAAAATCATAAGAGCAGAATGCCTTCTGCAGCCAAGCTCACATATTGTCAACAATCATTTATAAACAAAATCTGACCAACAGAAAGGCGCTAGCATAAACAAGCTGTTGCTGCTGTCCCTTTGCAAAAAGTCACGTACTCTAATTATTATTAAGCTTTAAATATAGCGTAAGCCAATTTTTGTACTTCAGTCTTAATCCAGATATTCAACATCATAAACTGATTAAAATTCACTCTCGTGAAATAAATTCACTCTCGTGAAAAAATTCAAACTTATAACAACGTTTTTTTTTTTTTTTGGTTGATCAGGCCCTTTTTATATATTGTGGTGGGGTGATAAATTTTATTTTTGCAAATTCAAATAATCAATGCCATTGGCATGAACAGCTGATCGCAATTAATTCCGCTGGGCAGCATTGCACCATAACAGCTTTGCAAATACAGAGATCAGCTTAGGTTAATAACATAACCAGAGTGACCATGACCTATGTTAACAATAACGCCGTTGCGAATGAAAATATCGGGTCTTGGAGGTGTGCTTCTTTCCTGATTTCAATGTCGGCGTGGCGTCTTTCTTTCCATTTCTTATCGCCAACGAGTGCAGTCGCATTAAATTTAAGTACCAATTATAAAAGTTCAGTTTTACACGTGGGCGAAATAAACCACATGCATCAACATCCAAGCTCGTAGTCAATGTCCCTGAAAATAAGAGTAATTATAGACTTCATGCGCTCTCGGGCGCTCGACTATAAGAGTGCACTAGACTAAAGAACATTTTTCAGTATTCGGACATAACCAATATCCACTAAGGGATCAGACTTAGAGTCGAGGTGTGCGTGTCCTGAAGCCGTAGGAAGGTGCAGGCCTAATTACGGCGTGGCGTTGATGCGGGCCAAAAAAGAAAAAAAAGGAGACAAATTACTCAATACGCGCAGTCCTTGCCAAAGCCAAAGCCAAAGCAACCAATAAGCGACAAGCTGCCGTAGACTGGTAGCAGCGAGTTTATTCCCCGAGGCCGGACCAAGCTTTCGGTTTCATCTGATTGTCTACAAATAAGCATCAAACCTCGCCTCGTTTGCTCAGACAGACCAACGTGACCACGTGCTTGAGGTATAATCGAAGGGCATAAGTATATATAACATCCAAATTGCATATCTTTCCTTTTTATATCACTGATATTGTCTTTCGATCCTGATCTAGCGCGTATATGTCGCTGACTATTCTTCGAAAATAATATATTTCTACGTTCACATAATTCAACTAAGATTCCACAGCACATCATCGTCGCCAACAGGCCTGCTGACATCGTTGGATTAAACCAAATAGTGAGTACTGTGTGACCAAATAAAAGGGTTATAAGCCAATCAAATATTGTCAAAAGTATACCCTATGTAAATTATACATATTATTTGAATCGCGGTTATAGACAGCGGGTGTACCCCTAGTCAGCTTTCACAATTGCAGATGATTTTTGGTTGGATCATTCAGACCAGCATTAATTTAAAGTAACGTTAGTTTTGCAGTGCAATCCTGCTCATGTATGCTTTTGCCCAGATTATGTTTAGTTTTATATCACACCGTTATTCCTTTAACGTTATGTATACTGAAGCACGACAATGAATTTAAATTCTCTTTGAATACAATTATATGATAAAATGAAATTTTAACTTTCTTTGGGCACCTTAAGTTAATAACATCGCATATCAAGGGTAGTTGCAATGACAATTGCCAATGCAGCTACAGGTAGGGTGGGTGAAGACCGAGGAGCGCTGACATCGTTGGATTAAACCAAATAGTGAGTACTGTGTGACCAAATAAAAGGGTTATAAGCCAATCAAATATTGTCAAAAGTATACCCTATGTAAATTATACATATTATTTGAATCGCGGTTATAGACAGCGGGTGTACCCCTAGTCAGCTTTCACAATTGCAGATGATTTTTGGTTGGATCATTCAGACCAGCATTAATTTAAAGTAACGTTAGTTTTGCAGTGCAATCCTGCTCATGTATGCTTTTGCCCAGATTATGTTTAGTTTTATATCACACCGTTATTCCTTTAACGTTATGTATACTGAAGCACGACAATGAATTTAAATTCTCTTTGAATACAATTATATGATAAAATGAAATTTTAACTTTCTTTGGGCACCTTAAGTTAATAACATCGCATATCAAGGGTAGTTGCAATGACAATTGCCAATGCAGCTACATGTAGGGTGGGTGAAGACCGAGGAGCGCCAACATCTTAGTTCCTCGGCTCTATAGGATATTTTCTTCTTGCAGATCGTAGGCGCTCGTTATATATCGTGGTACCACCCCCTTATACCTTAACTCTGTCTACCTTTTTTTTTCTAATTATATCTAACGCATCGAGTGTATTAGGGGGCAAAAGAACCCACGCCACTTCCCCTGAGCACGGGTGGAACCCGTAGACGGAGTACGCTCCCAATGCACCACACGAGTGATAGGCGAAATTCGCCCAGCGTAGCAGTCGTGTTCGTTACATAATAAGAAAAATGGCGCCCAACGTGGGCCCTTCTCCTCTCGAGACCCGAAATTTGCCCACAAGTAACTTAGGAGAGAGCCGATAGCATTGTTCGTAACATGATTTGTCACGACCAAATGTGGACAGTCCTATTTTAAACCTAGATAGCTTCCATCCTCCTTCCTATCCTTACCACAATATACCATCCATAAAAAAAAAAAAATATTTTGGTTTCTGTGCAGACATTTAGTTTCGCTAGGAATTGCTGGTATTCTGACGTTTTTTGTTGGAGCATGACCAGGAATCAAATCGTCCTGCGAATTATTTAGTGGATCCGTTATATTGTTCCACTATAAATCTTATTATGCTATCGCCACTTTTGATGCACTTAGGACCTTTTGATCTGATGTTGAGTCGGTTCTCTACCAGGTGATAGAAAGTTGGTAAGGCAAAATAACTTCCAATCTGTTCTAGTGGAATTGAGAATTGTTCGGGTTGGATTAGTTGGACTCGTCCCTCTTCAACTTAGATCAGATAACTTAAAAATGATTAAGTAAAATAGTTGGTTTGCTTTTCGTAAGAAGAAATATCAAAATATAGATTTAGAAATTGCGATGTATTTACCTACCCTTAGGTTCCCATGTTATCATATGTCATGTTATAATATTGTTATATTAATACCGAATCGGATTAAGCCTTTCGTTTCTACCGCAAAACTGTTCCCAATATCGTATTATCGCTCATTATTGCCTTTTGCAACCTATTACCGTATATATCTTAAAATTTAAATCCTTTTTGGAGAAATTTATATTTGACTCCTCGACCAATAATAATAGATTTAGCTCTCAACGAGACACCTGCAGTGTGTACCCTTTGCAACGAATCATCGCTTGGGGATGCAGATATTGTAGAAACTCCTTGTACTCACAAATTTCATCGGATTTGCCTAAATCAATGGTTAAGGAGCCACGAATCATGTCCCACTTGTAAACGAGCTTGTAGCCGAGAATTATTCGAAGTTAGCAGTGACTTAAATGCATTAGCTTCACAAAGACCTACTAACACGGGGGCAGTTCCTCGATCCCGAACTATTATCCAAAGTAACGCTCGCAATACTCCTAAAGCCGCCAGAGGTCGTCCTACTGGACCGACCATCTCAAGGGATCAAGCGGAATCGCGAAATTCTAACACCCAACCTTCTAGGGAATCGCTTGGCATGTCGGAACAGCGTGTACAGTTGCTTATTACTAAGACACTGGAAGCCCATACGGCTGAAATGGCGTCCTATTTGTCTGAAGAATTAAATGCCGCAGTTAGAAATTTAAACATGTATCAAGAGCCACGTGAGGGACCCCAATTAGAATGGGAATATGATTTTCCACGTGATTTACCGCGATCAAATAATGCTTCGAGATTACCGAACGCTAGTGTCCAGTCTGATGAGAGACGTCAACACGCAGTCCATAGGCCCGACAAAATATCGAGTGTCATATCCAATTGGCAAGTCAGATATTCAGGCTTGGCTAATGATATCCCAGTCGATGATTTTATATATCGCATAAATTGCTTGACTTCACAATGTTTAGATGGTAATTTTAGATTGTTATATCACTTTGCTAATTTGTTGTTTACCGGACCAGCTTTGACATTTTTTTGGAGATACCACCGAACGGCTGACCACACAGGCTGGTTTAATCTGTGCACATGCTTGCGAGAAAGATATAAAGACCACAGATCAGACGAAGACATAAAAGACATGGTTCGAAGACGCAAACAACGGGGATCCGAAAGATTTGATGTATTTTTAGACGCGATTCTTGCTTTGACAGACGCGTTACGGGAACCAATGTCAGACGTTGAGTTAGTAACCAATGTCAAGCGAAACCTAACACCAGGATTAAGACACGAACTACTTCATGTAAATACTCCAAATCTTGCGACATTGCGCAAAGAATGTCACAAGCATGAATCATTCTATTCGAATTACCTTTCCAAGGCAATTTCTCGACCAATTAAACCACAACGGGTAGTCAACGAGGTAGTCCATGACGATACAACAAGGACGGACTTGACACAGAATCCAGTAGAAACTGGGGACATAAATGCTATACATTCTCCGGAAAATTTGATATGCTGGAACTGCGAGGAAAAGGGACACAGATATCAGAATGTTTAAAAGCTCGTCGTGTATTTTGCTACGGCTGTGGTGACGTTAACATTTACAAGCCTACTTGTCCAAAGTGTACTCCTGTTTCGGAAAACTCTCCGGAGGACTTTCGTCGTCTATTAAACGCGAATGTCCGTCATCAATAGCCTCGGATCCAGACTTAAATTAAGACACTATCAAACCTGATTCTACCTTCACACCAAACTCATCAAAATCGTACCAGACCAAACTTAAGCCCTACCACGTCCGTTTACACGAATACTTGGACCGTAGAGCAGCTATTTTCACTTCAGAACCCAAAGTCAATTTTAGGCCTCGTTCGTCAGAGAGACTAAGAGATCTATGGACTCAGCGACGCACAGTTAATAAGTACCGTGTTTCAGCAGTTGGTCATACATCAAACGATGTACGGCCGTTCACGACCTTGGAAATATTCAGTCAGCAATATCTAGCCTTGTTAGATAGCGGGGCTACGAAAAGCGTGATTGGAGGGAGCTTAGCGAAAAGAATTTTCGATACTAAAATCAACTTTTACAAAATGAAAGGCGACGTAAGAACCGCAGATGGACAAAAGCAACATGTTATAGGTTCAATTTCGATTCCTATCGTGTATAGCTCCATTGCAAATGAGTTCGAATTTTTAATTGTCCCGTCTATCAAGGAAAATGTTCTCTGTGGAATAGATTTCTGGAGAACATTTGGCATTTCGATACATCACTCGAGTACACTGAATTCAGTGGAGTTCGAAAAAGTTGATTCGAATCAGTTGTCGTTAACACTAGCCCAAAAGAAACGCTTACAATCAGTAATCGCCTCTTTCCCTTCATTTGAAAGTGATGGTCTAGGAAAAACTACTCTGGTAGAGCATACCATCGATACTGGGGATTCTAAGCCCATAAAACAGAGGTTTTATCCGTTATCACCAGCAAGGGAAAAATTGTTGTGCGAAGAAGTGCATCGGATGATCGAACTTGGCGTCATTGAAGAAGCTCCAAATTCCGCATGGTCATCTCCTGCTATACTGATTGTCAAGCCGGGAAAAGCCCGATTTTGCTTAGACTGCCGCAGGGTAAATGAAGTGACCAGTAAGGATGCATATCCGATACAAAATTTAGATGGTTTGATAAGTAGACTTCCCCCTGTATATTGTGTGTCGAAAATCGATTTAAAAGATGCCTTTTGGCAAATATGCTTGGACGAATCATCGCGGGCAAAAACAGCATTCACCATTCCGAACAGGCCGTTATATCAGTTTATTCGAATGCCTTTCGGATTGTGTAATGCGCCGCAGACAATGAGCCGACTGATGGACCAAGTTATTCCCTACGACATGAAAGGCCTTGTTTACCTGGACGATTTACTTGTATTATCGCAAAGTTTTGATGAACATTTAGTTCATTTGGCTGAAATTGCCGCGCGATTGCGTAAGGCAGGATTGACAATTAATATCCGTAAAAGTAATTTTTGTTTAACAAAAGTCGAATATCTTGGTTATATCGTAGGTGAAGGCACCCTGCAACCTGATCCGGCCAAGGTTCAAGCAGTTGCAGATTTTCCAGTACCGTCAACAAAAAGACAGCTGAGACGATTGCTAGGAATGACCGGTTGGTATCAACGGTTTATCCCTCAGTACTCGACGATTATCTTCCACCTTACAGAATTGCTAAAGGGTACGTCATTTTGTTGGAATGATGAAGCTCAACTTTCATTTGAAGAAATCAAAAGGAAATTATCCTCAGCACCGTTTTTGATAAACGCAAACTATGAAAAGCCGTTTATAGTCCAATGCGACGCTTCCATGCATGGTGTAGGCGGGGTATTAGCCCAATGTGATGAGTCAGGAATCGAGCGACCCATCGCGTACATGTCAAAAAACCTAAATAAAGCGCAGCGCAATTATTCCGTTACGGAACTCGAATGTCTTGCTGTTGTATTGGCTGTACAAAAATTTCGTATGTACATCGAAGGACACGATTTTAAAGTCGTAACTGATCATGCAAGTTTACGTTGGTTAATGAACCAAAAAGATCTAAGTGGTAGACTAGCTAGATGGTCATTCAAATTGCAAGGATATAGTTTTGCTATTGAGCATCGCAAGGGTAGTGAGAACGTGGTCGCAGACGCGCTTTCCCGTGCCTTTGAGCCAGCAGACGAAGTAGCTGCGGTAGACCTTGAAGTATACCCTGAAATCGACCTGACTTCGGAAGCGTTTCAGTCCAGCGAATACTGTCGGTTAAAAGACAATATTATTCGTTCTAAATTGCCAGATTTTCGAGTTGTGGATGGTTATATATATTATCGAAATGAATTCTCAGCTAGTAGCTTAGACGAGGATATGAAGAGTTGGAAATTATTTGTGCCGTCTGAATTACGTTTGAATGTTATAAAAGCAGCACATGATCAACCAACATCCGCTCATTGTGGAATGGCCAAATGTTTAGAATGTATTCGAAGACATTTTTACTGGCCGAATATGGTGGTCGATGTACGCGAGTACATACGTCATTGCGAGCTCTGCCAAACTTCAAAAGTTCCTAATCGAGGCCTCAAGCCAAAGGCCTTTCCAAAGGCTATACATCGACTTCATTGGTCCGTACCCACCATCAAAAAAACGAAACATTGGTATGTTCGTCATTCTTGATCACTACTCAAAGTTTACATTTCTTAAGCCCATAAAAAGGCTCAATGCAAAAGCAGTGGTAGATATACTGAAAGAAGATATTTTTGACTGTTTTGGAGTACCCGAGATCATAGTGAGTGACAACGGCACTCAATTTAAAAGCCTGGAATTCTCCTCACTCTTGTCGAAGTACGGCATACAGCATATGTGTACCGGTGTATACTCGCCACAAGCAAACGCGGTTGAAAGGGTTAATCGTTCGATTAATGCTGCGTTACGAGCATATATTCGGTCAGACCAAAGCCAATGGGATGTATTCATTAGTAGTATATATTCGTTACGAAACACTATACATCAGTCTATTGGATTTTCTCCATATTTCGTTGTGTTTGGGCAAAATATGATTAGGCATGGCAATGATTACAAGCTTCTCGAAAGCTTGAATATGCTAAATGAAGGGCAAATAAAACTCGATCGAGTAGACGAATATCCCGTAATACGTTCTAAAATCATAAAATACATGGACAAAGCATATCAAAATAACGCGCGGACATATAACTTACGCACGCGCCCGTGTTCTTTTGAGGTCGGTCAACTTGTAATAAAACGAAACTTCGTTTTAAGCAATTCGGCTAAGCACTTCAACGCAAAACTTGCACCAGTTGGAACTAAAGCACGTATCAAACGAAAGATTGGCAATTGTATATATCTGTTAGAAGATCTCAGGGGAAAAGAGCTTGGTCATTACCATGCTAAAGACATTTGGGAATGTAAGTAATCACCCCTTTTTCAGCATTTATCTCAGTATTAGTCAATCCTTTCGATTAAACCTGCGTTGTGGTGGGGTGATAAATTTTATTTTTGCAAATTCAAATAATCAATGCCATTGGCATGAACAGCTAATCGCAATTAATTCCGCTGGGCAGCATTGCACCATAACAGCTTTGCAAATACAGAGATCAGCTTAGGTTAATAACATAACCAGAGTGACCATAACCTATGTTAACAATAACGCCGTTGCGAATGAAAATATCGGGTCTTGGAGGTGTGCTTCTTTCCTGCTTTCAATGTCGGCGTGGCGTCTTTCTTTCCATTTCTTATCGCTAACGAGTGCAGTCGCATTAAATTGAAGTACCAATTATAAAAGTTCAGTTTTACACGTGGGCGAAATAAACCACATGCATCAACATCCAAGCTCGTAGTCGATGTCCCTGAAAATAAGAGTAATTATAGACTTTATGCGCTCTCGGGCGCTCGACTATAAGAGTGCACTAGACTAAAGAACATTTTTCAGTATTCGGACATAACCAATATCCACTAAGGGATCAGACTTAGAGTCGAGGTGTGCGTGTCCTGAAGCCGTAGAAAGGTGCAGGCCTAATTACGGCGCTGCGTTGATGCGGGCCAAAAAAGAAAAAAAAGGAGACAAATTACTCAATACGCGCAGTCCTTGCCAAAGCCAAAGCAACCAATAAGCGATAAGCTGCCGTAGACTGGTAGCAGCGAGTTTATTCCCCGAGGCCGGACCAAGCTTTCGGTTTCATCTGATTGTCTACAAATAAGCATCAAACCTCGCCTCGTTTGCTCAGGCAGACCAACGTGACCACGTGCTTGACCCATATATTCTCGAACCTTCGTTAGCGCAGATCTGGTGGACAGCGGACCAGTGCGCGCAATCACCCGGATTTACAGCATTAACTATATTTGTTTAACGGCATATTGGCCGTAGGTATAATCGAAGGGCATAAGTATATATAACATCCAAATTGCATATCTTTCCTTTTAATATCACTGATATTGTCTTTCGATCCTGATCTGGCGCGTATATGTAGCTGACTACTCTTCGAAAATAATATATTTCTACGTTCACATAATTCAACTAAGATTCCACAGCACATCATCGTCGTCAACAGGCCTGCTGACATCGTTGGATTAAACTAAATAGTGAGTACTGTGTGACCAAATAAAAGGGTTATAAGCCAATCAAACATTATCAAAAGTATACCCTATGTAAATTATACATATTATTTGAATCGCGGTTATAGACAGCGGGTGTACCCCTAGTCAGCTTTCGCTATTGCAGATGATTTTTGGTTGGATCATTCAGACCAGCATTAATTTAAAGTAACGTTAGTTTTCAGTGCAATCCCGCTCATGTATGCTTTTTCCCAGATTATGTTTAGTTTTATATCACACCGTTATTCTTTTAACGTTATGTATACTGAAGCACGACAATGAATTTAAATTCTCTTTGAATACAATTATATGATAAAATGAAATTTTAACTTTCTTTGAGCACCTTTAGTTAAGACCATCGCATATCAAGGGTAGTTGCAATGACAATTGCCGATGCAGCTACAGGTAGGGTGGGTGAAGATCGAGGAGCGCCAACATCTTAGTTCCTCGGCTCTATAGGATATTTTCTTCTTGCAGATCGTAGGCGCTCGTTATATATATCGTGGTGCCACCCCCTTATACCTTTACTCTGTCTACCTTTTTTTTCTAATTATATCTAACCCATCGAGTGTATTAGGGGGCAAAAGAACCCACGCCACTTCCCCTGAGCACGGTCGGAACCCGTAGACGGAGTACGCCCCCAATGCACCACACGAGTGATAGGCGAAATTCGCCCAGCGTAGCAGTCGTGTTCGTTAGAATATTTATTAATTTTTTTTGAAATTTAAAATGTTAAAATGCAAAAATTTAAAAGTATTACTCAATTTAATAATAATAAGAATAATAAAAATAATAATATGAATACTCCTATGCATGGCCACACTAAAATGATTATGAATTAAACATTTTTAACCTATTTTTTTTTTCCTTTTTTATCTTTTATTGTAATGTTCTATTCTGTCTCTCTCTCTATCTTATATTCTAATTACTTCATAGGGGCCCAAAAAAACTGGTTCTAATTTATGCCCAGTATCGTTTCTAATAAAACTTTATCTCCTACTATTAGTTTTAATGTTTTTCTAACATTATTCAGCTCGTTTATTAGCCTGTTCTAGTCTAAACTTTGTTTCCTTAGCGTAATTTTCTATCTCTATATATAAAACTGTTTGTCCTGACTGACTGACTGACTGATTGGTGATCAACGCACAGCCCAAGCCGCAAAAGCTAGGAAGCTGAAATTTTCACAATAGCTACCTTATGTGATGTAGGTGCACGTTAAGATGGGGTTTCGGGATATTCCACCCGCAAGTGTGTAAAAATCGCGAAAAACGTTTGTATGTAACTTTTTTGTTTACCATCCGATCGGCCTTAAACTTATTTTCAAAGATCTATGTTCAAATTCATTTTAGGAAAATCCATTCCTCCTTGGTGGAAATGGAGGTCAAAGATTTGGTGGGTGGCGTTTCGCGCTCAAATTCATTTCCAGAGATCTATAAGAAAAATCATTTGGGAGGTGTTTCACCATTTTCGCAGAATTCAAACTTATTCTGGGGGAATGCGTTTTAAAGTTTTTTTGGGGGAAGTTTTAAGTTGTGTCCGATTTGCTTCAAACTTATTTTCAAAACTCTACATAAGGACTTAATGTATACGTGTTTCAGCTATTTGGGAAATTCCACCCACAACAGTGGTTAATTAGCGGAAAACGGTTTTATGAAAGTTTTTTGTTTACCATCCGATCGGTCCCAAACTTATTTTCAAAGGTCTATGTTGAAAATCATTTGAGGGGTGCTTCACACTTTTTGAAAAATCCATCCCTTGGTGCAAATGGAGGTCGAAGATTTGGTGAATGACGTTTTGTGTTCAATTTTATTTCCAAACATCTATAAGAAAAATCATTTGAGACGTCTTTCACATTTGTATTTCAAAGATTTTTTTGGTGAATTTTAAGTTTTGTCCGATTTGCATAAAAGTTGTTGGATCAGTTCCAAAATCATTTTCAAAGCTTTTTGAAAACATTGATATTATAACATACGTGTCACGGGCAAGGTCGGGTTATATCCGCTAGTATTATATATAGGGTCAATATTATCTATTTTATTAAAATATTTTGGCAAGTTGCTATGTTTGCCGAAAACAAACTCATATGGACAATAATTGTGTGCCATAGAGGGGGTCTTGTTGAAATAGTAAGTAAAATATTGGAGCCATACATCCCAATCAGATTATCAACCGATATGTAAGAACGTATGTATTCGTTGAAAGTTCTATGACTTCTCTCTACTGTTCCAACTGTCTGGTGGTGTGCTGTAGACGTTAAATTGTCTATCTTTAAGTTATTGCACAGGTCATTAATAATAGAATGTAAGAAATGAACGTCTTCATTGGACCGAACATCAGCATAAAAGATTCAAATATTGCTTTTACAACTGTCTTAGCTGATTTGTTTGGTACTGGAATAGCTACAAGATATTTTGTTAAATCGCATATTAATGTAAATGCATATTCGATACCATTTTCGGATTTTGGTAGTGGACCTATAGTATCCACTATCACTCTCTGAACGCATTTATCGGCGTTTCTGTAATGCTCAGAGGTGTTTTTGTGTGGGTCGTCGTTTTCGACTTTTGGTATTTAGGACATCTACGTATGTATGTACTTGGTTACATGGCGTGTCATATTTTTCCAGTAGTAGTGTCTTTTTATTTTAGCTAGCTTTCTTGAAATGCCAGTATGACCTCCTTGTATAGGATCATCATGATATGTAAACAGTATCGCTTCTTGATCTTTTTTATTATGGTCACCAGCTTGAGTAGCGCTACTCCTAATGATTTTAATATTTTTTTGCCCATATTTTTAAAAGATTCAATTGATATTAATTCAAATATATTTTCGCTCGGTGCGAGTTTGAATGGGCTGATTTCATGTATACCGGCTTCTTTTTCAAGCCTTTGGAAAAACTGGCCTAAGTCAAATGTTTCATTGGTGTACAGATCGCTAACATCAACTCTTCCTTTAATTTTTTCTTTGATGGTTATTCTTGATAACTATGTATGTTTCCCCTTGAGGAATTCTACCGTAAATTGGTATTCTTCTAAGTGTAGTCTCATCGTGGTTAATTTTGAGGTGGGATTTTCATTGTAAACAAATAGGTTAGGGGTCTGTGGTCTGTTTTAACTAAGAAATGCCTTCCATAAACATATGGTCTGAAGTGTTTTATTGCCCAATAAAAAGAAGCTAATTCCTGCTCTGTAGTTGATTATTATTGCTTTCTCCCTGTGTGAAAGCTCGGGATGCGTATACAATTGGCAATGGCACACCGTTGTACTCTTGGGATAGTACAGTACCACATGCATGTTTACTTGCATCTGTGGTTATGCAAAATTCTTTTCTGAAGTCAGGTTATTGCAATAATGTTGGTTTCATTAATGCCTTTTTAAATATTTCCATGCATTTTCGCATTATTTTTTCCATTCGAATTGGACATTCTTTCTGCACAATTTAGTCAAATGACGTGAGTGCTGTGCGAAGTTGTGTATAAATCTTTTTTTTTTTTTTAACGCGAATCCCGATGCAACGTACTGCACCCCACCTCCCACCCAACCGACCGAGGGGCGCAGTCGTGTAACGTACGTCACGACATGCAAAGTAAATATGAAAAAATATAATTAAAAAAAGGACATATACAATTACAAATGAAAATGGGACTATCTAGGAAGAGAAGCTTCCGAGCAGAATACTCTGTAATGCTTGTTATAGTCATCACAAGGAGCCCTGAACGGTTCATGCAAGGCATAATTAGTTGAGCAAAATTGAAGCGATAGAGGTACAAAATTACGTGTTAGTCTAGTAGGGATAGAGAAATCTAATTGGCTAGTCAACACAGAAGAGTCGATTTCACCAGTAAATAATTTATGAATAAATATTACACCCAGCATGGTTCTACGATTAATCAAAGAAGGAAGGTTAATCAGCAGAAGTCTGCTGGAGTATGACGGGAACCGCACACGATGATCCCAATTTAAACCACTAAGGCAAACAACAAGAATTGTTTCTGAACGGATTCAATTCTGTCCTAAAGCGTAGAATATTGTGGTGACCAGATACATGAGGCAGATACAGATAAAAAAAACTCCTTCGACCATCGCTTGATGAAACCCATAACTATTCTGGCCTTATTGACCAAGGTATTGACATGAGAGTTTAATTTATGTCAAGGATGACACCTAGATCATTAACTTCATTAGAATTACTATTAACACGCTCGAGCGGTATGCTATCAAGGATGTAAGAAACCAAGTGAGGAGGGCTTCTATAGAAGGTCATTACCTTACATTCAGAGCAGTTTATGTTTAAAAGGTTGGCTAGACACCAAGCCTGAAACGCATCAATGTTCGCTTCTAAGAGATAACATGATGCCATATCCTTTTATGCAAGGCATAATTTTACATCATCAGCCTACATTAATACACGAGAGTGAGACAGTATCGAGGGAAGGTCATTGATGAAAAGATTAAAGAGTAGCGGGCCAAGATGACTACCTTGAAGAACACCGGAAGTCACCAGAAACGTTAAGAAAACGAATTTCTGAAAAGAGCCTTTTGGGTTCTGTCACGCAAATATTCTGAAATCCAGTTCAAAAGATTGACTGGGAAGCCGAGAAGGCTTAATTTATGAAGCAGCAAGGAGTATTTAACAGAGTCGAAAGCCTTACTGAAGTCAGTATACATAGATGACGTCAGTCTGCATTCATTTCTTAAACCTATAAATTACTAGCGAAGTAAACTTCATAAGGTTAGTGGCTGTAGATCTGCGCTGCACGAGCCCATGCTGGGAAGGTGAAACAATAGAACTACATAAATGCTGCAGTTTAGATGTTAAAATTCTCTCAAAAGCTTTAGGTATAGCGGATAATTTGGAAATACCTCTATAGTTTACGACATCTGAATTTCTCCCTTTCTTATGGAGAGGGATAATGTATGATTCCTTCCTAATGGTCGGAAGAGATGAAGTGTTTACGGACAATTCAAAAAGTTTAAAAACAGGTTTACATAATGTTGCAGCGCAGTATCTAAGCACGCGAGCAGGAACACAATCAGGGACCGGTGAGTAAACCGGCATGATAGTGTTAAGGTCGCTTAGAAGCGAAATTTCGGTAATAATGGGATTTAAGATGCAGTATGACCTCTGTAACTGATAAGGATAAGGCTGATTTTTATTTTACCTAGAGGAGGAGTAGGTAGTTTGGAAAAAGTTTGCGAACAGATCGGCTATGCCTGGCTCAGTATTCGCGCTCTCATCTGCAAACTTAGCTGAAGAAGGCAAAGTAGATGTTTTTCGTTTAGAATTGACAAAGTTAAAAAATTGCTTAGGATTATGTGAAAATCCAAGGCGACAACGCCGAAAGTAATTCTTATAACAGATAAAATTTTGGGAGGAAAAATTTGATCGGGCAACTGCATAGCGGGAGAAATCAGAGTGATTTCACGATTTCTTAAACTTTTTATAACACCTCGACTTCACGTTTCTTAACCTCATAAGTTCATTTCAGAACCAGGGAGGCCTATCAGGCCTCGCTGGGTGGTCAAGAGGAACGCAGACATCAAAAATCGAGTACAAGGTATCATAAAAAAGTTTAAGGGCAACATCAATGTCTGCACAATTGTACAGTTGGGACCAGTCGACTTGCAGAATAAGATCATTTAGCTTATGAAAATCAGCCTATCGGAAAAAACGCATACGTTCAGCTAATTCCGATTCCTTGATAGGGACTCGGGCTAGTAAATCAATGACCATTTCCAGAGTTGGATGTAAAGGGTTTTCAGGAAGTGTAAGCGGATTGATCCTGTGCACAACACTGTTGAACGAATCCAACACGAAAATTAGATCGAGAGATCTGTTTCTTGAATTGCGCATACGATGACGGCAACGGAAAGCTTGAGTCTGATGGCGATGACCACTCGACAACTGGAAGATTAAAGTCCTCAAGAACTACTAAAAGGTCTCTATCAGAAAGTAGGGAGGAGATAGATTTAATAGCATTAGGATGGGTTTGATAGGTAGACAAGGTAGAAAGAGGAGGTAAGTATGAACATGAAAAAAAGATAGAAAAAGTACCAAATACAACTCTTACAGCCACCAACTCAATCTCTGAGATGGGAAGATCAATGCGTTCCGACGAAAGAGCTGACTCGACAGCTATGAGTACTCCTCCTCCGATACGGGAAGCTCGATCACATCTGTAAGTGGCGTTTTTGGAGGTAAAAATTGAAGAGTCTGAGATGTCCGGCTTCAGCCAGGTCTCAGTGAACGCGATAATTTGAAAATTAAAAGCTAGAGAGTCTAAATACAGTTTATCGAGTTTCGATTTAAGACCTCTAACATTCTGGTAGGCAAGCTCGAAAGATGAAATTCGTTTTTTTAAGCAGCAACTAAAGTGGAGTTATTTTAATATCCCTTTCATAAGCTAACTCGTTCATTTCTCCAGCACTATACCTGGGGCTTACATTTTTTCATGTATAAAGGCTTTTACATCATCTGATGAAAAGTGGGAGGCTAGCCTAGAAACAAAAATATGTCTCTTCGGTGGAACACCGACTAGGGGCTTAGGCGCCATAGGTAGGACAGTAGGTGCCTAAAACAGCCGGTAGTCCCTAAGACGAGCCTTCTAGCGGCTGTTGTAAATTTAATTGTTGCTGTCGCCCTTTCGGAACACCCACGACAACGGACGACACGGATAATTTGACTGGGTTTTCTCGTGCCGATGTCACACTTTTTGGGATAGAATCAGTGTCCACAGCAGATTTCACAGCTACTGGAGTAACAAACGAGATGAGCTGCTGTGTCATCGGTGTAGTAGGCTGCTGAATAGCAGACGGAGGCTGAAGAGTATTAGGCAACGGCAAATCACAAGGAGTGGGCTTTTTCGGCCCCGGAGACTCATCTTACAGTTTCTGGCTATTAAATTGGGTGTCCAGGGCTGTGAGCTGATCATTAAGTTTACGAAAACCAAGAATCAGACCCCTTAAGCCAATCCTGGTCTGACGCATAAACGACCACATTTCACTATCAATCTCCCTACACGAGTCGCACCTATAGTGCAAACCATTTCGTTGGCAACAGCATCCCCCACAAGTTTTTTTAAAGCAGACAATTTTATGGTCCATTATTATGGGTCTCTACTGTAATAACGCAGCCAAATGTAAAAAGAGAGTTATTTAGATTAGATTAATAGCGTATGGAGCACCAACAAGCGGCAGAAAGAAGAAAAAGATCAAAGTGCAAGTTGAAAAAAAAGGTGAGAGAGCGCGAGAGTAGTTGCTTGCTTGCATACGAAATCTTGCACACCAGAGAGGCGATGTGCAGTTAAACTAAACAACAAACAACAACAAGAAGCTTACCCACAGAGCTAATAGCGCAAGCGCACAAACAAAAATGCACAAGAACACAAGTTTAAAAGAAACAATATTTAAATAACAAAAATGCATAGGCCACAAGCATGCACTCGCGATAAATAAAAAAAATAAACCGAGATGGCGAACAGAATAGTAGAAATATATAAAATATAAATAATTAAAACGCCTGTGTTTTATTAAATCAAAAACAAAACGGAGAGCAAAAAAAAAACACGTCTGTTCACTTCAAGTGGAAGTAGTAATTACAGAACGCGACGAAACTTAGTGCACTATCCGCATCAGTAGGGGTTGTATAGTTTTTTATAACATCGTACTTTTTGTCATCTGGGAGGATGCCATGGTCTGTGCACTTATGCCCAAGGAATGTTACCTCGCACATTTCTCTGGGTTTAATTTTAAATTATGTTTTCGACAAAGATCAAATATGCTTGTCAAGTTCTTGAACATGTGCTGCTCTGAGCAGCCGATAACTACTAGGTCATCCATATAGAGAAATGCTTGGGATGGCTCTAGGCCTGAAAATGCGAGAGTCATCATTCGCATAAATGAATTTGGTGCTATCTTAAGACCATATGGTAACCACGTGAAGCGATAAGAGCCTGTGCTCGTCGAAAGGGATGTTATATTTCTAGATTTTTCATCTAGTTAAATTTGGTGAAAACCTCACATAAGATCGAGACATGAAAAATATTTAGCTCGTCCTAATTGGTCAAGTATTTCCTTAATTCTTGGCAGTGGATATATATCTGCTAAAAGTTTTTTGTTTATTTGGCGATGATCAATTACTAAACGCCATTTTTTCTCCTTTGAATTCGGGAGAGATTTCTTGGGTACTAAGAGAAGTGGGCTATTGCATTCTGAGATAGATGGTTCTACCAAAGACAATATAAACCCTTAGATGCGTAACGACATACAACAAAATGCTACTATGCAGCTTGCATTTTTGAAATTTGAGAACGAAAACGAAATCAGTATCATTGCGCTCTCACAGCCGAAAGGCCAAAAAGCTAAAAATATAATGTATTCTGCGCTTCGGCTCTTTGAAAGCCGTGCAAGCAATTATGTTTGTATGTGTTTTAGTATACATACATAACAGCATATTTGAATGTGTTGTTATTCACAGCTCTGGCTTAAGCTGGCAAAGAAATCAATTTTGTTAGTTTTCTAGCGCTGATCATGCACCTCCCAAATTTGTATTTACATACGAATGCATGCTGCGTACTGACGTTGGCTCCGTTAAAATCTGTTTTTTAAAGTCGTCGCAAATATTTATATAATTTCTTTAAATTAAATTTATTATTTATTTTTATTTTTATTTTATTAAAAAACGAGAAGGAAGGGCTATCTTCGGCACGCCGAAGATTAATACCCTTGCAGACCCAACCTTTTCATGATTCTCATTGTGCTTTGCCCGTATCTAAGAAGCACAGGGAAAATAGTTAATGACAGTTAATTAACCGAGTATGGTTAAGATGTCTTGAAAAACAAAAAAGTTTTCCATACAACAACTTAATTTCGACCGATCGTTCGTATGGCAGCTATATGATATAGTGGTGCGATTTTAATAGGATTTTGCATATATATGACAAGCGTAGTAAAACTAATATTTGCTGAGTTTGGTCAAGATATCATGAAAAACCAACAAATTTTCCATACAACATCTTAATTTTCGACCGATTGTTCCTACGGCAGCTATATGATATAGTTTTCCGATCTTAATAGTATTTTGCATATATAGGAGCATAATAAACCAAATAAATGCCGAGTTTGGTCAAGATATCGTGAAAAACAAACAAATTTTCCATACCACTTAATGTTCGAACGATCGTTCCTATGGGAGCTATATGATATAGTGGTCCGATTTTAATAGGATTCTGCATATATATGAGGAGCATAGTAAAACTAATAAATGCCGAGTTTGATCAAATTATCTTTATAAACAAAAATAATAATGATATTTTTAAGTTTTGCGCCCATGCTCAGCCCATTCACACACATTTGTGTCTCTGTGTGTGTGAGTGTGTGTAGAGCTCGAAATTCAGAAATCCAAAAATATTGTCAAATTTGCATCGCACAGGCAGGCAGGAACCAACAGGCACACATGCGCATAAATGCTTCTATTCATATACAAAATACGCAAGTATGCGTGAAAAGCAAGTCCAAAAACTTTCAAATGCACACATGCCAACGCTTAGGTACCCTTTCGAACAAGAACGAGCTAAAATGAAAGAATTTCGCATCGACTTGGCAAACCCTTTCATTATTTCATATTACTCGTCCCCTCAAAAGGGAAGAAATGCCACCGACTTTTGAGAAAAATTGAATTTGTGGGCATTTTTGCTCGTGCGGACACATACACACACAAACATTTAAACGGTACATAGACAAATTGAAAGAGCACTGAGAGTAAGCCAAAGCAGTTTCCTGTAGTGGAAGCGAGATAAAAAACATCGATGCCGTTCTATCGCACAAATCATATGGATGAGAGTAAGCCAAAGCAGTTTCCTGTAGAGTGAGCGAGTTAAAAGAAGGCGAGCTTGGACCAGCCGCCAAAAAAACGACTGTCACCATTAAATATACGGTTTGTCTAGTCTATATGTTATTTGGTTAGTGGTTCTACTTTACCATCTTCTATTATTTTTTCGACCTGCCTGTTAATTTCTGCCTTTTCTGTTTCTGTATTTCCGTAGTTTTTAATATATACGGGTGTTTTGTCTGCTAATCTTTACTTTTTTTTTTAAAAATTATTACTTGAAATTGCTTCTGTTTCTAGACCAAATATGTCACTGTATTTGTACATAATTCGGTAAGCTTGTTTTTAAGTTGGTCAGGGAATTTTAATTTATTTATGACTTCATTTGTTTTATTGCTGGTATTCATATTATTTATTTTGATTTCATATTTTTGTAGTGACTAAAATTTTATTTTGGGATCTTGAATTTGTATATGTTTACTAGTTGTATCAAAAATAGCATACATTTTTATTACAACGCAGTTGGCTTAGGTGATATTACGCCAAGCTTGGTTGAGTCCTCAGACTTATCGTGGACAAACGTCAAAGGCGGCTTTTTTGAGTAAGGCTGCATCGTCACGTAGGTAGTCGGGGGACTCTGGGGCGTCTCCTATGTCGTGGTTGGAGGAGGTCCTTGAACGATCTTTTCTTGAGCCTCCTGACTAAACAAATCCCAGCGAGGTCTCTTGCTACCCGGTTTCAGTGTCGCTGCAAGCGTTCGTTATACCGGTAGGCGAATGCTCCGACTTGGCTGTCTATGGTCTCCATTTTGAGGTCTCTGTGCAAGGTAGAATTTCTGACGTACTAGTCAGCACCGGTAATTCGGCGCAAGGCCAAATTTTGGAGTGTCTGAATCCGTCTTCGATTTGTCCGAGATGCAATGCCCCAAACCTGAATACCGTATCTCCAAGTTGGTGCCACCACGACGCTGTAAACTGCCCGTTTGCAGCGAAGTGGCAATGGGCTGTTGGGGTTTAGTAGCCAGTTGGCCTTGGCCATCTTATAGCGGCACTGCTTAAGAAGGCCGTCGATGTGCGCCCGAAAACTAAGCCTCTTATCCAGTACAATTCCAAGATACTTGGCGTTTCTGCCAGGGTGAAGTGGACTTCCGTCTATCCAGACGGATAGACGGAGCCTTGCCACGCCTCAGTGTGTAGTTGACCGCCTGGCACTTCGAGGCATTGAGCTTGATGTGCCATCTGCGTGCCCAGCTCTCACCGTCAGTGGGTTCATACTCGCAGTGGGCGGAGTAAAATATTGCCACGTCATCGGCAAATGTGGCCATCAAGTATTTGCCTAGGGTGGCAAACTCGTGTGGTTCATCCGGAGTGGGGATGTCTGCCGTATACAAGTTGTAGAGAAAGGGGCCCAGTACGCTGCCTTGGGGAACACCCGCATTCATTTTGCGGGCAGGAGAGATTGTTGCTCTAACTTTGACTTCGAACTTTCGGTCCATTAGATAAGAGCGCAGAAGTAGAAAGATGGGGGCGGGAAGACTCATCTTGATTTTCTGGAGAAATCCATCAATCCACACTCGGTCAAAGGCCTGCTTAACGTCTACAAAGACTCCATAGCAGTAGTCTTTGTCGTCGTAAGCCTTAAGAATATGGTTAATCACTCTGCGAACCAGCTCAACAGCGCCATGCCCTCCCCTGAATCCAAATTTGTGATCAGTAAGAATGGCCATGTGATCCATAAGCCTCAAAAGTCGGGCGACAATCAGTCTTTCCCAGACCTTCGATGGCAGGAGACCGATCGGCCGATATAACTCAGGGCCATATTCCGGCTTGTCCGACTTATGGTTCATATGGATCCTCGCTAACTTTCACTGGGCAAGGAAGTGTTGGCATATTCCATCATGACCCGGTGCTTTAGCCCTGGGAAGGACTTTGACGACTTTGATCACCTCCTGAACGCGGATGGGGCCGATAGGTGGTGACATCTGTAGCGGTGTCTCCAACGCTCGGGTTGTTTCATCGAGCTCTTCTGGGGAGGCCAGATCGAAAGGTGTAAACCGTTTCTCCATGTGGCTGGCGAAGGTATCAGCTTGCTCTTCGTCTGTAAGGCAGCATTTACAGGAACAGTTCTCCAGGGTTGGCGCTTCAGGTTTTTAGTTGCTCACCAACCTTCTAGAGATTTATGCGTCTGGGTGTCTGCGAAGGGCCTCCTTGAGTTGCCGCTCCGCTCTTCGCCACTCCGCCTTGTCCCACGGATGCTGTGGCGCCTGGAACCTGCGTCTGCTCCGCCTTTTGATCCTGAGCAGGTTGGCAATGTCTGCGGGCAGCCCGTTGCCAGCTTTGTCCAGCCGCCTTTCAACTGGTGGGGAGGTGACTTCGGCTGCTGCTGCGCGAATCTTTGCGTTAAGCAGCTCGATGGCGTCCTCTACAACCCGTCCAGTGCAGATTTCGGTGTTGAGGTGAATACTTTCACTCATCTGTCTCTGGAAGACACCGAGATCAGTGCGTGCGTTGATCAGCCTCGGTATTGCGCTGACCACCTTGGCCCTGCTCTCCAGGGTAACTATCAGGGCCAGGTGGTCGCTGGGGAGATCCCAATCGTCAGCGATTGAGAGGCACTAACCAGGGATCCCCTGATAGATGGCGAAGTCTATACAAGACGGAGTGCCTCTGCTGCCGTATTGGTATCTTGTGGGACCACCTGTGGCCAGTACTTTCGCTTGACGATGCGCTAGGCTGCTAGCTAGTTGAAGGCCGCGCGCATTGCTGTTATTTGCGCCCCACAGCCAGTGATGTGCATTCCAGTCGTCTCCCACCAGATATCTGCTTCCAGCCGAGTTGAGTATGACGTTGAAGTCATCAGTCGACGTCTGCTCATTTGGTCTGCAATAGACTGCTCCAAAGTCCACGTTACCAGCATCAGTGGAGACTTTCACAGTCGAGTATTGGTAAACACGGTTAGTAATACTCAATAGCGGGAAATGAACCAAGTAACTCCGGACGAGGACAGCGCAGCCACCGCAAGCTGAGCGATTTAGAGTGCAGTGTACAGGGTATGCCACGAAGCCAAAGATTTTGGGGAATGTTGGACCGTTGGTTCTAGTTTCCGATAGCAGAATTATTCCGATTGCGTGTTTTTGTACTAGGGTCTAGTACTTTACCTGAAATGCCATCGGCATCCCAGATTAGCACCTTCAGTGGTGTGTTAATTTGGATAGTAACGCGGTTAGAGAGGTAAGGTTTGCTGTTGCATACCCAAAACCTGCTGTTACATTTCTGTCATCCTCTCGATAGCTCGGCTCATGTCCTTGATGGCAGAGGAAAGTCCTTCCCCGGTTCCAGATATCTGTTGTTGCTGTTGTTACGTAGTCAGCCTCTCCTGTTGCTGTTCCCTCAGCAATCTATGTAGGGGAACGTTGTTCTCTTTGCTGAATGCAGCTAGTCCTCTTCTGGTGGCAGCGGCGTATGAAAGCCCTTCTACTTGTTCAGTGGTTGCTGTACGGGGGAAGACAACAGGTGTAGGCCCATGAACTTTATTGCTGCGGCTTCGGTTAGCTTGAGTTGGTGGGAGATTTTTCATTTTGGCGGGCTTTGGGTATATTCGGTGAACCACTCGCAGCCCTTATAGTTGGCAGGGTGGTTACCACCGCAGTGGACGCATGTTGCCGGTATTGAGTCTGGCCGTGTGCAATCAGCAGAGCCCGATGATTCAGCCCGCATTTAACGCATTTGTGTTGTTTTCTACATCCTGGCTTCTTCTAGCAGTCTCAACCTTGACGACCTGCTTGCACAGCTTCCTGCTAGTAAGAGCCTCCTTGTTGTTGGCCGCCGGCTGCAAGTTGATGAAGTGGATATTCATGGGCTCCTTGGTAGCTTTGCTGCTCGGACTGTGCACGTGGAGAACGGTATGGCCCTGGGGCCGCAGGTCGTCGATGAGTTCTCGGTAGAGTGTGGATGCCTTTGATTACTATGCGGTAGGAGGAGTCACGGTTGAGTCACATGGTCCTACCTAGGTTGGATTTGATGGTCAAGTTATCCGCTACTTCGGATAGTAGGCGCCACACGTCGTTGATGTCGTCCATGCGATTTAGGACGATGGGGGTTGGCTTCTTTCCTCCAGTGGGGGCATTGTTGTTGGCCCTTATTTCGGGCATGGAGGAGCTGGTGCTGGCATGGGCGACAGCGATGGGTTGGCTGCCGCCCCCAACCTGAGGAGTCGCTGAGGCATGCAAGTTCTCTTCTTGCTCGGCCTCAGATTCGTCAGTATCCATGTCTTCGACGATATCGGGTGGGGCCAAGAGAGCATATCTATTGGAAGCATGAGTGCCATCTGGATTGGTGTCAGTTTTGTTCAGTTTTCACCGCGCGGCGGGTGGGGTCCTGCTGTCTGAGACTTTGCGCTTATTATTTGTTTTTCTCACTTGTGCTTGAATCATTCGAGCCGCGGCTGCGGCGTGCGAATTGGGTTTGATGATATATATTATACGCACTAGGTCGTCAACGTCTCTATTTGCACCAGCAATGGGGCTGCTGCCGGGGTGTTCGGATTCCATTAGGGGGTAGGAAGGGGAAACTGAAGTTCTCCTTCCAGACATCAGCGCAGAGAAATTATTAGCAGCTGTTGCTAAGCGGCTGTTAAGCATTGATGTGCTCGGCGGCACAGCGGAGTCAGCATTTAGTTGGCCTACCTCATTAGTTCGAGACGGCCCCTTGTTATTAATTGTAGGTGCATTGCTGTTGTCAGCACTCACGGGCATGGTTGCTCTATTGGCATTGCCGCTGGTTGGGTACATGTCAGCACGGCAACGCAGCCGACTTGCTCAATTTGTGACCACCTTTTTTTGTGTTTGATTTTGTTTCGATCCACCTTAAACAAATTGCTTTGTCAGCAATTAGTTTTGTTTTAATATTTTTTTGTTTTTTTTTTTTGTCGTTTTTGTGAAATTATTGTTGCTTTGCACTCTCTGTGCAGAGTTGCAATAGCCGCTATGGCCGTTTGGGCGCGCACTCGAGTTTTGGTTTTTAATTGTTTTCCGCGAGCTCGTCCGTTCACCTTAAACACCAATAAGCGACTGTTTTTGTTATTTCTGTAGCCGCCTCGGTTGTATGGTCGGCCTCTATAATTGCCTCTGCCGCGGTTTTCACCACGAGGAGGGTAATTTTGGTAATAATATCGACAAATTTGGATATGACATCATTCATGTTATTGAATGTGCCTGCCTGCATGATAAGTTTTACATTATCTATAGCGCAGCTCTTGGTCATGGCCTTTACTGCTTGGACTGTACTGTATTTATTGGCCAACTCTGGCGTTAAGCCATCGTTTATAAAAGCTCCTTCTTTTCGCTTTTGTTAACTGCTCAACCTCTTGAGTGTACTGCTTGGCAGTTTTGTTCTTTTGTCGCAAGTTAAGTAGTTTGGCAGACAATACCCCGACTGATTCGCCTCTTACTGTGCTTGATAATTTTGCAGTAATTTGAGCGATAGTTTGCTCATTGCTTATCAAGTTTCTTGCATGGCCTTTTAGTTTTGTCTTTATAAGACTGACAGCTGTTGCTTCATGATCTTCTTTTAGTGAGTCTATAAGACTTAAAGCATCTTTGAAGCTTTGTAAGTTTTCTGCCTTTCCATCAAACTCTGGTAAGAGCGATGAAGCTAATTTGAGAAAACGTATAGCTGTTTGGGCCATTGAGTTGTCAATTAGTTGGGTATTTACTTTAGTATCTGATGGTTTAGTATCAGCTGAAAATGAAAGTATTTTCTCGTCGAATGACGCTGAAGTGATAAGAGAATGTGAATGTTATATTGTGCCTTTCCGCTATTCGTTTAATGTTTTCTCTTAACTGGCTTAATGCATCAACTGTCTGTGCTAAATGCAGATCTTTTAGTCTTGTTGCATTGTCACATATAAGTTGACGGCTGTTATTGAAGGAGTCTAGAAGAATTTTTATGTGTTTTAGCTTTGTCTCGTTTGAAACAGGTGCGCTTTTGTTAAGGCGCTTGAAAGATTTATCAAACTCTTCGCGTTTTTCCCTAAGAATGGTAATTCCATTTATAAGAATTTGTTTGATGAATAATTTTATTTATTATATTGTTGGTTTTTTGAATACTACGAAGTCTAGTGTTCCTCCCAGTATTGGCTGCCCTTTAATGATCGACCTAACTTGTATACACGGAAGGATTGTCAATACTACTCCTTTCTGTGTTTTTGTACAATATATTAACGGTGAAAAATTTAAATGAAGTGTATTCAAATATAAAGTTTCTAATTCATATATGCTTACTGGGGTCGTTGAGACCAATTGATGAATTATTTCTTTAAAACAGGCATCTCTAGCATAGGCTTCTCTTATTGCTTCTATTGTGTCCATTCTCAAGAATTTTCCTATACCCTTTTTTTAAATTTTTATTTATATTATTTTTCAGTTTAATTTCATTGTTTTATTTCTTCTTTTCATATCTCATTGTATACATTTTTACACTTTTTACTTTTAGTACATTGTTATATTTTGTCCAGATCATTAGCTCTGCTTAAGTATTTCTTTTTTAAACATTTTATAAAACATATTTATGCACATAATAATTATTATTATTATTAACAATTTTACAATCAGCTTCTGATCTGGAGTCTCGACTTCAACATTAGCAGTGGAGTCCACTGTCTTGGTATCTACTAAACCCTTTTTACTAAGCTTTTGAGGATCTTATGCCATATATATATAGCTTATTTTGAGATTCAAATTCGGTTTTACTAATTTTATTATCCTCATACATAGGATAATTACTGTTTTTACAGAATCCTACCACTAACCATACAATGCATAGACTTGTCAAATGTCGTTTTAATCGGATACCGATAAATCGTCAACGAGTGAGCCCCATGGGTGCTCGCGCCCATTTTAGTGTGCCCAGACAAAGTAAGACTGCTGAGAGTGGCAGCCGAACGCCGGCCTCGAAAGCCGAACGTTCAGTATGAAGCCGCATCTCGCTCAGCGCACAACGCCGCTGCGGCTGTTGCTATTTCGTAATATATGTATGTTAGTTTCAGCCCAAATACATACATATGTGTGTATGCGTGTGCAGAGTGTGCCTCGCTCTCACTTATTGCTTTGCGCACTTGTGTGCATCTCCTTCTCCCTGCATAGCTTCTCAAAAACCCCGAGATCTACAAACATACATACATATGTTTGTGTTGTGTGGATGTGCGCACAAGTAGATCGCGGCGTTTGTCGCGAGCCAGAGATTTTTCCTTCAATTGTGTGCCCTTTGTGCCTGTGTCACACACATTCAAATGCTCTATCATGTATTTCTTCGTCCAGTCAGCCATAATGAGACGATTTTGATATATTTATATTTATTAAAAACTTAAATGACCTAAATGATATATTTATATATTATATTTTAATATTTTTGCTTACTGTGGGGACCGATTTTGCTTAAAATTAAAAAAAAAACTAAGTCGTATTTCTGCAAGGGTAATTCTTCGTCGGCTTGTCGAATAATTTAAGAAAAGACCAAAAATTGAAAATGTTCAATTTTTTCAACTTGCTACTTGTGCACACGCACACCCTTTCGAGTAAGCAGTTGGGTGACATTATTAAAGGGTTTGGCCTGTTCATGTGCAAAACTCCTATTTTCCATGATTGTTGTAAGGGTAAGGGTACCTGAACGTTGGCATAAGTGCATGATAACTCTTTGGGCCTGCAAAGCACACACACTTACACACTTTTCTATATGGATGGAAGCATTTATGCGTTTGTGTGCGTATTGGTTGCCTGCCTGCCTGCCTGCCCGATGCAAATTTGACAAAATTTGAAGTTTTTGGCATTTCTTAATTTCGAGCTCCACACACAGACACACACACACACAAAAATGTGTGCGAATGAGCCGATCAAGGGTTTGTCGTGAGACAGAGATATTTTCATCAATGGGTGCGTAAATTTGGGCGACGGGCACGGTCTTTGTTTTTTTGGGATGCAGACGCATGCTAGACATTCTGATCGTTTATTGCCTTCCATAATACCCTTTAACCCAAAATGTTTGCAATGTCGAAAAATACATTAAAATATCACTTGCTTTTTTTCTATATCAAAGTGCAAACGAACGACAAGTGCGGTTCACCTGTTCGTTGCCTGTTCACACATTTGTGCCTTACACGGCCGACAGCCCACCGCAGGCATGGCGAAAAAACAAAGACCGTGCCCGTCGCCCAAATTTACGCACCCATTGATGAAAATATCTCTGTCTCACGACAAACCCTTGATCGGCTCATTCGCACACATTTTTGTGTGTGTGTGTGTCTGTGTGTAGAGCTCGAAATTAAGAAATGCCAAAAACTTCAAATTTTGTCAAATTTGCATCGGGCAGGCAGGCAGGCAGGCAACCAATACGCACACAAACGCATAAATGCTTCCATCCATATAGAAAAGTGTGTAAGTGTGTGTGCTTTGCAGGCCCAAAGAGTTATCATGCACTTATGCCAACGTTCAGGTACCCTTACCCTTACAACAATCATGGAAAATAGGAGTTTTGCACATGAACAGGCCAAACCCTTTAATAATTCAAATTTTGTCAAATTTGCATCGGGCAGGCAGGCAGGCAGGCAACCAACACGCACACAAACGCATAAATGCTTCCATCCATATAGAAAAGTGTGTAAGTGTGTGTGCTTTGCAGGCCCAAAGAGTTATCATGCACTTATGCCAACGTTCAGGTACCCTTACCCTTACAACAATCATGGAAAATAGGAGTTTTGCACATGAACAGGCCAAACCCTTTAATAATGTCACCCAACTGCTTACTCGAAAGGGTGTGCGTGTGCACAAGTAGCAAGTTGAAAAAATTGAACATTTTCAATTTTTGGTCTTTTCTTAAATTATTCGACAAGCCGACGAAGAATTACCCTTGCAGAAATACGACTTAGTTTTTTTTTAATTTTAAGCAAAATCGGTCCCCACAGTAAGCAAAAATATTAAAATATAATATATAAATATATCATTTAGGTCATTTAAGTTTTTAATAAATATAAATATATCAAAATCTTCTCATTATGGCTGACTGGACGAAGAAATACATGATAGAGCATTTGAATGTGTGTGACACAGGCACAAAGGGCACACAATTGAAGGAAAAATCTCTGGCTCGCGACAAACGCCGCGATCTACTTGTGCGCACATCCACACAACACAAACATATGTATGTATGTTTGTAGATCTCGGGGTTTTTGAGAAGCTATGCAGGAAGAAGAAGATGCACACAAGTGCGCAAAGCAATAAGTGAGAGCGAGGCACACTCTGCACACGCATACACACATATGTATGTATTTGGGCTGAAACTAACATACATATATTACGAAATAGCATCAGCCGCAGCGACGTTGTGCGCTGAGCGAGATGCGGCTTCATACTGAACGTTCGGCTTTCGAGGCCGGCGTTCGGCTGCCACTCTCAGCAGTCTTACTTTGTCTGGGCACACTAAAATGGGCGCGAGCACCCATGGGGCTCACTCGTTGACGATTTATCGGTATCCGATAAAAACGACATTTGACAAGTCTATGCATTGTATGGTTAGTGATCCTACCTATCGACTCGCATAGCTTTACGGGATATGCTTCCAATCGGGCAGAAAAGATTCTGCTCAATTTTACAAAAATGTTATATTTTTAATTTAAAATAATAATTGTTTATTCGCTGCATCTGCTGCTCGCCGGATGTGGCACGCTGGTGCTCCCTCGTTGGCGCAAGTGGCGGTGTGCCTCTCGCACTTGTCTCGATGGCACAGCTTGTTGCGCTGGCGGTACCGGTGCTGGTCTACACACAGGTTGTTGTTTGCCAGCTTTACTGTCTAGCGGGCCGGTGCTGGTCTTCTTCAGTTGGCAAGTATACTTGCAATGTATGCTGTAGAGTGGTCCCTCGCAGTCTGCTGGGCATGTTTGTTTCATCTTTGGGATCTGAGACGGTGGTGGTGGTATTATTACCTGTTTCTTACATGTATACTGATGGAGTAGTGAGTTGCGTCAATGGAATTCTTTTTTATCAGGCTAGATTTTAATAAATCTAATTACTGATGGAGTAGTGAGTTGCGTCAATGGAATTCTTTTTTATCAGGCTAGATTTTAATAAATCTAATTCTTCCTGTAACTTTTGGGATGTTGCCCAAGCAGGCTGTGGTGATTTTGTGTATAATAGCCACTTAATGTGGGCTATTCTTTTATTTATTTTAGTTCTCTGGCCATTCCGTGTTTTCTTATTGGCGCACTCTACTCACTCAGTAATTTTTAGTTTTCCGGTCCACGATCCTCGTCATCTGCCTTCAGGCAGGGATTTTTGTATCCTCTTTTCATAGTGTTCTACTGCCTCCAGGAAGGGATTTATTTATCCTCTTGTCTTTTTATTCTACTGCCGCCAGGCAGGGAATCATGACCATGTCACGGTCGCGATGTTAAGATGATATCTTCCACTTGTATAGTATTATAAGTGTTCTACTTATAATTGTTTCAAACTGATAGATAAAGGCACGTCAGTGCTGTTTTGCATTGTTCATAAGAATGATTTTATTCAGAGTCAATATAATGCACTTAGCCTATGGATACATATATATACTTATGCTGTTATTGGTTAACAGCAACAAAGAGAGGGGGAGTCAGTAGCTTACATGCCTGTGTTAGTGAACATATATATGTTGCTTATGGGTGTTTCACACTTTTCGAAAAATCCGTTCCTCCTTGGTGGAAATGGAGGTCAAAAATTTGATGGGTGACGTTTCGCGCTCAAATTTGTTTCCAAAGATCTATAAGAAATATCATTTGAGACGTGTTTCACCCTTTTTTCAGAATCCAAACTTTTTCGGGTGGAATGCGACTAAATTGTGTCCGATTTGCTTCAAACTTATTTTAAAAGCTCTACATAAGAATGTAATGAATACGTGATTCAGCGATTTGGGAAATTCCACTCGCAACAGTGGTAAATTGGCGGAGAACGTTGGTATGAAAGTTATTTGTTTACCGTCCGATCAGTTTCAAAATCATTTCAAATTTGTTTGAGAACATTGATTTTATAACGGGCAAGGCCGGGTTATACCCGCTAGTATTTGTATATAGGGTGTTTTTTTAAGGCGTTTACACACTACACACGAATATTCTATAGTACTATAAGATGTACTGTAGAAAATTTTATCAAGATCGGTTAAGAAACACAGAAATTATTAAAAAAAACATATTTTAACTTTTCACCTATTAGCGGCAACAAGCGCAAATTCCAAGAATTTCTGTATACATTTACACAGACACATTCATGCTGTGCTGTTATTTTAATTAGTTTTTTTCTCATCAGAACTCAATTATTGGTGTGACTGTTGAATAGAGGCGGCGGTAAGTAGTGTGGTCTGTTGCGAATTCGAACCCTATCGAGAAGACTCACTTTTTTTTTTTTTGTGGCTGTTGAGTAGAGGCGGCAGCAAGTAATGCGGTCAGTTCAAACCCTGCCAAGGGACTTTTTTTTTTTTTAATTTATCTTTATTACTAAAGGAAACGAGCGCTTACTACTATTTAAGGGTTCAGGGTATCCCCTAGTCGGGAGCTCCCGACTAGAACCTTGTACTTGTTTATTAATTGTTTTATGTAGTCTTTTTACATTCGCTACACCATTCTTACATGATGTTATTTAATTTTTATCTTTCTCCTTATTTAACCATTCTTTCAGGGCTAGACTCATAAAAGCACTGTCCCTATCAGTCTTCAGAACGTCTTTGAACGAGTCCTCTTTTAACTTCCATCGAATCCTTGCCGTTTAGTTCAATTACATTTGCAAAATTTTGAACATGTTAAAAAGTTGTGGTTTTTTATTGAATAAATATCTACTACGTAAGTTTCTCTACAGTTTTCTACTTCAGGAGTAATTTTAAATTGCTTACAAACTTCACATTCGTTAATTATGTTTTGGATTAAATTTTGATAGTCTAGGTAAAGGTATGTTACTTATTTTTTTTATTATTTCTTTAAATTCTGCATAGCTCCTTATGTCTTGTAGTTTAGTATTTGTTCGTAATATTCGAGTTGTTTTAGGGTTCATAATTTCCTTAAGTGCTTGCTGTATAATTTCAAAATCTGAGTAGTATTCAATGTATAATAAGCTTGAATTGTTGCAAAAATGTTTTAAGAATTTCTGTTTAGCTTATTCAATGTTTAGGTTATATCCTTAATTTTTTAAAATATGGTTCAACTTCTATATTTTCATTATCAATTCTAATCATTAAAATTTGTCTTCTGAAATAGTTTAATGGTTTTTCTGTCTGTGTTAAGTTTTCATTAACTTCTTGAGCGCTATGTGCTGTAGCTTGTGTGATAATATCTTGTACGCCTAGCATATTTTCTTAAATTTTGATGCGTGATAAGTCATCTGCTACGTGGGTTAATTTTCCTTCTAAGTATTTGATTGAGAAATTATATTCACTAAGTTTGATACGCCAACGTTGTAATTTCATGTTAGGCTCTTTAATGTTGTTTAGCCAAACATGTGGCTTGTGATCGCTTAAAATGTCAAATGGTCTGCCATATAAATATGGGCCTATGCTATATTTAGGGCTAAACAATAAATAGTGTACTTGGCCTTTTGCAAGGGACAGCAGCTGCAGCATGTTTATGCTAGCGCCTTTCTGTTGAATGTTGACACTATTTGGACTATTTGCAGAAGGCATTCTGCTCTTACGCACTTGGCTACTGTTAGCATTATTTGAATTCGGCTGCTGAAGGCATGCTAGAGTTATGATTATTCAATTTGTAAGCACACAGCGGCTTATACCATGCATAGCAGCTTATGAATAAAATTGGTTCAAAATTCTGCTGCTGTGAATATTATGTTCCTCGCCCTTAGCGCCAAGAGAGCTCTTTAGGTAGGCTAAGTGTATTAACGCCATTTAATTCCTACTAAATTTTTTAATACAAGCATTTTTCCAATATACAATTTTTTTTAGCGTGGTAACACATATCTATATACGCGCGTGAATGTGTAGGAAGCCAATCGCTCAATTTAATATTTGCAACGTTTTTTTCCAACGTGGTTCCCATCGGCGGTTAGCAATAGCTTTCGGTGATGTCCTTTTTTTAATGTTGATCTGCTATAAATGAAATTTTAGAAAATAAGATCAACTGTGATAACTATAAGATAAATCAAAGAATAATACGCACCTGTTGAAGAGTCCGCTTGCAGGAGATTGTAAAAAGCATAGTTGAGAAATCCTGTAAAGAAAAATGAAATAAGAGATATTGAAATTGTTAATAACTAAAAGGAAATGCCACCAGTTACACGCACATACCGAAGGAAAACAATGTCCAGCTTATGAAGGCCATCCATTGGCCTAAATGAGGGAGACGAGAGTAGGTGATCGTAGGGCGGGTACGCTGGGTCCGGAACCGGGACCCGATCTGGAAAAGTAAAGTGGATCAATAGTGTTCTTGTGTTAATTTATATTAGAGTCTCACCCTTGCCGTTTTTATTTACTCGTTGTCACAGCTGTTTATGTTGTTCATTTTTAGTAGTTCCGTCTGTTTGACATTTATCGAATTTTTAGTGCGTTTTGCGATGGTGTTGTATAGGTTTGTTGTCTGTGTTGATATCGATTGTGCGGACTGCGGGCCATGGATAGGACTCCACCCAGAGAACCGATGAGCGAGCCCCAAAGGGAAACAAGCAGTTCCGTAACAATATATATATGTACTAATAAAAATGTATGCTATTTTCGATCCAATACAATAAACAAACAAAAAACAAAAAATTTCCGAATCAGATCATACATTGTTGAAAAATTAAAATCGACAATAAGAACTTAATAAATTTTGTTTTATAATTATTATTATTATTATTGAGAACATTATTAATTTATTTACTCGAAGTTTTATAAAATAAAATCATCATTTATTTTGATGATCTTGATTTCAAACATAAATACATTTCGCGCCTTACGTCCAAAACTTAGCACGAACATTTTGAGGCGGCGAATTAATAAATTGAGAGAGCTTTTAGTTGTGCTTACGTTGATCGTTGGTCCCAAGTTTTTTGTTTTAAGCATACGATCTATAAAGACACCTGATGATACCCGATTCGTGGCAGCACCATCCAGAGACATGCTGCCGCGCCTCCTGGGGTGGCCTTTGTTGACTGGGAATGTCCTCTGATTTGGGCTGTCGATGCAGCAAGGTAATCTTGCCCAATACGAGTGTGATGATAGGCACAGCGATACGTCCAATTGTCAATTATGCGCGACTGGATAGCTGGATGTCTCATTCGGCGCTATTACTCTCGACTCAAAGATCGACTGAGCTTTTACGGTGCAATCGCACGATTGTGTTCTCCGCTTTGTATTATTCTTTGCTAGTGAGTACGTGTGTGACCATAATGCTCAAGAATAAGCTCGTATGTGAGCAGAGAACGAGTGGGATATACACAAGAGCGATGCAGTGAGATATTTGCGATTAATCTGAGTACAGTAGGGAAATGTGTGTTGTTTTTGTTTCGAAAATTAATAGTGATCAGAGAGTGCAACATCGACAACAGAGAGAGAGAGAGAGAGAAAGTAAAAATTACGCGGCATTCGGATGTTGTTTCCTACTCAGCCCGTAAAATATGTCTTTTTTGGGCGTTGAAAAATTCCTTTGTTCTTTTTTGGCTTTAGTGGCTTTAGTGAACAGTGAAAATTCGATTTCTGTAGAGAGGTAAGTAATTGACAAGCGTTTTTTAATAACTAACTATTCCCTTTCAGAATATTATTCAATATTTGCGCTAGCAATTAATAATTTTAAAAAATAATAAATAAATAGGAATGTTGTGAAAATGCAATATAAAAGAAAAAGCTGGCAATATATTTACAGTGACAGAAAAAATTGAGAAAGTTAATGAAAATGAAGTAGAAAGGAAATTCTACAGAACATTACAGTTCAACCGAGTTTAATACTCGCTTAGCGCAGTGGCTGCCTGCCAATAAAACCGGCAAAAGGGCCGATTCTTTTGCTTCTGCTGTTTGGCGAAAAAATTCCTGGCTTACTACGGGAAGTACATACTTTAAAATGTACTCCTTGTGGTATTGTGAAACGAATTGTTGAGCCAGGAGAGTACGTTCACTATGGTTTAAAATACGCGTTAACGGATTTTCTTACCAATTTACTTATCTTTCTCCCAATATAAGTTTAAATTTTAATGTAGACGGGCTTCCATTGTGTAAAGCACAAACGAATAAACATGGCGAATTTTGATCATCCAGAGGACCAAAACATACAAAATAAACTCATTCTTGAAAAAAATGTTAACTTGACAATTCAATAGAAAAGTTAGATCATTAGATCATTTACGGTCAGTTTCGTATTTATACCCTGAACCCATTGAAAATGGATAAAAAGGGTATGATGTACTTGTGCAAATGTATGTAACAGGCAGAAGAAGGCATCTCCGAATCCGTAAAGTATATATATTCTTGATTAGCATCAACATCAAAAAGCTATAAATAATGTTAGTAAACCAACTTGTATTGACTACAAGATTAAGCCACAATTTAAATGCAATTGTCATTTTGAGAATACATGAATATTAAATAGTACAATAAGATCTACTACCGAAAATTTCATCAAGATCGAAGAAACATAGAAACACGAAAGAGTGTGTTTTGGCCAGCAGCAAGCGCAAATTTCAAGAATTTCTGTATACCTGTACACACATACACATTCAGGCAAGTCTGCTTTGAATTCTATCAACAGCATTGCAATTGCGATTGTAATGTTTTCTTTGCTACTATTTTAATTAGTTTTTTTCTCACTAAGACTTAATTATTGGTGTGGCTCGGAAAATATTGGTAGAGGCGTCGGAAAATAGCGCGGTCAGTTACGAGTTCGAACCCTACCGAGGAATTTTTATTTTTTGGTTGGTGTGGCTGCTGCGTAGAGGCGGCAGCAAGTAATGCGGTTAGTTGCAAGTTCGAACCCTGCCAAGAAAACTTTTTTTTAAATTTAATTTTTCTTTATTACTACTAAAGCAAACGACCGCGTAGCTCGAGCTGCATTTGGTGTTGCAAGAAGAGGTTTCAGGGTATCCTTTAGTCGGGATCTCCCGACTAGAACCTCTTACTTGTTTTTTATTATATACTGTATATATACTGCACATTGTCTTGAAAGACATAATAGAATCAGATTTATACAATCATTATATATAATTTAGCTTAGGAATTAGACTTCTTCTACAAAAGGAGTATTGTGTCACACAAAACCCTCTTGCATCCAGTTTGCTAAATGACTTTGTAAGCCAAGTGCCTACCTTATTTATGTTGATAATGCTTACATTTAGTTTTCATTACAATCTTTACAATATGGTTCTCTCCATTCGAAAACTTTCTGGAGCATCTAGATTAATGGTGAAAAAGTCAAACTGATCCTTGGATATGGTTCAACTTCTATATTTTCATAAGCTGTGTGCTGTAGCTTGTGTGATAATATCTTGTTCGCCTAGCATATTTTCTCAAATTTTGATTCGTGATCAGTCATCTGCTATGAGGGTTAATTTTCCTTCTAAGTAAATGATTGAGAAATTATATTCACTAAGTTTGATACGCCAACGTTGTAATTTCATGTTAGGCTCTTTAATGTTGTTTAGCCAAACATGTGGCGTGTGATCGCTTAAATTGTCAAAGGGTCTGCAATATAAATATGGGCGAATATATTTAACTGCCCACACTATTGCTAAAAGCTCTTTTTCTATTGTACTGTAATTTTGTTTGTGGACGTTTAATTGACTTGTTATCTTGTTACAACACAGCTCCTATTGCAATCGGTTGTTACCTGAAACTTCTTATTAAAATCTGGACATATTAACATTGGGTCGTTCATAATTAATAATTTTAATTTTTCAAACGCTTTATTATATTCATCATTTTTAATATCAATTTTTGTGGCTTTCTTTAAGTAAAGAGTCATGGGTTTTGCAATTTTTGAAATTTTTTTAAACCTAGAAATGATTAAATTTCTTTTGATGTTTTTGGCAAAGGAAATTCTTGTATTGCTTTTACTTTCAAATTGTTTGGCAGTATGCCTTCTGTACTTATAATGTGGGCTAAAAATTCTGTTACCTTTTTCAAAAATTCGCACTTATCTAATTGAATTTTCAGATTTGCCTGTCTCAATTTTTCAATAACTTTATTTATTGAATTCAATTGTTCAAGTGATGTGGAGAAGACCATAATGACAACAATGCTTGTTAATGAAATCACGAAGAGTACCTTTGGAATGCTGCCGGTACACTTTTAAGTCCAAATGGCATTCGAGTATACTCGTAATGTCCGTATTTGGTAGAAAATCCTGTTTTATTGATTTCTGATTGATTGATTTTTGATTGATTGATTTCAATCTGAATGGGAAATTTATCGTTAATCGTTATTTTGTTGAATCCTCTGTAATCGACCATTAATCTAAATTTTGCTTTTCCTGAAGCGTCTACTTTTTTCGTACTATTCATAAGGGACTACAATGTAGGGGACTGGCTATGTCGAATATTACCTTGGGTTAACATATCTTTAATTTGCTTTTCGACTTCTTGTTCAAAAACGAAAGGGTAACCGTACCGTTTTTTGTAAATTGAATCTTCATGATGTGTATTAATTTTGTGCTTAACAATGCTTGTGAAGGTCAAATTGTCACCTTCTCGATATTCAATGTCACTGAAATTTTCCACTAATTTTAATAGTTTTATTTTTTCTTCATCGTTTAGATGACTTATTCGGTAATCTTGACCCGATGTTTTTTCATTACTTATTGCGTAATTAATTTCTTGTGAATAACTTTCTGGATTTAAATATGCTTCAAAGTTTTTTATTTTTTGAATGTGGATTCCAAACAAATTTCCTATGCTTGAACGATCTCTCGCTAATTATTATACTGTCAGCTTCCCTGATGTTGGGCCTGATTTGTTGATTTGCAGCATTCTGGGTACCCTCTTGGCATCTCCGGATATCTGGAGCTTGATAGCCCCGAATATGATGCATTGTTGTCGTTCATTGTGAGTAGCGTACAGTTGAAGCAGATAATCCATCCTTCGAATAAAAGGACCCAGGGTTATAGGGTCTCCCTCAAAAGCTGGCACGTTCCATTGTTGTTTGTTAAAGCAAAGGATTTACTTTTGGTCGTTTAATTTAATCGTTTAATTTAAGCTGGAAGTGCAACATGTGATAATTCTGGCTATTCCATTTTTTCATTATTTTAGGTATTTAGTTTATGTGTCACGAAAAAATATTGTGTTACAACGACCGAATTGGATTTATACGTTATTCGAATTGTTCAGACACGTCATGATCTTTTGCGCATAGCGAATTTTGAAATTGAAATATGTTCGATTTAGTTGTCATACTGTGGACAATTACACTTTCAGCAGAGAACACACCAGTTGTATGGATAAGCCTCTCTTTAATTGATCGTATTACTCAGGAACTTTAATTTATTTCGTTTCACAAAATGTTACGCTATCCTACCGGCTGTGCCAATAACGTAGTTAAAAGTGTGTAAATACAGAGACTTTATTTCAGGAGCGTAATTTTGAATCAGGTTATTATGTTGAATATCTGGATTAAGACTGAAGAACAAAAGTTGGCCTATGCTATATATTTAAGGCAAAACAATAAATAGAGTTCGTGGCTTTTTGCAAGGACAGCAGCTGCAGCATGTTTATGCTAGCGCCTTTCTGTTGGTCAGCTTTTGTTTATAAATGAATGTTGACACTATTTGGGCTGGTTGCCCATTCTGCTCTTACGCACTTGGCTACTGTTAGCATTATTTGAATTCGGCTGCTGTAGGCATGCTAGAGTTATGATTATTCAATTTATAAACACACAGCGGCTTATACCATGCATAGCAGCTTATGAATAAAATTGGTTCAAAATTCTGCTGTTGTGAATATGTCACTATATATATAGGCATCAAATCATTTATGTTCCTCGCCCTTAGCGCCTAGAGAGCTCTTTAGGTAGGCTAAGTGTATTAACGCCATTTAATTCCTACTAACTTTTTTAATACAAGCATTTTTCCAATATACTATTTTTTTTAGCGTGGTAACACATATCTATATACACGCGTAAATGTGTAGGAAGCCAATCGGTGACGTCCTTATTTTATTGTTCTTCTGCTATAAATGAAATTTTAGAAAATAAGATCAACTGTGATAACTATAAGATAAATCAAAAAATAATACGCACCTGTTGAAGAGTCCGCTTGCAGGAGATTGTAAAAAGCAGAGTTGAGAAATCCTGTAAAGAAAAATGAAATAAGATATTGAAATTGTTAATAACTAAAAGGAAATGCCACCAGTTACACGCACATACCGAAGGAAAACAATGTCCAGCTTTTATAGGCCATCCATTGGCCTAAATGAGGGAGACGAGAGTAGGTGATCGTAGGGCGGGTACGCTGGGTCCGGAACCGGGACCCGATCTGGAAAAGTAAAGTGGATCAATAGTGTTCTTGTGTTAATTTATATTAGAGTCTCACCTTTGCCGTTTTTATTTACTCGTTGTCACAGCTGTTTATGTTGTTCATTTTTAGTAGTTCCGTCTGTTTGACATTTATCGAATTTTTAGTGCGTTTTGCGATGGTGTTGTGTAGGTTTGTTGTCTGTGTTGATATCGATTGTGCGGACTGCGGGCCATGGATAGGACTACACCCAGACAACCGATGAGCGAGCCCCAAAGGGAAATAAGCAGTTCCGTAACAATATATATGTGTACTTATAAAAATGTATGCTATTTTCGATCCAATACAATAAACAAAGAAAAAACAAAAAATTTCCGAATCTGATCATATATTGGTGAAAAGTTAAAATCGACAATAAGAACTTAATAAATTTTGTTTTATAATTATTATTATTATTATTATTGAGAAAATTATTAATATATTTACTCGAAGTTTTATAAAATAAAATCATCATTTATTTTGATTATCTTGATTTCAAACATAAATACATTTCGCGTCTTACGTCCAAAAATTAGCACGGACATTTTGAGGCGGCGAATTAATAAATTGAGAGAGCTTTTAGTTGTGCTTACGTTGATCGTTGGTCCCAAGTTTTTTGTTTTAAGCATACGATCTATAAAGACACCTGCTGATACCCGATTCGTGGCAGCACCATCCAGAGACATGCTGCCGCGCCTCCTGGGGTGGCCTTTGTTGACTGGGAATGTCCTCTGATATGGGTTGTCGATGCAGCAAGGTAATCTTGCCCAATGCGAGTGTGATGATAGGCACAGCGGTACGTCCAATTGTCAATTATGCGCGACTGGATAGCTGGATGTCTCATTCGGCGCTATTACTCTCGACTCAATGATCGACTTAGCTTTTACGGTGCAATCGCATGATTGTGTTCTCCGCTTTGTATTATTCTTTGCTAGTGAGTACGTGTGGTGACCATAAAAACTAGAGCATGGTGTCTCAGTACCTACGCTTAGAAATTCTTGTAATAAGCTTTAGTCTAATAAGTTTATATAACGTCATAACATATGTGCATATGAATACATATGCCTAGCGGACCAACACGCGAGCCTTAAACGAGAGCCTTGCAAAATGCTCAAGAATAAGCTCGTATGTGAGCAGAGAACGAGTGGGATATCTTTGCGATAAATCTGAATACAGTAGGGAAATGTGTGTTGTTTTTGTTTCGAAAATTAATAGTGATCAGAGAGTGCAACATCGACAACAGAGAGAGAGAGAGAGAAAGTAAAAATTACGCGGCATTCGGATGTTGTTTCCTACTCAAACCGTATAATATGTCTTTTTTGGGCGTTGAAAAATTCCTTTGTTCTTTTTTCTATTGTCCACTGAAGCGTGCAGACACGTGGCTTTAGTGAACAGTGAAAATTCGATTTCTGTAGAAAGGTAAGTAATTGACAAGCGTTTTTTAATAACTAACTATTCCCTTTCAGAATATTATTCAATATTTGCGCTAGCAATTAATAATTTTAAAAAATAATAAATAAATAGGAATGTTGTGAAAATGCAATATAAAAGAACAAGTTGGCAATATATTTACAGTGACAGAAAAAATTGAGAAAGTTAATGAAAATGAAGTAGAAAGGAAATTCTACAGAACATTACAGTTCAACCGAGTTTAATACTCGCTTAGCGCAGTGGCTGCCTGCCAATAAAACCGGCAAAAGGGCCGATTCTTTTGCTTCTGCTGTTTGGCGAAAAAATTCCTGGCTTACTACGAGAAGTACATACTTTAAAATGTACTCCTTGTGGTATTGTGAAACGAATTGTTGAGCAAGGAGAGTACGTTCACTATGGTTTAAAATACGCGTTAACGGATTTTCTTACCAATTTACTTATCTTTCTCCCAATATAAGTTTAAGTTTTAATGTAGACGGGCTTCCATTGTGTAAAGCACAAACGAATAAACATGGCGAATTTTGATCATCCAGAGGACCAACACACAAAAAACACAAAACTCATTCTTGAAAATTTGCCGATTGATTTGGTAAATTAGTTTCCACTAGATTATATGCACGTAGTTTGTCTTGGCGTCAGAAAATCAGTTTTAGTGGCTTAAGCGAGAGCCAATGGTCATACGTTTTCAATGAGTGGGGAATACCTAACTTGTCTTAATAATACACTGATGTATTTAAAAAAAATTTTACCGAGACAATTCAATAGAAAAGTTAGATCATTAGATCTTTTAAGGTCAGTTTCGTATTTATACCCTGAACCCATTTAAAATGGGTAAAAAGGGTATAATGTATTTGTGCAAATGTATGTAACAGGCAGAAGGAGTCATCTCCGAACCCGTAAAGTATATATATTCTTGATTAGCATCAACAGCCGAGTCGATTTAGCCATGTCCGTCTGTCTGTCCGTCCGTCCGTCAGTATGTATGAACGCAAGGTTCGCAGAACCTATAACAGCTAGAGAGACTTGAAATTTTAGCTGCAGGTCCTCCTAGTGCCCGCGCAGATAGCGTTTGTTTCCGATATAACTTGCCCCGTTTCCAAGTAATCGATAAAAATCGATATCGAAATCCTGTTTTTTGCGCAGTTTTGGTAAATAATAAGAGCTAGAGTCGCCAAACTTGACATGTAGCATCTGGAATAGTATATATATATCAATTATATTTCAATTTATAGCTATCCCCACATCCCGCTACCACCAAAAAGCTATAAATAATGTTAGTAAACCAACTTGTATTGACTACAAGATTAAGCCACAATTTAAATGCAATTGTCATTTTAAGAATACATGAATATTAAATAGTACAATAAGATCTACTACTGAAAATTTCATCAAGATCGAAGAAACATAGAAACACGAAAGAAAATGTGTTTTGGCCAGCAGCAAGCGCAAATTTCAAGAATTTCTGTATACCTGTACACACATACACATTCATGCAAGTCTGCTTTGATTTCTATCAACAGCATTGCAATTGCGATTGTAATGTTTTCTTTGCTACTATTTTAATTAGTTTTTTTCTCACTAAGACTTAATTATTGGTGTGGCTCGGAAAATATTGGTAGAGGCGTCGGAAAATAGCGCGGTCAGTTACGAGTTCGAACCTTACCGAGGAATTTTTTTTTTTTGGTTGGTGTGGCTGCTGCGTAGAGGCGGCAGCAAGTAATGCGGTTAGTTGCAAGTTCGAACCCTGCCAAGAAAACGTTTTTTTAAATTTAATTTTTCTTTATTACTACTAAAGCAAACGAGCGCGTAGCTCGAGCTGCATTTGGTGTTGCAAGAAGAGGGTCAGGGTATCCCCTAGTCGGGATCTCCCGACTAGAACCTCTTACTTTGTTTTTATTATATACTGGGCACATTGTCTTGAAAGACATTATAGAATCAGATTTATACAATCATTGTTTATAATTTAGCTTAGGAATTAGACTTCTTCTACACAAGGAGTATTGTGTCACACAAAACCCTCTTGCATCCAGTTTGCTGAATGACTTTGTAAGCCAAGTGCCTACCTTATATATGTTGCTAATGCTTACATTTAGTTTTCATTACAATCTTTACAATATGGTTCTCTCCATTCGAAAACTTTCTGGAGCATCTAGATTAATGGTGAAAAAGTCAAACTGATCCTTGGATATGGTTCAACTTCTATATTTTCATAAGCTGTGTGCTGTAGCTTGTGTGATAATATCTTGTTCGCCTAGCATATTTTCTTAAATTTTGATTCGTGATCAGTCATCTGCTATGTGGGTTAATTTTCCTTCTAAGTAAATGATTGAGAAATTATATTCACTAAGTTTGATACGCCAACGTTGTAATTTCATGTTAGGCTCTTTAATGTTGTTTAGCCAAACATGGTCTGCCATATAAATATGGGCGAATATATTTAACTGCCCACACTATTGCTAAAAGCTCTTTTTCTATTGTACTGTAATTTTGTTTGTGGACGTTTAATTGACTTGTTATCTTGTTACAACACAGCTCCTATTGCAATCGGTTGTTACCTGAAACTTCTTATTAAAATCTGGACATATTAACATTGGGTCGTTCATAATTAATAATTTTAATTTTTCAAACGCTTTATTATATTCATCATTTTTAATATCAATTTTTGTGGCTTTCTTTAAGTAAAGAGTCAAGGGTTTTGCAATTTTTGAAAGTTTTTTAAACCTAGAAATGATTTAATTTCTTTTGATGTTTTTGGCAAAGGAAATTCTTGTATTGCTTTTACTTTCAAATTGTTTGGCAGTATGCCTTTTGTACTTATAATGTGGGCTAAAAATTCTGTTACCTTTTTCAAAAATTCGCACTTATCTAATTGAAGTTTCAGATTTGCCTGTCTCAATTTTTCAATAACTTTATTTATTGAATTCAATTGTTCAAGTGATGTGGAGAAGACCATAATGACAACAATGCTTGTTAATGGAATCACGAAGAGTACCTTTGGAATGCTGCTGGTACACTTTTAAGTCCAAATGGCATTCGAGTATACTCGTAATGTCCGTATTTGGTAGAAAATCCTGTTTTATTGATTTCTGATTGATTGATTTTTGATTGATTGATTTCAATCTGAATGGGAAATTTATCATTAATTGTTATTTTGTCGAATCCTCTGTAATCGACCATTAATCTAAATTCTGCTTTTCCTGAAGCGTCTACTTTTTTCGTACTATTCATAAGGGACTACAATGTAAGGGACTGGCTATGTCGAATATTACCTTGGGTTAACATATCTTTAATTTGCTTTTCGACTTCTTGTTCAAAAACGAAAGGGTAACCGTACCGTTTTTTGTAAATTGAATCTTCATGATGTGTATTAATTTTGTGCTTAACAATGCTTGTGAAGGTCAAATTGTCACCTTCTCGATATTCAATGTCACTGAAATTTTCCACTAATTTTAATAGTTTTATTTTTTCTTCATCGTTTAGATGACTTATTCGGTAATCTTGACCCGATGTTTTTTCATTACTTATTGCGTAATTAATTTCTTGTGAATAACTTTCTGGATTTAAATATGCTTCAAAGTTTTTTATTTTTTGAATGTGGATCCCAAACAAATTTCCTATGCTTGAACGATCTCTCGCTAATTATTATACTGTCAGCTTCCCTGATGTTGGGCCTGATTTGTTGATTTGCAGCATTCTGGGTACCCTCTTGGCATCTCCGGATATCTGGAGCTTGATAGCCCCGAATATGATGCATTGTTGTCGTTCATTGTGAGTAGCGTACAGTTGAAGCAGATAATCCATCCTTCGAATAAAAGGACCCAGGGTTATAGGGTCTCCCTCAAAAGCTGGCACGTTCCATTGTTGTTTGTTAAAGCAAAGGATTTACTTCTGGTCGTTTAAATAAATAGTTTAATTTAAGCTGGAAGTGCAACATGTGATAATTCTGGCTATTCCATTTTTTCATTATTTTAGGTATTTAGTTTATGTGTCACGAAAATCACTTTGTGTTACAACGACCGAATTGGATTTATACGTTATACGAATTGTTCAGACACGTCATGATCTTTTGCGCATAGCGAATTTTGAAATTGAAATATGTTCGATTTAGTTGTCATACTGTGGACAATTACACTTTCAGCAGAGAACACACCAGTTGTATGGATAAGCCTCTCTTTAATTGATCGTATTACTCAGGAACTTTAATTTATTTCGTTTCACAAAATGTTACGCTATCCTACCGGCTGTGCCAATAACGTAGTTAAAAGTGTGTAAATACAGAGACTTTATTTCAGGAGCGTAATTTTGAATCAGTTTATTATGTTGAATATCTGGATTAAGACTGAAGAACAAAAGTTGGCCTATGCTATATATTTAAGGCAAAACAATAAATAGAGTTCGTGGCTTTTTGCAAGGGACAGCAGCTGCAGCATGTTTATGCTAGCGCCTTTCTGTTGGTCAGCTTTTGTTTATAAATGAATGTTGACACTATTTGGGCTGGTTGCCCATTCTGCTCTTACGCACTTGGCTACTGTTAGCATTATTTGAATTCGGCTGCTGTAGGCATGCTAGAGTTATGATTATTCAATTTGTAAACACACAGCGGCTTATACCATGCATAGCAGCTTATGAATAAAATTGGTTCAAAATTCTGCTGTTGTGAATATGTCACTATATATATAGGCATCAAATCATTTATGTTCCTCGCCCTTAGCGCCCAGAGAGCTCTTTAGGTAGGCTAAGTGTATTAACGCCATTTAATTCCTACTAACTTTTTTAATATAAGCATTTTTCCAATATACAATTTTTTTAGCGTGCTAACACATATCTATATACGCGCGTGGATGTGTAGGAAGCCAATCGGTGACGTCCTTATTTTATTGTTGTTCTGCTATAAATGAAATTTTAGAAAATAAGATCAACTGTGATAACTATAAGATAAATCAAAAAATAATACGCACCTGTTGAAGAGTCCGCTTGCAGGAGATTGTAAAAAGCAGAGTTGAGAAATCCTGTAAAGAAAAATGAAATAAGAGATATTGAAATTGTTAATAACTAAAAGGAAATGCCACCAGTTACACGCACATACCGAAGGAAAACAATGTCCAGCTTATGAAGGCCATCCATTGGCCTAAATGAGGGAGACGAGAGTAGGTGATCGTAGGGCGGGTACGCTGGGTCCGGAACCGGGACCCGATCTGGAAAAGTAAAGTGGATCAATAGTGTTCTTGTGTTAATTTATATTAGAGTCTCACCTTTGCCGTTTTTATTTACTCGTTGACACAGCTGTTTGTGTTGTTCATTTTTAGTAGTTCCGTCTGTTTGACATTTATCGAATTTTTAGTGCGTTTTGCGATGGTGTTGTGTAGGTTTGTTGTCTGTGTTGATATTGATTGTGCGGACTGCGGGCCATGGATAGGACTACACCCAGACAACCGATGAGCGAGCCCCAAAGGGAAATAAGCAGTTCCGTAACAATATATATGTGTACTTATAAAAATGTATGCTATTTTCGATCCAATACAATAAACAAAGAAAAAACAAAAAATTTCCGAATCTGATCATATATTGGTGAAAAGTTAAAATCGACAATAAGAACTTAATAAATTTTGTTTTATAATTATTATTATTATTATTATTGAGAAAATTATTAATATATTTACTCGAAGTTTTATAAAATAAAATCATCATTTATTTTAATGATCTTGATTTCAAAAATAAATACATTTCGCGTCTTACGTCCAAAAATTAGCACGGACATTTTGAGGCGGCGAATTAATAAATTGAGAGAGCTTTTAGTTGTGCTTACGTTGATCGTTGGTCCCAAGTTTTTTGTTTTAAGCATACGATCTATAAAGACACCTGCTGATACCCGATTCGTGGCAGCACCATCCAGAGACATGCTGCCGCGCCTCCTGGGGTGGCCTTTGTTGACTGGGAATGGCCTCTGATTTGGGTTGTCGATGCAGCAAGGTAATCTTGATAAGTTTATATAACGTCATAACATATGTGCATATGAATACATATGCCTAGCGGACCAACACGCGAGCCTTAAACGAGAGCCTTGCAAAATGCTCAAGAATAAGCTCGTATGTGAGCAGAGAACGAGTGGGATATACACACGAGCGATGCAGTGAGATCTTTGCGATAAATCTGAATACAGTAGAGAAACTTGTGTTGTTTTTGTTTCGAATTTAAATAGTGATCAGAGAGCGCAACATCGACAAGAGAGAGAAAGTAAAAATTACGCGGCATTCGGATGTTGTTTCCTACTCAGCCCGTAAAATATGTCTTTTTTGGGCGTTGAAAAATTCCTTTGTTCTTTTTTCTATTGTCCACTGAAGCGTGCAGACACGTGGCTTTAGTGAACAGTGAAAATTCGATTTCTGTAGAAAGGTAAGTAATTGACAAGCGTTTTTTAATAACTAACTATTCCCTTTCAGAATATTATTCAATATTTGCGCTAGCAATTAATAATTTTAAAAAATAATAAATAAATAGGAATGTTGTGAAAATGCAATATAAAAGAACAAGTTGGCAATATATTTACAGTGACAGAAAAAATTGAGAAAGTTAATGAAAATGAAGTAGAAAGGAAATTCTACAGAACATTACAGTTCAACCGAGTTTAATACTCGCTTAGCGCAGTGGCTGCCTGCCAATAAAACCGGCAAAAGGGCCGATTCTTTTGCTTCTGCTGTTTGGCGAAAAAATTCGAAAAAATTACTACGAGAAGTACATACTTTAAAATGTACTCCTTGTGGTATTGTGAAACGAATTGTTGAGCCAGGAGAGTACGTTCACTATGGTTTAAAATACGCGTTAACGGATTTTCTTACCAATTTACTTATCTTTCTCCCAATATAAGTTTAAGTTTTAATGTAGACGGGCTTCCATTGTGTAAAGCACAAACGAATAAACATGGCGAATTTTGATCATCCAGAGGACCAACACACAAAAAACACAAAACTCATTCTTGAAAATTTGCCGATTGATTTGGTAAATTAGTTTCCACTAGATTATATGCACGTAGTTTGTCTTGGCGTCAGAAAATCAGTTTTAGTGGCTTAAGCGAGAGCCAATGGTCATACGTTTTCAATGAGTGGGGAATACCTAACTTCTCTTAATAATACACTGATGTATTTAAAAAAATTTTACCTAGACAATTCAATAGAAAAGTTAGATCATTAGATCTTTTAAGGTCAGTTTCGTATTTATACCCTGCACCCATTGAAAATGGGTAAAAAGGGTATAATGTATTTGTGCAAATGTATGTAACAGGCAGAAGGAGTCATCTCCGAACCCGTAAAGTATATATATTCTTGATTAGCATCAACAGCCGAGTCGATTTAGCCATGTCCGTCTGTCTGTCCGTCCGTCCGTCAGTATGTATGAACGCAAGGTTCTCAGAACCTATAACAGCTAGAGAGACTTGAAATGTTAGCTGCAGGTCCTCCTAGTGCCCGCGCAGATAGCGTTTGTTTCCGATATAACTTGCCCCGTTTCCAAGTAATCGATAAAAATCGATATCGAAATCCTGTTTTTTGCGCAGTTTTGGTAAATAATAAGAGCTAGAGTCGCCAAACTTGACATGTAGCATCTGGAATAGTATATATATATCAATTATATTTCAATTTATAGCTATCCCCACATCCCGCTACCACCAAAAAGCTATAAATAATGTTAGTAAACCAACTTGTATTGACTACAAGATTAAGCCACAATTTAAATGCAATTGTCATTTTGAGAATACATGAATATTAAATAGTACAATAAGATCTACTACTGAAAATTTCATCAAGATCGAAGAAACATAGAAACACGAAAGAAAATGTGTTTTGGCCAGCAGCAAGCGCAAATTTCAAGAATTTCTGTATACCTGTACACACATACACATTCATGCAAGTCTGCTTTGATTTCTATCAACAGCATTGCAATTGCGATTGTAATGTTTTCTTTGCTACTATTTTAATTAGTTTTTTTCTCACTAAGACTTAATTATTGGTGTGGCTCGGAAAATATTGGTAGAGGCGTCGGAAAATAGCGCGGTCAGTTACGAGTTCGAACCTTACCGAGGAATTTTTTTTTTTTGGTTGGTGTGGCTGCTGCGTAGAGGCGGCAGCAAGTAATGCGGTTAGTTGCAAGTTCGAACCCTGCCAAGAAAACTTTTTTTAAATTTAATTTTTCTTTATTACTACTAAAGCAAACGACCGCGTAGCTCGAGCTGCATTTGGTGTTGCAAGAAGAGGTTTCAGGGTATCCCCTAGTCGGGATCTCCCGACTAGAACCTCTTACTTGTTTTTTATTATATACTGGGCACATTGTCTTGAAAGACATTATAGAATCAGATTTATACAATCATTGTTTATAATTTAGCTTAGGAATTAGACTTCTTCTACACAAGGAGTATTGTGTCACACAAAACCCTCTTGCGTCCAGTTTGCTGAATGACTTTGTAAGCCAAGTGCCTACCTTATATATGTTGCTAATGCTTACATTTAGTTTTCATTACAATCTTTACAATATGGTTCTCTCCATTCGAAAACTTTCTGGAGCATCTAGATTAATGGTGAAAAAGTCAAACTGATCCTTGGATATGGTTCAACTTCTATATTTTCATAAGCTGTGTGCTGTAGCTTGTGTGATAATATCTTGTTCGCCTAGCATATTTTCTTAAATTTTGATTCGTGATCAGTCATCTGCTATGTGGGTTAATTTTCCTTCTAAGTAAATGATTGAGAAATTATATTCACTAAGTTTGATACGCCAACGTTGTAATTTCATGTTAGGCTCTTTAATGTTGTTTAGCCAAACATGGTCTGCCATATAAATATGGGCGAATATATTTAACTGCCCACACTATTGCTAAAAGCTCTTTTTCTATTGTACTGTAATTTTGTTTGTGGACGTTTAATTGACTTGTTATCTTGTGACAACACAGCTCCTATTGCAATCGGTTGTTACCTGAAACTTCTTATTAAAATCTGGACATATTAACATTGGGTCGTTCATAATTAATAATTTTAATTTTTCAAACGCTTTATTATATTCATCATTTTTAATATCAATTTTTGTGGCTTTCTTTAAGTAAAGAGTCATGGGTTTTGCAATTTTTGAAATTTTTTTAAACCTAGAAATGATTTAATTTCTTTTGATGTTTTTGGCAAAGGAAATTCTTGTATTGCTTTTACTTTCAAATTGTTTGGCAGTATGCCTTCTGTACTTATAATGTGGGCTAAAAATTCTGTTACCTTTTTCAAAAATTCGCACTTATCTAATTGAAGTTTCAGATTTGCCTGTCTCAATTTTTCAATAACTTTATTTATTGAATTCAATTGTTCAAGTGATGTGGAGAAGACCATAATGACAACAATGCTTGTTAATGAAATCACGAAGAGTACCTTTGGAATGCTGCCGGTACACTTTTAAGTCCAAATGGCATTCGAGTATACTCGTAATGTCCGTATTTGGTAGAAAATCCTGTTTTATTGATTTCTGATTGATTGATTTTTGATTGATTGATTTCAATCTGAATGGGAAATTTATCATTAATTGTTATTTTGTTGAATCCTCTGTAATCGACCATTAATCTAAATTTTGCTTTTCCTGAAGCGTCTACTTTTTTCGTACTATTCATAAGGGACTACAATGTAAGGGACTGGCTATGTCGAATATTACCTTGGGTTAACATATCTTTAATTTGCTTTTCGACTTCTTGTTCAAAAACGAAAGGGTAACCGTACCGTTTTTTGTAAATTGAATCTTCATGATGTGTATTAATTTTGTGCTTAACAATGCTTGTGAAGGTCAAATTGTCACCTTCTCGATATTCAATGTCACTAAAATTTTCCACTAATTTTAATAGTTTTATTTTTTCTTCATCGTTTAGATGACTTATTCGGTAATCTTGACCCGATGTTTTTTCATTACTTATTGCGTAATTAATTTCTTGTGAATAACTTTCTGGATTTAAATATGCTTCAAAGTTTTTTATTTTTTGAATGTGGATCCCAAACAAATTTCCTATGCTTGAACGATCTCTCGCTAATTATTATACTGTCAGCTTCCCTGATGTTGGGCCTGATTTGTTGATTTGCAGCATTCTGGGTACCCTCTTGGCATCTCCGGATATCTGGAGCTTGATAGCCCCGAATATGATGCATTGTTGTCGTTCATTGTGAGTAGCGTACAGTTGAAGCAGATAATCCATCCTTCGAATAAAAGGACCCAGGGTTATAGGGTCTCCCTCAAAAGCTGGCACGTTCCATTGTTGTTTGTTGAAGCAATTGATTTACTTTTGGTCGTTTAATTTAATCGTTTAATTTAAGCTGGAAGTGCAACAAGTGATTATTCTGGTTATTCCATTTTTTCATTATTTTAGGTAATTAGTTTATGTGTCACGAAAATCACTTTGTGTTACAACGACCGAATTGGATTTATACGTTATTCGAGTTGTTCAGACACGTCATGATCTTTTGCGCATAGCGAATTTTGAAATTGAAATATGTTCGATTTAGTTGTCATACTGTGGACAATTACACTTTCAGCAGAGAACACACCAGTTGTATGGATAAGCCTCTCATTAATTGATCGTATTACTCAGGAACTTTAATTTATTTCGTTTCACAAAATGTTACGCTATCCTACCGGCTGTGCCAATAACGTAGTTAAAAGTGTGTAAATACAGAGACTTTATTTCAGGAGCGTAATTTTGAATCAGTTTATTATGTTGAATATCTGGATTAAGACTGAAGAACAAAAGTTGGCCTATGCTATATATTTAAGGCAAAACAATAAATAGAGTTCGTGGCTTTTTGCAAGGGACAGCAGCTGCAGCATGTTTATGCTAGCGCCTTTCTGTTGGTCAGCTTTTGTTTATAAATGAATGTTGACACTATTTGGGCTGGTTGCCCATTCTGCTCTTACGCACTTGGCTACTGTTAGCATTATTTGAATTCGGCTGCTGTAGGCATGCTAGAGTTATGATTATTCAATTTGTAAACACACAGCGGCTTATACCATGCATAGCAGCTTATGAATAAAATTGGTTCAAAATTCTGCTGTTGTGAATATGTCACTATATATATAGGCATCAAATCATTTATGTTCCTCGCCCTTAGCGCCCAGAGAGCTCTTTAGGTAGGCTAAGTGTATTAACGCCATTTAATTCCTACTAACTTTTTTAATATAAGCATTTTTCCAATATACAATTTTTTTAGCGTGCTAACACATATCTATATACGCGCGTGGATGTGTAGGAAGCCAATCGGTGACGTCCTTATTTTATTGTTGTTCTGCTATAAATGAAATTTTAGAAAATAAGATCAACTGTGATAACTATAAGATAAATCAAAAAATAATACGCACCTGTTGAAGAGTCCGCTTGCAGGAGATTGTAAAAAGCAGAGTTGAGAAATCCTGTAAAGAAAAATGAAATAAGAGATATTGAAATTGTTAATAACTAAAAGGAAATGCCACCAGTTACACGCACATACCGAAGGAAAACAATGTCCAGCTTATGAAGGCCATCCATTGGCCTAAATGAGGGAGACGAGAGTAGGTGATCGTAGGGCGGGTACGCTGGGTCCGGAACCGGGACCCGATCTGGAAAAGTAAAGTGGATCAATAGTGTTCTTGTGTTAATTTATATTAGAGTCTCACCTTTGCCGTTTTTATTTACTCGTTGTCACAGCTGTTTGTGTTGTTCATTTTTAGTAGTTCCGTCTGTTTGACATTTATCGAATTTTTAGTGCGTTTGGCGATGGTGTTGTGTAGGTTTGTTGTCTGTGTTGATATCGATTGTGCGGACTGCGGGCCATGGATAGGACTACACCCAGACAACCGATGAGCGAGCCCCAAAGGGAAATAAGCAGTTCCGTAACAATATATATGTGTACTTATAAAAATGTATGCTATTTTCGATCCAATACAATAAACAAACAAAAAACAAAAAATTTCCGAATCTGATCATATATTGGTGGAAAGTTAAAATCGACAATAAGAACTTAATAAATTTTGTTTTATAATTATTATTATTATTATTATTATTGAGAAAATTATTAATATATTTACTCGAAGTTTTATAAAATTAAATCATCATTTATTTTGATGATCTTGATTTCAAACATAAATACATTTCGCGTCTTACGTCCAAAAATTAGCACGGCCATTTTGAGGCGGCGAATTAATAAATTGAGAGAGCTTTTAGTTGTGCTTACGTTGATCGTTGGTCCCAAGTTTTTTGTTTTAAGCATACGATCTATAAAGACACCTGCTGATACCCGATTGGTGGCAGCACCATCCAGAGACATGCTGCCGCGCCTCCTGGGGTGGCCTTTGTTGACTGGGAATGTCCTCTGATTTGGGCTGTCGATGCAGCAAGGTAATCTTGCCCAATAGGAGTGTGATGATAGGCACAGCGGTACGTCCAATTGTCAATTATGCGCGACTGGATAGCTGGATGTCTCATTCGGCGCTATTACTCTCGACTCAATGATCGACTTAGCTTTTACGGTGCAATCGCACGATTGTGTTCTCCGCTTTGTATTATTCTTTGCTAGTGATTACGTGTGGTGACCATAAAAACTAGAGCATGGTGTCTCAGTACCTACGCTTAGAAATTCTTGTAATAAGCTTTAGGCTAATAAGTATATATAACGTCATAACATATGTACATATGAATACATATGCCTAGCGGACCAACACGCGAGCCTTAAACGAGAGCCTTGCAAAATGCTCAAGAATAAGCTCGTATGTGAGCAGAGAACGAGTGGGATATACACAAGAGCGATGCAGTGAGATATTTGCGATTAATCTGAGTACAGTAGGGAAATGTGTGTTGTTTTTGTTTCGAAAATTAATAGTGATCAGAGAGTGCAACATCGACAACAGAGAGAGAGAGAGAGAAAGTAAAAATTACGCGGCATTCGGATGTTGTTTCCTACTCAGCCCGTAAAATATGTCTTTTTTGGGCGTTGAAAAATTCCTTTGTTCTTTTTTCTATTGTCCACTGAAGCGTGCAGACACGTGGCTTTAGTGAACAGTTATTATTTTTTTCTTGTTTGCATACATTCAAAAATAGCATACATTTTTATTACAACACAGTTGGCTTAGGTGATATTACGCCAAGCCTGGTTGGGTCCTCGGGCTTTATCGTGGACAAACGTCAAAGGCGCCTTTTTGAGTAAGGTTGCATCGTCACGTAGGTAGTCGGGGGACTCTGGGGCGTCTCCTATGTCGCGGTTGGAGGAGGTCCTTGAACGATCTTCTCTTGAGCCTCCTGACTACACACCTCCCAGCGAGGTCTCTTGCTACCCGGCTGCAGTGTCGCTGCAAGCGTTCGCTGTACCGATTGGCGAATGCTCCGACTTGGCTGTCTATGGTTAGTGAACAGTGAAAATTGGATTTCTGTAGAGAGGTAAGTAATTGACAAGCGTTTTTTAATAACTAACTATAATAATTAATAACTAACTATTCCCTTTCAGAATATTATTCAATATTTGCGCTAGCAATTAATAATTTTAAAAAATAATAAATAAATAGGAATGTTGTGAAAATGCAATATAAAAGAAAAAGCTGGCAATATATTTACAGTGACAGAAAAAATTGAGATAGTTAATGAAAATGAAGTAGAAATTAAATTCTACAGAACATTACAGTTCAGCCGAGTTAAATACTTGCTTAGCGCAGTGGCTGTCTGCCAAAAAATTTATGCTAAAAAATTCCTGGCTTACTACGGGAAGTACATACTTTAAAATGTACTCCTTGTGGTCTTGTGAAACGAATTGTTGAGCCAGGAGAGTACGTTCTCTATGGTTTAAAATATGCGTTAACGGATTTTCTTACCAATTTACTTATCTTTCTCCCAATATAAGTTTAAATATTAATGTAGACGGGCTTCCACTGTGTAAAGCACAAACGAATAAACATGGCGAATTTTGATCATCCAGAGGACCAAAACATACAAAATAAACTCATTCTTGAAAAAAATGTTAACTTGACAATTCAATAGAAAAGTTAGATCATTAGATCATTTACGGTCAGTTTCGTATTTATACCCTGAACCCATTGAAAATGGATAAAAAGGGTATGATGTACTTGTGCAAATGTATGTAACAGGCAGAAGGAGGCATCTCCGAATCCGTAAAGTATATATATTCTTGATTAGCATCAACAGCCGAGTCGATTTAGCCATGTCCGTCTGTCTGTCCGTCTGTCCGTCAGAATGTATGAACGCAAGGTTCTCAGAACCTATAACAGCTAGAGAGACTTGAAATTTTAGCTGCAGGTCCTCCTAGTGCCCGCGCAGATAGAGTTTGTTTCCGATATAACTTGCCCCGTTTCCAAGTAATCGATAAAAATCGATATCGAAATCCTGTTTTTTGCGCAGTTTTGGTAAATAATAAGAGCTAGAGTCGCCAAACTTGACATGTAGCATCTGGAATAGTATATATATATCAATTATATTTCAATTTATAGCTATCCCCACATCCCGCTACCACCAAAAGGCTATAAATAATGTTAGTAAACCAACTTGTATTGACTACAAAATTAAGCCACAATTTAAATGCAATTGTCATTTTGAGAATACATGAATATTAAATAGTACAATAAGATCTACTACTGAAAATTTCATCAAGATCGAAGAAACATAGAAACACGAAAGAAAATGTGTTTTGGCCAGCAGCAAGCGCAAATTTCAAGAATTTCTGAATACATGTACACACATACACATTCATGCAAGTCTGCTTTGAGTTCTATCAACAGCATTGCAATTGCGATTGTAATATTTTCTTTGCTACTATTTTAATTAGTTTTTTTCTCAATAAGATTTAATTATTGGTGTGGCTCGGAAAATATTGGTAGAGGCGTCGGAAAATAGCGCGGTCAGTTACGAGTTAGAGCCCTACCGAGGAAATTTCGTTTTTGGCTGGTGTGGCTGCTGCGTAGAGGCGGCAGCAATTAATGCGGTTATTTGCAAGTTCGAACCCTGCCAAGAAAACTTTTGTTTTTAATTTTATTTTTCTTTATTACTACTAAAGCAAACGAGCGCGTAGCTCGAGCTGCATTTGGTGTTGCAAGAAGAGGTTTTAGGATATCCTCTAGTCGGGATCTCCCAACTAGAACCTCTTACTTGTTTTTTATTATATACTGGACACATTGTCTTTTTTTTTAATATTTCTTCCGTTTATTTTGCGCTGGAATCGATCAGTGCCTTCTGATCTCTACCAAGCGAATAATTAATACTGGTTTATAGTTACTATAATATAACTTATGTAATATTGATAGTGATGTTATTTACAATGATGTTATTTACATGCTTAAATAATACGCCTCGTGGGTAGGTCGTCGGGGTATAGCCTTCGGAGCCGCCTCTCGCTGATGGAATCAGCCAGGGCCCTGGCGGCCGCGTTCGGGTGCTGCAGCAGCTTGTGGGCGTATCGGCTGTTGAAAAAGTTCAGTTGGTCTCCGACCTTTGTAAGGCGGAGGTTACGTTCGATGGCGTCGGTTGTCACGTACCATGGCAGGCCAGCAACCTTGCGTGCTGCCTTGGTTTGGACAACACTTAAACGATGCAACTGGTGTGCTGCATGATATGTTCCTAATCATTTGTGATCCTAAATTTTGGCCTCCACACATGATTGTTCACTAGTTCCAGCCAAAATAGCGAAACCAGCCAGTCACCCAAGTCTCTATTCATTATCAGAATGTCAGGTCTCATTTCTATGTCGCATTTTCGGAAATATGGTGAAATTCAATAACTGATTTTGAGGTTTTTTCGAACAATTTTATTTTGCAAGTAAATGATCGGCCGACTCGAGGTGGTGGGACCTCCCGAGCGACCACCTGGCCCTGATAGTTACCCTGGTGAGCAGGGTCAGGGTGGTCAGCGCAATACCAAGGCTGTTCAACGCACGCACTGATCTCGGTGTCTTCCAGAGACAGATGAGTGAAAGTATCCACCTCAACAACGTTATCTGCACTGGACTGGATGTGGGGGCCATTGAGCTGCTTGATGCAAATATTCGCGCAGCAGCAGCCGAAGCCACTCCCCCACCAGTTGCCAGTTGCGAGACTGCCCGCAGACATAGCCAACCTGCTCAGGATCAAGAGATTTAAAAATTAAAAATCAACAATAAGAAATTAATAAATTTCTACCCGTGCTGCTGAGCGTAGCGGCAAGAGCGTGTTTGGTCACCAGCAGCAATCAAATTTAACCTGCTTCAAGTGTGGAGAGGTTGGACACATTTCAACCCATTGCAGTAAGCCCAGAATGGACAAATTCAAAGATACGCATCAGGTGAAAAGAGTGCAGCTATGCGAAGTTGATGTGCCCAAAGGATAGATGATTCACCATGGCGAGACTTTCACGACAACGTTTGACTCTGGAGCGGAATGTTCATTGGTTAAACAAAAGATAAGTGCTAAGTTAGTTGGTAAAAGAATTAACAATACAGTAATGTTGAAAGGTATTGGAAATGACAGCATTTGTAGTACATTGCAAATACTTTGCAAGGTACAAATTAACAATCATTGTATTGAAATGTTATTCTATGTTTTGGGTGATGAATATTTGAAGAATGATATTATGATGGGTAGAGAAATACTGTCGCAAGGATTTTATGTCATTATGTCACCTGGAAAATTTGAAATTGTTAGATCAAAATCTGTTAACTTTTGTTCAAATGATGATTTATTTTCTAAATTGAATACTGATCTTGTCGGTGAAGATATAGATAAATTAAACAATTTATTGGAAAACTATTCAAAATCTTTTACAAAGGGAATTCCTTCATCTACTGTCAGTACAGGTGAAATGAAGATTAAATTAGTAGACAATAGAAAAATTGTTCAGAGAACGAGTGGGATATACACACGAGCGATGCAGTGAGATCTTTGCGATAAATCTGAGTACAGTAGAGAAACGTGTGTTGTTTTTGTTTCGAATATAAATAGTGATCAGAGAGTGCAACATCGACAAGAGAGAGAGAGAGAGAGAGAGAGAAGTAAAAATTAAGCGGCATTCGGATGTTGTTTCCTACTCAGCCCGTAAAATATGTCTTTTTTGGGCGTTGAAAAATTCCTTTGTTCTTTTTTCTATTGTCCACTGAAGCGTGCAGACACGTGGCTTTAGTGAACAGTGAAAATTCGATTTCTGTAGAAAGGTAAGTAATTAACAAGCGTTTTTTAATAACTAACTATTCCCTTTCAGAATATTATTCAATATTTGCGCTAGCAATTAATAATTTTAAAAAATAATAAATAAATAGGAATTTTGTAAAAATGCAATATAAAAGAAAAAGCTGGCAATATATTTACAGTGACAGAAATAATTGAGATAGTTAATGAAAATGAAGTAGAAATTAAATTCTACAGAACATTACAGTTCAACCGAGTTAAATACTCGCTTAGCGCAGTGGCTGTCTGCCAACAAATTTATGCTAAAAAATTCCTGGCTTACTACGGGAAGTACATACTTTAAAATGTACTCCTTGTGGTATTGTGAAACGAATTGTTGAGCCAGGAGAGTACGTTCACTATGGTTTAAAATACGCGTTAACGGATTTTCTTACCAATTTACTTATCTTTCTCCCAATATAAGTTTAAGTTTTAATGTAGACGGGCTTCCATTGTGTAAAGCACAAACGAATAAACATGGCGAATTTTGATCATCCAGAGGACCAACACACAAAAAACACAAAACTCATTCTTGAAAATTTGCCGATTGATTTGGTAAATTAGTTTCCACTAGATTATATGCACGTAGTTTGTCTTGGCGTCAGAAAATCAGTTTTAGTGGCTTAAGCGAGAGCCAATGGTCATACGTTTTCAATGAGTGGGGAATACCTAACTTGTCTTAATAATACACTGATGTATTTAAAAAAAATTTTACCGAGACAATTCAATAGAAAAGTTAGATCATTAGATCTTTTAAGGTCAGTTTCGTATTTATACCCTGAACCCATTTAAAATGGGTAAAAAGGGTATAATGTATTTGTGCAAATGTATGTAACAGGCAGAAGGAGTCATCTCCGAACCCGTAAAGTATATATATTCTTGATTAGCATCAACAGCCGAGTCGATTTAGCCATGTCCGTCTGTCTGTCCGTCCGTCCGTCAGTATGTATGAACGCAAGGTTCTCAGAACCTATAACAGCTAGAGAGACTTGAAATGTTAGCTGCAGGTCCTCCTAGTGCCCGCGCAGATAGCGTTTGTTTCCGATATAACTTGCCCCGTTTCCAAGTAATCGATAAAAATCGATATCGAAATCCTGTTTTTTGCGCAGTTTTGGTAAATAATAAGAGCTAGAGTCGCCAAACTTGTCATGTATCATCTAGAATAGTATATATATATCAATTATATTTCAATTTATAGCTATCCCCACATCCCGCTACCACCAAAAGGCTTTAAATAATGTTAGTAAACCAACTTGTATTGACTACAAAATTAAGCCACAATTTAAATGCAATTGTCATTTTGAGAATACATGAATATTAAATAGTACAATAAGATCTACTACCGAAAATTTCATCAAGATCGAAGAAACATAGAAACACGAAAGAATTTGTTTTGGCCAGCAGCAAGCGCAAATTTCAAGAATTTCTGTATACCTGTACACACATACACATTCATGCAAGTCTGCTTTGAATTCTATCAACAGCATTGCAATTGCGATTGTAATATTTTCTTTGCTACTATTTTAATTAGTTTTTTTCTCACTAAGACTTAATTATTGGTGTGGCTCGGAATATATTGGAGAGGCGTCGGAAAATAGCGCGGTCAGTTACGAGTTCGAACCCTACCGAGGAATTTTTATTTTTTGGTTGGTGTGGCTGCTGCGTAGAGGCGGCAGCAAGTAATGCGGTTAGTTGCAAATTCGAACCCTGCCAAGAAAACTTTTTTTAAATTTAATTTTTCTTTATTACTACTAAAGCAAACGAGCGCGTAGCTCGAGCTGCATTTGGTGTTGCAAGAAGAGGTTTCAGGGTATCCCCTAGTCGGGATCTCCCGACTAGAGCCTCTAACTTGTTTTTTATTATATACTGGGCACATTGTCTAGAAAGACATATTAGAATCAGATTTATACAATCATTATTTATAATTTAGCTTAGGAATTAGACTTCTTCTACACAAGGAGTATTGTGTCACACAAAACCCTCTTGCATCCAGTTTGCTAAATGACTTTGTAAGCCAAGTGCCTACCTTATATATGTTGCTAATGCTTACATTTAGTTTTCATTACAATCTTTACAATATGGTTCTCTGCAGACCATAAGCTCCTCTCCATTCGAAAACTTTCTGGAGCATCTAGATTAATGGTGAAAAAGTCAAACTGATCCTTGGATATGGTTCAACTTCTATATTTTCATAAGCTGTGTGCTGTAGCTTGTGTGATAATATCTTGTTCGCCTAGCATATTTTCTTAAATTTTGATTCGGTAGCAATTAATGCGGTTATTTGCAAGTTCGAACCCTGCCAAGAAAACTTTTTTTTTAATTTTATTTTTCTTTATTACTACTAAAGCAAACAAGCGCGTAGCGCGAGCTGCATTTGGTGTTGCAAGAAGAGGTTTTAGGGTATCCTCTAGTCGGGATCTCCCGACTAGAACCTCTTATTTGTTTTTTATTATATACTGGACACATTGTCTTTTTTTTTTTAATATTTCTTCATTTTATTTTGCGCTGGAATCGATCAGTGCCTTCTGATCTCTACCAAGCGAATAATTAATACTGGTTTATAGTTACTATAATAAAACTTATGTAATAGCGATAGTGATGTTATTTACAATGATGTTATTTACATGCTTAAATAATACGCCTCGTGGGTAGGTCGTCGGGGTGTAGCCTTCGGAGGCCCCTCTCGCTGATGGAATCAGTCAGGGCCCTGGCGGCCGCGTTCGGGTGCTGCAGCAGCTTGTCGGCGTATCGGCTGTTGAAAAAGTTCAGTTGGTCTCCGACCTTTGTAAGGCGGAGGTCACGTTCGATGGCGTCGGATGTCACGTACCATGGCAGGCCAGCAACCTTGCGTGCTGCCTTGGCTTGGACAACGCTCAAACGATGCAGCTGGTGGGCTGACGCCGTGCCCCAGACTTGGATGGCGTATGTCCAGATGGGCGTTACCATCGTTTTAATTAGCAGCGCCTTTGTGGAAATGTGGATCTTGCTTTGCGGTTTCAGCCAGTCGAGTGTTTGGAGCCTTCTTATGCATTTTGCTTTTGTTGCTGTGATGTAAGATCCCTATATGAGCCTTCGGTCCAAGTGGACGCCCAAGTAGCAAACTGAGCTGGTATGCTCAATGGTTCTTCCATTGAACCGAAGCCCCTGACAACTGTCTGGGCGCAGCGTGAATGTGACGCAGGCGGACTTGGCACAGTTTATGGCGATGTTCCAATTAGCTGTCCAACTTTCGATCTGCAGCAGCCAGTCTTTTACTGCATTTATTGCGGCTTGCAGGTGATCGTGCGATGCTGGGAAGGCGGTATCATCCGCGTACGTTGCAACCAGCAGTCTCGCGGGGCTGAAGGCTGCACTGCTTTGTCCTTGTATGGGGAGGTCCACCGTGTACAGCGTGTACAGCATCGGGCCGAGGACGCTGCCTTGTGGGACACCTGCTCTAATGCCTTTAACAGCCGACCTTTGGTCTTTAACTACCACGTTAAATGTGCGTTCTGCCAAGAAGGAGCTCAGAATGCTAAAGTATGGCGCAGGGAGTAGAGCTTTGACCTTGGACAGAAGGCCATTGTGCCAGACCATGTCGAACGCCTGTTTGACGTCGAGAAACACTCCGACGCAGTATTGCTTCTGTTCAAATGTCTTCAGTACATGGTTTACTACCCGGTGGACCTGCTCGGGGCAGCCGTGAGACTTTCTGAAGCCAAACTGATGGTCCGGGACCAGGCGCGTGACCTGGTCGAGCTCTAGAAGTCGGCTTAGTAGAAGTCGCTCAAAGACTTTGGCAAGCGTTGGCAGCAGGCTTATATGGCGGTAAGATTCCAGCTGAGTTAGCGGCTTTCCGGGCTTGGCGATCATAATAATATTTGCACATTTCCACTGCTTAGGGAAGTGACCAAGCCTGAGCATTGAATTGAAAATTAACGCGAGCGCCATGATGTCATTGCCTTGGCTGCTCTGTTGTTAATTTCGTCGCGTCCAGGGGTCTTCTTCAGCTCGAGCGTTTTTAGCTGTACTTCGATTTCCGCGGGGGATATGCTCCTTACTGGGAGAGCCTCCGTATTTCTCCGTATTTTGTCGGTAAGGAGACTCCTGGCTTCTGGGCAGAGTTTGCGGGGCTGCACGTCTAGCAGCTTCCGTAATTTTTGCTGTAAGGCGGTCAACATAGCTTTCCAGTTCACTTGCCGTACTTATGGTGACGTTGAGCTATAAGGTAGCGTCGAGGTAGGTCCGGTAGACGTCCAAATAAGAGCGCGGCGGGAGCATTTTGCGGGTGCCAACGAACGGCTTGGGAGTCTCTTCTAGCTCGATCAGTAGTGGGAGGTGATCCGAGGTCAGGTCCAGGAGACTTCTTATTCTAAGCTGCTCCTGTCTGAATCCCTTGTAGAGCACAAATTCGAGTGCACTTGGTGTTGCAGTAGCTCTATATGGGTAGCACGTTGCCTCTCCGGTGGCTTTAACCTCGATGCCTTTGGTCTCAATGGTAGAGAAGAGCGTTCTCCCTCGGGGGCACATCCGGCAGTTTCCCCACCAGCGATGTTTGGCGTTCTACACTCCCCCAGCTAGGAATTTTGGGCCGAGCTGGTCGAAAATGGTTTCGAAGTATGCCTCCGTCACTCTTATGGCCGGGGGGCAGTATACAGCAACAAGGTTGAAGTCGCCTCTGCCGGATCCGAGTCGGATAATAGCGGCTTGCATGTGCCAGTGGCAGGACGACTCAAGTGGATGGTGGGACAAGGGCGACTTGATCAGTATTGCTGCTCCTCCATGTTGGCTGTTGTCTGGGTGGTTGGCGGTGTGGAGAGTGTAGCCTGGCACCCTGAAAGTGATACGGGAGCAGAAATGAGTCTCCGTTAACAGAAACACATCGATGTGATGAAGCTCGATGAAGGCTGAAATCTCATTCGCTTTGGAAAGGACTCCGTTGGCGTTCCACAGTGCTAATGGAGTTAATTTTGGACACTGTTATTTTTTGTGCTATTAATAAGCATAGTGTTTAGTGCTTGAAGTAGGGTCTCTACTAGAGATGTCATCTTGTCAAACCTGGGAATGCTGCCTGTGTTCCTTCTGCGAGACGATGAGCGAGCTCTGTGCTCGGCGGGCTGGCTACCGCGAAGGAGGCTAGCAAACGATTGCTGGCCGGGAGCGAAGCTACGGGCTGGAGGGGCTGTTTCGGTGCGACGATCCTTGGAGCGGCTTGCATCTCTGCCAATTGCCTTGTGCTGATTTTTTTGCTGGAAAGAATATTGCAGATACTTCTTGCAGCCCCTGAAGTTTGCTGCGTGTGGTTCGCCACAGTGGTAGCAGCACCGATCCTCATCTTTACCAAGTGTGCATTCGCTTGTTGGATGGTTGTCGCCACACTCCTTGCACACATGGAGTCTCGAGCAATAGGACTTGGTGTGCCCGTATTCTTGGCATCTGCTACATTGAACTGGGCCCGACGTCTTGCGAGACTTCTCCCAGGAGACTTTATGTCTGCATAACACAGTTATGGATTTAATGAGACTGTTGTTGTCCGCCTTCCTCAGGTCAACAAACCTCATTGAGTGGCTCGTTATTGACTCTGCTACGCGGGGTGTATATGCGGACAACATGGTGCCCCTTGTCTGCCAGTTGTTGGCTGACCTTGTCTTCAGATGGCATCTCGTGGTGTATGTTTCTTAGGACTATGCGGTATGGACGGTCCTCTGTAAGTTAGTGGTGGTGCTGAAACACGCAACTGCTCTCGCGAAGGTGCCTTGCCACCTCTCTGTAATCGTCCGAGTTGCGGCATTGGATGATGCAGTCGCCAGAGTTGAGCCCTCTCACGGCGTAGGTGTTCTCGCTTACGATGCTGTCCAATTCCTTGCAGAATGTGGCGAAGCTGACGATGCCTGGCACAGTTATTTTGGGCACCTTAGTGGAAGGGCGCTCGTTAAGGGGCGCCGTCTGAGTGGGTTGCAGGGGGTGGCGAGCTTCTGGCTTGCCATTTGTTGTCTGCTAGCCCTTGTGCGTGCTGCATGCGAGGTGGATGGTCTATCATCTTCATCTACACCGTTAACGACGTTGTTATTGGCAGTATGCTTTAGCTCCATGTCCATGCTTTCTTCTTCGTCACACATGGTCGAAAACCTGTTTTGGCTGCCTTTTTTGGCTTTGGTGGTGCTCGCCTTCTTGCAAGATATACTAGGTGAGAGAACACCACCTTCTCTTTTTTTAGCGCCTCTTTTTTTTTTGGCTTGAACGGTTCGTTTTGGTACCTGGTACTTGCTGCAGTCTTGGGCGGGGTAATTGCTCAAGAGAGCGTGGGGAGCTGATGCCACGTGCAAGGGACGACGTTACCGTAGTTGTTCCTAAGGAACAGGAAGTCGTGGTGATGCAGGACGTCGTGGGCTGCGTAGTGCCCGCGCACAGTGTAGCGTATGGCGAATGCTCATTATCCGGTGGGTTGTAGATTGGAGGCGTAGGACAAAGGTGGTTTAAATTGTTTGACGCCATTTGTGTTAATTATTAATTATTAATATGGTAGTAATGGGAACCTGCACTTAGTTACAAAAATCGCCAGTATTTTTGTAAAAAGTGACTTTGGTAAACAGCAGAGAAAACGGTGACTGAGTTGTGTCAGCACTGTCACGGGCAGTGGCTGACTTACCAGCACTGGCTGCGCTCCTATTGGCTAGTGCTATGCTAGTGTTAGTGAAACTTGGCAAAAGCTCTCTCAAGAAATCTCTGCTCACTCACACACACGCACACACTACGGCGATCAGCTGAGCGCAGGTGAGCTTAGCTAAAGCTTGCTCTCTTACGCTCGCACGCGGTTGCACTTTTGTAAAATTAACAAGCATTTTGTGTTTTAAATGTTAAAATTCGGCACTTTGGCTGCCAGAGGCAGCACTTTTGATTTGTCGCGCTCTACAGGCGCGATTTGTTTGTTAAGCCCTGGGGCAGGTTAAGTTAGTGTCACTGTCACTTTTTGTTCGCTTTTTGCCTGTTATGCACTGAACACACACGGGAGTGCATAAAAACACGACCGATCTCCGCGGAAGTTCAAGGCGAATTGCAAGAATTTTTGTATACATGTACACACAAACATTAATGTGGGTCTTCTTTAAATTCTATCAACAGCATTGCAATTGCGATTGTATTGTTTTTTATGCTGTTATTTTAATTGGTTTTTTTCTCATTAAGGCTCAATTGTTGGCTGTTGAGTAGAGACGGCGGTATGTAGTGCGGTCTGTTGCGATTTCGAACCCTACCCAGGAACATTTTCTGTTTTTAATTTATTTTTAATACTACTACAACAAACGAGCGCGTAACGCGAGCTGCATTTGGTGTTGCAAGAAGAGGTTTCAGGGTATCCCCTAGTTGTTTGTTTGTTTGTTTTTTATTATATACTGGACACATTGTCTTGAAAGACATTCTAGAGTCAGATTTATACAATAATTATTTATAACTTAGTTTAGGAACTTCTTCTACACAAGGAGTATTGTGTCACACAAAACCCTCTTGCATCCAGTTTGCTAAATGACTTTGTAAGCCAAATGCCTACCGTATATATGTTGCCAATGCTTACATTTAGTTGTTCCCATTTTCACATTTTTACTGTTCCCATAACTTTCACGTTTGTAGGCATATTCTCTACAAATCAACTCAATTTCGACTCGAAAGTAGTGCCACATAATGTTGAAAGAATATCAGGCAAAATATTTCATTTTGAAGAAAATGATATACACAATTATTTTTATTTAATTGACTAAATTCAGATTACAGTGAGCTCGTCGTACAATTTTGTTTTGGATGGCAGCGAAAATGAAGGAGGCTTCGAAAATAGTCCAAATTACAGTATTGAATATGTCAAATTATTTCCTTCAGTATTTGCTGGATTATGGGACAGGTCAGATTATAGATGAAATAAAAATGAACAGAATATATATAAAATATAAAATTACGTCAATATGTTACCCGCTAGACTGTAATTTGGACCTCGCTGCCATCCAAAACAAAATTATTCGACGGGCTCATTTCTATCTGAATTTAGTCAATTAAAGAAAACTAAGTGTATATATCATTTTCTTCAAAATGAAAAATTTGGCCGAGATTTTTTTTTTAAACATTATGCGGCACTCCTGTCGAGTCGAAATTGAGTTGATTTGAAGAGAATATTCCTACAAAGGTGAAATTTATAGGAACAGTAAAAAATGCTGTAGGTCAACAGCTAATCGGCTGTGCACCATTTTATTTTCCATTTCAATAATTTTATATATGTATGGTGGCATTCTTTACGAAAAAAAACTATCTTTTAGATTAAATAACCAGTGCTTTATGCAATTTTACCGTTGGACCCGTTGAAATTTAAAGTTTTTTCTTTAAGGACGACTTTTAAAATACTGCGCTCTACAGTTCGCTTGTATAATTACTCCAAGGAGTAATTTGACTTTTTCACAATTTTTTTGGTGAACTTTGTACCCAGAAAGTTTTCGAATGGAAAGGAGCTTATGGGCTGCAAAGAACCATATTGTAAAAATTGTTTACTTAAATGTGTTAAGCAATGAAAACTAAATGAAAGCATTCGAAACGTGTATAAATTAGGAACTTGGCTTACAAAGTCATTTAGCAAACTGGATGCAAGAGAGTTTTGTGTGACACAATACTCCTTGTGTAGAAGAAGTCTAATTCCTAAGCTAATTAATCCAAAAAAAATGATTGTATGCATTTGAATCTATAATGTCTTTCAAGATAATGGGTCCAGTAGACAAGAGAGAGATCTCAGTTGAGAGTGATTGACGTGTTTTACTTGTTCTAAGATTTGTATATACTTTTGCGCTTTAATCCTGCTTTGAGCTCTACATTTTGCATATCTTGTGCTTTACTTAAAAAGCTTTAATTACTTGTACAAAGTGCTATCTGCTATGCAGCGTAAGTCTGTTAATTATTGCATTTATTGAACGCGGCGTCAGTTCCCTGTTGTTGATATTGTTTGTTTATTCTACATACACTTGTTTGTGCGTGTCTGCCCCAGTCAGCGCAACTGCTTCAGCCCCGTCAACTTCTGGCCCCAAAGGTAGACCTTCGCGAAATTAAGCCCAGATTGTTTAAAGCAATCATGGTAGCTCTTTGGCCCCACCAACTCCTGTATTACCTGCAGCCCAATCAGCTCCTACTTTAACTGTTTGGTTGCCCCTCGTAGGCAAGTTTTTGTGTCTCGACCTTCGTCTAACTCCACTTCGGAGTCATTGGCAGCCTATATTGTTAGCAACACTTCTGGTAGCGTGTCAATTGCCAAATTTCATTTCTCCACTCCTCGTGCAATAGCATATTTAAAAATTAATGTTTCACATGATATGTTTCTAATCATTTGTGATCCTAAATTTTGGCCTCCACACATGATTGCTCACTAGTTCAAGCCAAAATAGCGAAACCAGCCAGTCACCCAAGTCTCTATTCATTATCAGAATGTCAGAGGTCTCATTTCTATGCTTACAAATCTTTGTATGACTAGCACTTCCTTCGATTCGGATATAGTCGCATTTTCAGAAATATGGTGAAATTCAACCATAACTGATTTTGAGATTTTTTCGAACAATTTTATTTTGCAAGGAGCGACCACCTGGCCCTGATAGTTACCCTGGTGAGCAGGGTCAGGGTGGTCAGCGCAATACCAAGGCTGATCAACGCTCGCACTGATCTCGGTGTCTTCCAGAGACAGATGAGTGAAAGTATCCACCTCATCAACGTTATCTGCACTGGACTGGATGTAGGGGCCATTGAGCTGCTTGATGCAAATATTCGCGCAACAGCAGCCGAAGCCACTCCCCACCAGTTGCCAGTTGCGAGACTGCCCGCAGACATAGCCAACCTGCTCAGGATCAAGAGGTTTAAAAATTAAAAATCAACAATAAGAAATTAATAAATTTTGTTTAATAATTGTTCTTATTATTATTGAGAACATTATTAATTTATTTACTATAAGTTTTGTTAACTTTAATCATTATTTATTTTGATGGTCTTGATTTTAAACAAAAATACATTACGCGCATTATTTAAAGTCACCGATATTGGATTGAGATGTCCTCATAATAATTGTCCCATGGAATTAAATTTTAAAGTGGTAATTAGGGAAGGAATCGGATTCGACCCCATAGAGTATTTATATTCTTGATTAGTACGGCGATCTGAATTTATTGAGTCATATCCGCATACCTCTCTGTCTGTCTAGTAGTATGTCATATGTGTTATATATGTTATGTTCAAATACATTCATACATATTATATATGTTCAAATATTTATAAAATTGCTTATACATGGAAATCCTAGCGCTTTATGTTAATACATTTTAAATCTATATTATCAAATTAAAAAAGAAGTTCGTTTGCGACTTTCTTGGGCAGTAGCATAGTAGCCGTCTGTGTGCCTCGGTATGCTTTCCTTAGCTTCGGTGACGCTTCAGCAAGCAGGTCCCCTTCGATTTTAGCGAATAAGGCTCCTAGCACGTCGTCGCTGTTTGACCATTCCGGTATGTCCCGTATTTCTATAAGGACTTTGTCAGAGATCGTTCTGACGTCTGCAGTAATCACTACGGCCTCCTGGACGGCTTTCTGTAGTTTGGATGTGAGTTCTCCGGCTGCAGTACACATGATGCCGCTAACACTCTCTCTGTACTGCTGTAGGTCTTGATTTGTCTGTACAGTTTTGAGCACGTTGGCATATTCCTCTGGGCTCCGGCATTTGACCAATATGGCATCTGGTCGACTTCTCTTTGGCGACTGGGTGTTGCTCCTCTTGTTCTTCTTGGCTCCAACTTTTTGCCATTTGTTGTTGCCTGGCCCTTTGTTGTTATCAGTGGCCTCCTTTTTTTCGGTGGTCCCGCGCTTGTCCGCATCTCGGCGCTGATATGTTCGCGCTTCTGCTGGATTCGCCTTCCTGTTGGTATTTGGGGTTGCACTGTTCATAATGTGTGTGTATATAAATGTACACTTACGCATAAGTATGTATGCTTTCAGTTATTCAACTCTAATATGATACTATTTTATAATGGACTAGCGGGTATAACCCGGCCTTGTCCGTGGCACGTATGTTATAAAATCAATGTTTTCAAAAAGCTTTGAAAATGATTTTGAAACTGATCGGACAGGAATCAAACAAGTTTTATGGAAATCGGACAAAACTTAAAATTCACCAAAAAAACTTTGAACTGCATTTTCCATCGAAGGAGTTTAGATTTTGCGAAAAATATGAAACACGTCTCAAATGATTTTTCTTATAGATCTTTGGAAATAAAATTGAACACAAAACGTCATCCACCAAATCTTCGATCCCCATTTGCACCAAGGAGGGATGGATTTTTCAAAAAGTGTGAAACACCCCTTAAATGAATTTGAACATATATCTTTGAAAATGAGTTTGGGGCCGATCGGATGGTAAACAAAAAATTTTTACACAACCGTTTTCCGCCAATTTACCACTGTTGCGGGTGGAATTTCCCAAATCGCTGAAATACGTATTCATTAAGTTCTTATGTAGAGCTTTGAAAATAAGTTTGAAGCAAATCGGATACAACTTAAAACTTCGCATAAAAAATCTTTGAGTCGCATTCCACCCGAAAAAGTTTGGGTTCTGCGAAAAGTGTGAAACACGTCATAAATGATTTTTCATAAAGATCTTTGGAAACGAATTTGAGCGCGAAACGTCACCCACCAAATCTTTGACCTCTATTTCCATCAAGGAGGAATGGATTTTCCTAAAAGTGTGAAACACCCCTCAAATGAAGTTGAACAAAGATCTTTGAAAATAATTTTGAGGCCGATCGGATGGTTAACAAAAAAGTAACATACAAACGTTTTTCGCGATTTTGGAGGTGGAATTTCCCGAAACCCCGTCTTGACGTGCACTACATCACATAAAATATCTATAGTGAAAATTTCAGCTTCCTAGCTCTTACGGTTTGGGCTGTTCTTTGATCATTAATCTGTCAGTCAGTCAGGACAAACAGTGTTATATATAGAGATTAGCTCAATGATCTTTTGCATTCAAATGTCGCTGAAAGTGGGCGCAATGTAAATATTCAGTAAACTTTAAAAGGGAGCTGTTAAAAGAGCGAATTCTTCTATTGTAAGGCGAGCCAAAAGCAATTGCCATTCACTCTTCATCCAGCAATCGATTCGTGTTTTTCTTAGATTTAAAACTTAAAATTCATTATAATAAGTTTCAAGGCAACTCAAATTAAACAGTTCTGCTGTTATTTCATTGTTTCGAAGAAAATGAAAGTTAATCGGATTTGCCGCGTAATATCGGCCCACCAGTGCTAGTGAACCTCAAATGAAGTTGAAAATTGTTGTTAAAGGCGTACTGTATTGCTGGACAAGGTCCGAAGTACTCCAGCACCTTTTAAATCAATAACTATTCGAGAATACTTTTATCGAAATAGTACTATCATAATGAAATTGACGCGTTGTTATGATCCGATTTGTCGCTCACATTCCTTTTATCGATTAACCGGCTAGATCAAACAGGGGGGAGTAAGACCTCGATAAATGCAGGAGTGGGTTAACATAATAATTTATATCATAACTTTAACTAACGAATTTCGGTTTCTTTTCAAACACACAATTGGACAACCTGCAAACATGCCTATGATGAACAGTTGTTGAGGTCCACGCTAACGGAGCCCTCCACACCATGAGTTGGCCATATAGGCACCTGCCTTATACCCTTATTTCACTCTGCTCGGACATTTTCAATGTCACTTACACTTATACATTTAATAAATTAACACTTAACATTATTCACATTTTTTCTTGTAGGGCAAACACGAAATCGGCTTGACGACACTAACACTTATGACAAATAAAAAAAATTTATTATAATTTTATCATAAATAATATATATGACAAATAAATTGTTTTATGTCATTGCCGCCTGCGCGTGGCCACTTCCAACTAATAAAAGCAATCGCCTAGAATTAATAATAAATAATAATAATCGTTGGGATAGTAACAATTAAATTAGTATAACATTATATGCATTTAAGATTAATTATATGAATGCTATTTTTATTTTGATATCTTTTAATTATTTAATGCAACGAAAAACCTGAGGCTACCCAGAGGTGGCGCCCAATCCGCTCCTCTGCTGACCTGTTCTCCGCCTGTCTTCTGCGGCACCTCCCGTGTAATGGCACTTTGGGTTCGGCGACACTGTCAAATTTAGTTGAATATTATTGAAATATAATCTGTATCAGTGCAACCATGTCATAGTAATTATTGATAAATCGGTAATTGAATATAGTTGTTCTCTTGCGAATAAGCTACGAAACAGAACAGACGCCTTTTTATCTACTCCATCCTTTTTGCCACCCCTCAACAGGATATAGGCCCAGGCACATGATAAAGAAGCGCATAAAAAAAACTCCTTGTGAAAAATTAAGAAGGCTAGGTTTCGAGCTAGAGGAATTCCTACGAGAAAATTAATTCGCAGTCAGTTGCCTTGTGGGGCATATAATGGGTGCGCAGTGTTCTGGTCCATGACGAGCTGCGGGACTTGGCATCGGGTGCTCTCAAGGAGGAAGATGGCGCGGCAAAGATAGCAAGTCCCTGGCTATAATTACTTTAGGCATCAAGCCAATTGGACAAAGCTGAAAGCGGTGCATCAGCCAAAGGGACCGTTGCGTAAGGTATCTTTATGCAAAATGCTGTTATTGTTGCTAATGTCAGACGGTCAAAATGTGTGAAGTCATTTAAACGCATTTTGTGAGATCTTGGTTCAGCTGGCGTCAGTGGGCATAGATATGCCTGACGAGCTGAAAGTAATCATCCTTCTTTCTAGTCTACCAAAAGATTACGAAAACTTTGTTGTCGCCACTGAGACGCGCCATGTGTTGCCAGGTTTTGAAATTCTGTATATCAATGTAAAGAAAGAGGGAGATAGAAGATCAAATGCTGACAGACAAAATGGAGAAGTGCATGCTTTTTCAGTTAATGTAAAAAGAAGTGGAAAAAAGACACACAAAAAAAATCGTATGCTTTATTGCGGCAACCGAGGCCACATAAAAGCAGAGTATAGAAGCATAAGTGCACAAAAGGAAAAGAAGAAGAGCACGAGCAAAGAAGAAACACAGAAGGAATTCAGTTTGTTAGGTTCTATGGAAGTAAATGGATTTGATCACTTAAAGTGGTGCATAAATAGTGGCGCTACAAGCCACATGTCTTGTAATCGGGCAATGTTTACCAAGATGGAAAAATATACTGAGATGATCGGCTTGGCAACTTTTTACATGAAGAGGGAAAAGACGAGGTCAAGTTTCATACAGATCGCTATACAATTGTTATGAACAATGTACCGTATGTGCCGGAACTAAAATGAAATTTTTTGTCTGTTAGTCAAATTGTGGCACTTCAGCAACAAACATGAAATAATTATTCAGGATGGCGAGTGCATTTTGATGGTCAAGAAAGTGGGAAATGTATACACTTTTGTCGGTAAAACCAACAGCTGTGTTGCTGCGGCATGTATGGACGGATAACTTTGGCATAAGCGCTCTGGCCACTTAAACTTTCGAAGCCTGACTGATTTGACCCATAAGAAAATGGTCGTGGGATGGACGGAGCTGATTTTTCATCCAACGTGTCATGTAAGACATGTGTACTTGTTCATTCTGATGTGTGCGGACCATTTGAAACCAAATCACTTGGCGGCTATCGATATTTTTCTATCATTTATCGATGATAGGTCTCGGCGTATCTTTATATATTTTTTAAACGGGAAAGATTAAGTATTCTCAAAGTTTGTTGAATTTAAGCATTTGATGGAAAAACAAACTGGTAGACAGATAAAGTGTATTCGCAGCGACAACGTGAATAAAAAATTCGAAGAATACCTCAAAGCTAACGGTATAGCACGGCAGCTAACGATACCATTTACGCCAAAGGAGAACGACGGGGCTGAGAGGGCGAACCGTATCTTGGTTGAAATGTCACGATGCCTGCTATTACATTCTGGCTTATAGGAGTCTTTATGGTCAGAGGCGATATCTTCAGCGGCCACGAGTTCGTTTACAAATACGACGCCCATGGAAGCATGGAATGGTAAACAACCTTTTTTTTTGTCACTATAAGGGGTTCGGTTCCATTGCAGTGGCTTTGGAGAAGGTAAGCGGCTAAGCAAATTCAGTGCCAAGCGACACGAATACCGTATGGTAGGATATTCAAAAGGATATCGTCTGTATAATCCGAGCACTGGACAAGTGATTGAGAACAGGGATGGCTGTTCGTTGAGCAATGCGGCAGTAAATTGGGCGATACTGGAGCCGTTACAATTGATTTGCCAACGTGTGCAAAGAAAACGGAAGGTCAATCGAGCGCAGGGATCGACATGGATGGCTCATAGGATGTTGCCAACTTCGGTTTAAATAATGGCAGTGGCTCAAACAACGAAGTCAACGTCGGCATAAAGAATGACAGCAGTAGCGAAAATTTCGTCAGTTCAGACGAGGAACTTCGTTTGGATGACCCAAGAAGCAGTATTATATTATTGAAGCTGTGGAAGGCCGCGACATCCTACGAGAAGGCCATCAGCTGGTACGAAAGTGCACTGTGGCGTGAGGCAATGAACAGGGAGCAAGACTCTCTGATGTTGAATAAAATGTGGCAAATTGGGATATTGCCAAAAGATCGACGCACAATTAGCTGTAAATGGGTTTTCAACATCAAACGAGGAGCGGATGGTCAAGTACAAGGCACGGCTTGTAGCGAAGGGATGTGGACAGAAATATGGTGTGAGCTTTACTAAAACGTTTTCGCCTGTCGGCAGACTGAAGAGTGTACGTTTCATTCTAGCTCTGGTTGTACTGAGCTTAAGCTGCATCTTCACCAGATGGACGTGTGCACAACATACCTAATAAGTGACCTGGCAGACACCATTTACATAAAAAAACATTCGGCTTTACTGATAATGATCAGATAAACAAGGTCCTATTGCTGAAACATGCAGGAAGGAAATGGAACAGCAACTTCGATGGAGTTCTGCGAAAAATTTTAATTGTTTCTTGTGAACATGAATCTTGCTTTTACCAGAATAAGAAGGACAGTCTTGCTATGATACTGGTTTACGTAGATAAGCTTATTATAACATGTCAAAAAGATGATCTGTATAGCATAAAGGCAAAGGTATCAGAATCTTTGAACGCGTGGACAAAGGCCCTTGCAGCTGTTCCTAGGCACGCAGGTCCAACGGGAAGGAGAATTGGGTGAAATCCCCTCATGTCAGACGCAATACACACGCGATTTGCTGCGTCGGCAAGGCATGGAAAACTGCAGATCAACCGCCACGTCTTTGGAGGCAGGATGTGCAAAAGTGAGGAGTGTCATACCTATCACTTATTGGTGATCTGATGCGGCTGCCGTTTTCGAAAAGGCCGGAGAATTTTCACTTAGTGACAAAATTAGCGCTGAAATACGGAACCACACAGCGAACATTTGGCACACAAAGTTCTGTTTCTGCGCAGCAGGCCCTAAGCACGAGCAACGACACTTTTCGTCGTTCATATTTCGTACATGTTTTTCCCCGAACACTAAACAGAAAATATTGATGCCAAAGTGTGTTTTGTGGATTTGCGTGCATGCACTTGGGTGCTTTTGTGTGTCTAACGAAGTTGCATGTATTGTCAGCTGTTAAGCTTAATATTCAATAAAAATACACATGCGCATAAACGTATATAAGCAAACTATAAATTATTTGATGGGTGTTTTCTTATAGCTTTGAATATATGCATGTACACAAATATAAAATAGCTTGCCTACATGCATAACTCTCTCTCCCTCACTCTAGCTTTCATTGATATCGTCACACGACAACAAGAAGAAAATACACTTTTCGCTTCCACTTTTTTCGTTTTGCTCTTCGACAGACACACATTTTCTGTGCGACCGATCGAATGTGTTCTGTTAGAGTCATACAAAACAGTGGCATTGCTCAACCAAGAGCACGAACAGAGTATACAAGCGCAACAATATAAAGCGTTCGATGCAGAGCGAAATCGAATCTGCTTCGTTTTTTCCTGTTTTTTTTTTGAGTGCAGAACGCACTGAAAATAAGTTTTGACTGTTATTTACGATCTCTGGTGTTTGGCATCAACATGTTGTTTGAAGCTGCACTACAAAGAGTGCCAGCAGGCTCTTGTGGGCAACGTGGGCTTCGACTGGGGTGGTAATAGGACGGATCGTCGTTCGTATACTGGATATGTGTTTTTCCTAGCTGGAGGTCCTATCTCATGGAAGTCGCAGAAGCAAAAAAGTGTTGCACGCAGTAGCATAGAATCCGAGTATATAACATTTTCTACCGCATGCAAGGAGGCAGTAGCATTGCGCCGACTCATTGTGGAGATAGGTTGTGCGATATAAGCACGCCAACTTCCACATGTTGTGATAATATGGGTGCACAAGAAATTTTGTTCATTATAGAAGATCAACTCATATAGATATAAGATATCATTTTGCAGCGGATATTGTGTCAACAGATAGGTGATGTTTTGACCAAAAACAAAGCAACAGCATAATAAACTTGTTAAGAGTTTAGGTTTAAAATAGACATTTAAACCTGCATGCATTGAGGAAGGGTATTGAAATATTATCTATATATGTGCAACCATGCCATAATACTTTGTGATATTTGAAAGGGTTTGTTTAAAAGGTGTTTATTCTTCGAGCGATCTTTTTAGAATATCTGGACAATATTTAACTTAGGTACTACTTAGCTAAAACCGCGCGAACTGCGCTGCCAGCGACGCCAGCAGCGTTGAGAGCTGCGCTGAGAGAGAGAATGTTTATGTGCACTTATGAATTGTACTGGGCAGTCGGCTTGCGTGGGAAACGATGACGCTGCGTTGCCGCATAGACGCATATACATATGTGTGGTCATATTACATATGCTCTTGAAATGTGCTTAAAATTATTTATGCAAACACTGCAACAAAGTGTTACAGTGCGACAGTTTGAAGTACCTTGGAAACAATGTATACTCTATATCTGCGCATATCACATCTCCCTCCTTTTGAAAAATAACACAATATTATGAAGTTATTTTATAGAAATTTTATAGTATTAATAAATCTGTATACATAAAATAAATTTTTTTCCTTTATTTTTATTTTTTTCTTTTGCGAATATATTTTTGTATGTAAAAATATTTAACAAGTAAGTGGTTCTAGTCGGGAGCTCCCGACTAGAGGATACCCTGAACCCTCTTATTCCAATCCCAAATGCAGCTCGCACTACGCGCTCGTTTGCTTTAAGATAATAATGAAGATGAAATTAATAGATAAATTTGTGGGCAGCATAGATTGGTGTTGTTACTTGATTTATAGCTATAAAATAATAGATACTTGATATATATATATATCGATTCTAGAAGCTACAAATCAAGTTTGGTGAATCTAGCTCTTATTATTTACCAAAATTGCTCAAAAACAGAATTTTGATATCGTTTTTTATCGATTAGTTGCAAATGGGGCAACTTATCATATATCGAAAACAAAATCGATCTGCGCGGGAACTGGGAGGACCTACAGTTAATTTAAAGTCTCTAGCTCGCATAGGTTCTGAGATCCTTACGTTCATACATACGGATGGACGGTCAGACGGACATGGCTAGGTCGACTCGCTTATTGATGCTGATCAAGAATATATATGCTTTATAGGGTTGGAGATGCTTCCTTCTGCCTGTTACATACATTTGTACCATTTTCAGTGGGTTCAGGGTATAAAAATGTGTTTTCTTTTTGTTTTTGTCAAGTAAGAACTAGATTTTTGATTTGAATAAAAAAACATTTATGAATGTAATAAATGTTTTATCTTAAAATGTTATATTTATATGTTTATACATATATTTTTTTTGTTTTTTGCTTTTGTATGGCCACTCGGCAAAATGATTATGTATTAAACATTTTTAACCTAATATTACTATATTATCCCCATCTTCTATTCTAGTGACCGTATATGGTCCAATATAATTAAAATCTAGCTTATGACCTGTTTCAATTCTTAATAAAACTTTATCTCCTAATTTTAATTCAAAGTTTTCCACTTATTTGTAATATAAAAGATTGTTTCTATGTTTGTTCTGTTCAAGCATCGCCCTAGCTCCTTTAAATGCTATTTCAAGTCTGTATTTTGATTCCTTAGCGTAATCATCTACGTTATAAAGTGGATCTATACAATCTTTACTATTAAAAAGTTTGGAAAGGTTGGAAGTTTAGCCAAATACTAGCTCGTATGTACATTAATTATGTACCATAGATGGTGTAGTATTAAAGCAATAAACAAAATAGTGTAGCCATACGTCCCAATCAGTTCTATAAACTGGTATATAAGAGCGTATGTATTCGTTAAAGGTTCTGTGACTTCTTTCAACAGTACCAACTGTTTGATGGTGGTGCGCTGTTGATGGTACATTGTCTATCTTTAGGTATTTGCATAAGTCATTGATTATAGAATTTTTATATTCATTTCCCATGTCCGAAATGAACGTTTTCATTGGACCGAACTTCAGTATAAAGGATTCAAATATCGCTTTTGCAACTGTTTTTGCATTTTTATTTGCTATTGGAATCGCAACAAGGTATTTTTCGTTACCATTTTCTTATTTGGGTAGCGGACCTATAATATCCACTATCACTCTATCAAATGCAAATATTGGGTATCTGTAAAAAAAACTGACCTAACATCAATTCTTGCTATAATTTTTCTTCCATGTTTAAAGAAACATATTTTATTTAATATCAGCCATGCCACTACTTTTCGTACTTCATCATTACAAATGACTTCATATACGTTGGGCTTAGAAGCGTCGTCAAGAGCTTGCATAGGCAAATCTACTTGATCTTCTCCTGGGCAGGAACTTTTCTGTTTACTTTGTCGCCTCGTAGTGACTTTCAGGACTTTAATTTGTAAATCTTTGAGCTCGGATATTGTTATCCTAGATAGGGCATCTGCCACGAAATTACCCTTTAGATACTCCAATGTTAAGTCGTATTCTTCTAATTCAAGCCGCATGTGTGTCACTTTGGAACTCGGATTGACCATTGAAAAAAGCTATGTTAAGGGTCTGTGGTCTGTTTTAACTGTAAAATGTTTGCCATAAATATATGGTCGAAAATGCACTATTGCTCAGTGAATTGCAGCTAATTCTTGCGCCGTAGTACTTATGTATGTTGCTTTCACCTTTTGTGAATGCTCTCGATGCACGTGCAACAGGAAGTTAGAATCCTTTGTAGTTATGAGTTAAAACTGCTCCGCATGATTGCTTGCTTGCATCTGTGATTATGCAAAATTCTTTGCTGAAAACGGGGTATTGTAGCAGAGTTGGTTCTATGAGCTGATTTTTTAGATATTAAAATGCGATTTGACATTCATCTGTCCATTCAAAAGGAACATTCTTTTTTGATAATCTCGTTATGTGCCGTTAATAGTCGGTGAAGTTTCGGATAAATCGTCGATAGTAATTGCAAAATGCACGAAACGTCTAGCGCTGTCCGCATCGTGTGGTACTGGGTAGTTCATGATGACGTCAGGTTTCTTGTCATCTGGTAGTATTTCTTTATCTGTACACTTGTGACCAAGACATGTCACTTCGTCCATGAAGAATGAACATTTTTGTGGATGTAGTTTAAGATTGTTTTTTCTACAAAGTTCAAACACATAGTTAAATTTTTAATCATATGTGTTTCTGAACATCCAACTACGATTAAATCGTCCATGTATAGGAATGCTTGTGAAGGTATTAGACCTGAGACCCCTCCTTGCTGGAAATGGGGGTCAAATATTTGGTGAGTGATGTTTCGTCCACAAATTAATTTCCAAGGATCTACATTAAAAATCATTAGAGACGTGTTTCACATACTTCGCAAAATCCAAACTTCTTCGGTGGAAAGTGCTTTTCAAAGATTTTTTGGTGAAGTTTTAATATTTTTCCGATTTGTTTCAAACTTATTTTCAAGGATCTGCATAAGAATTTAATGAATACGTGTTTCAGCGATTAGGGAATCAGTGGTAATTGGCAACAGTGGTAATTGGTTGAAATCGTTTGTATGAAAGTTGATTGTTTACCGTCCGAACAGTTTCAAAATCATTTTCAAAGCTTTTTGAGAACATTTACTTTATACGTTCCACGGGTAAGGCCGGGCGGACGAGGTTATAGTTCGGGTAAGGCAAACAAAGTCGAGGATCGGATGGAATCCATATATAAGCACTGAACCTGATAGTGACCAGTGACCACCTGGAGCCTATGGTGCTCCTTTCAGCTCCTGTGCTCCAGTGCTCCTGACCACACCAGCTATCGATGACCCAATGGCAGCTTGGGTCAAAAGGAATCTGCCGTGAAAAATGCTCTCAACACAAAAAGCTCTTCATTCTCACAATACAGAACGCCCGGCCACTGTTCAAGTGACTCGGAATTTGACTGTGACACTCAAGCCCTAATTCGCAGACCAAGACTGGAACCCGTTGTTCCCCCAGCGCCTAGCAACATGAACGCTGAACAACTCAGGGCACTAATGCAGACGGCCATCACCAGCGCCTAAGCTGAGAAAGCTGCTGCAAACCAACAGAGAGAACAAGAGTTAATTCAATTAACCAAATGTCTGAACAGATAACGGCTACGCGCATTAGTACGCCAGAAGTGCAAACGTATGTGGCCATTGATATAAACAATGAGATACGCTGCGACGAGCCACTTGACGCCGTCAAAAGCTTGCCCGAGTTTACCGGAGCACAAGAATCTTATGTGTCGTGGCGGCAAGCAGCGCTGGCAGCGTATCAAATCTTCAAGCCTTATAATGGCAGTTCACGCCACTATCAGGCGGTTATCATTATCAAAAGCAAGGTCGGGGGCCCTGCTGATGCAGTACTAGGTTCGTTTGGCACAGTATTGAACTTTGATGCGATTATAAATCGCCTCGATTTCACGTATAGTGACAAACGACCCATCCATGTAATAGACCCGGTGTTAGGCACCTTGAGGCAGGGGGGCCTATCGCTACTTCAGTATTACGACGAAGTAGAAAAAAAACTGAGTTTACTGACCAACACGTTTAATATGTCATGTGAGCCAATTATGGCTAAAGGCTTATGCGAAAAACTCCGTGACAAATGACTTACCCCCAGCTCTCGCCCTTGCACAGGAGGTTGAATCTAACCATGAGAGATATGCCTTTGCGGCTAACTACGCTAGAAGTCAGGAGGAAAAAGAGCGTAGACCAAGCACCAAAGTGCAGAATAGCCAGCAGGGGGAGCCACAGTCAAATGGCCAGAAAATCCCACACTACAATAAGCAGGCCAGGACGTAAAGCCAAGCCGATCAAAAGAGCGGAAGACAACAGAATAACAATACGGCACCAGTGCCATGGAAGTTGACCCTTCCATATCGAGGTTGCTACAGCCCACACAAGCCTCAGCTTTGTAAACAAGAGATTAGCCCCATCTGATCGCACAAGTGCTCAGAGAAAGCAGTAAAGGGTAAACCACATTGAGCAGGGCGCACCAGGGGGGTCAGAGTCATATGCCACAGCCGCTGATAGCGCGGTGTCGCAAATTGACGACGATGGCAAGAGCGATGCTGGTTCGGATGCGCTCAATTTTTTAGGAATAAGTCCCTGCTCCCTCCCATCCGACGAAGAGTAGCGGGGACTGATATGAAGTTCCTCATCGATACGGGCGCGTCAAAGAATTTCATTCGACCATACGAAGGATTAAAAGGCGTTTGCCCGGTCGACAAAAATTTCACAATTCATTCAATCCATTGCACGAAAAACATCACACAAAAATGGTTTGTGTCGATGTTCAATACAAAAGCTTCATTCTTTAGTTTACCAGATTCCTCAAAATTTGATGGCATTATAGGCCTTGACCTGTTAACACAGGTAGGAGCCTCACGTTGTTTGGCTTCAGCACAACTTAAGTGGGGTACGAAAGTCGAAAAAATCACCTTCCACACTTTTGCCAAAGTAAATTTTACAAAAGTAGATTGTGCAGAGGCACCCCCATTAGTTAAAAGTTATTTCTTAAAAATGCCAAAGACCAGACAAAAGGGTTTTTGCAGACCCAGATAAAGCGTTGCCGTATAGCACATCAGTCGTGGCTACCATTAGGACCACAGATGAGCAACCCATCTATGCCAAGCTTTACCCATATCCAATGGGAGCAGCTGATTTCGTTAAGAAAGAAATCAAAGATCTGCTAAAGAATGACATAATTCAAAAGTCCGTCTCACCCTACAATAACCCAATATGGGTAATAGACAAAAAAGGCACTGACGAGGCAGGTAATAAAAAAATGAGAATGGTAATAGACTTTCGCAAACTTAACGAAAGAACAGTACCTGATAAGTACCCTATGCAAACATCTCGATGATATTGGCAAATTTGGGCAAAGCCAAATACTTCTAAACATAAGACCTCAAGTCTGGTTATCACCAGATCATACTCGCTGAGCGCGACCGTGAAAAGACCCCTTTCTCGGTAAACGGGGGGGAAATACGAGTTCAAAAGACTCCCTTTTGGACTAAAGAATGCAGCAAGCATCTTTCAATGAACCATCGACGACATACTGCGAGAGCAGATTGGCAAGTTTTGCTATGTCTATGTTGATGACGTAATTATCTTCTCAGAAGATGAGGAATCCCACATTAAACATTTGGACTGAGTCCTAAAAAGTTTGCACGAAGCAAACATAAGGGTCTCAGTCGAGAAATCGCGTTTTTTTTTTTAAGAAAATCGTGAGCTTTCTGGGATTCATAGTCACCGGCGGAGGTGCCAAGACAGATCCAGAAAAGGTTAAAGCAATACAGGAGTTTCTGGAACCTAAAACGCTGTTTGAGGTCAGATCATTTCTAGGCCTCGCAGGCTACTACAGATGTTTCATTAGGGACTTCGCTGCAATAGCAAGACCCATGTTTTGAAGGGCGAAAATGGAACAGTCAGTACACAAAGGTCTAGAAACATAAAGGTCCAATTCTCTGAAGCGCAGCAACGGGCGTTTCAGAAGTTGCGTAATATTTTGGCATCCGAGGATGTGATGCTCAGGTACCCCGACTTTAAGAAGCCATTCGATCTAACGACCGATGCTTCGGCCCATGGCATAGGTGCGGTTTTGTCTCAGGAGGGTCGTCCTATAACAATGATTTCGAGAACATTGAAGGACTGTGAGGTTAACTACGCAACAAATGAGAGAGAGAGAGAGCTATTGGCCATTGTATTGTCACTTGCCAAATTAAGGCACTATTTATATGGGGTGAAAGACATTAACGTCATCACTGACCATTAATCCTTGACCTTCGCAGTATCGGAATCCAATCCAAATGCAAAGATCAAAAGGTGGAAAGCCCGCATTGACGAGTCTAATGTGCGCCTCTTCTACAAACCCAGCAAGGACAATCTGGATGCGGATGCCTTATCGAGAGAGCAGCTCAATGCTCTAGATGAACAAGGGGTGGAGTCCTGTGCAGCAACGATTCATAGCGACGTCTCTCTCACCAACACCATTGAGTCAACAATCAAACCCTTGAACTGCTTTCAAAACCAAAAAGTGTGGGAAGAAGAATAAAACGAAGTTTCATTCTGTTTGGGAATAAGAAGCGCCACTTGATCAACTTTACTTGCATTGAATCATTGCTAGAGGAACTCGCAGATGTAGTTTCCCCCAAGTGCGTAAATGCCCTCCACTGTGATTTGCATACGCTTGCAATGATACGCATTGGTTCGAAGATACCCAGCCACGAAGTTCTGGCCCTGCAAACATCGTGTAGTTGACGTATTTGCGGTTGGAGAAAGAAGAGAAATCCTCACAGCTGAGCATAATAGGGCCCACAGGTCTGCACAGGAAAACATTAACCTGTACTCTCCGAGTACTAATTCCCAAAGATGTCAAAGGTAGCCAATAAAATAGTACAGAATTGCAAAAAGTGTTAGGGCTAAATATGATAGGCACCCCAAGAAACAGGAGCTTGGCGAGACGCCGATCCCCTCACATGTAGGAGAGATGTTGCACATAGACATTTTCTCCACTGACATGAAATGTTTCTCACTTGCATCGATAAGTTTTCTAAATTTGCTGTTGTCCAACCGGTCCCTTCAAGAACCATTGTGGATCTGAAGCCAGCCTTAATGCAACTGATGAACTCTTTCCCAAAAGCCAGATCTATTTACTGTGACAATGAACCGTCATTGAATTCAGGAACAATCGTGGCTATGCTTGCAAACAACTATGGGGTCAGCATTTCAAATGCACCACCATTATAGCATTTCGAATGGACAGGTTGAGCGCACTCTATTAGAGCTAGCCAGATGCCTATAAAGGTATAAATGACACCGTAGAAATCATTTTACTGGCTACAACTGAGAACAATAAGTCGATCCATTCGGTCATCGACAAAAGACCAGTTGACGTGGTTTAGGCGCTCCCAGATGAGCCACAAGAGAACATACAAAACAGGATCAGAGACGCCCAGACGGCGCTCAGAGCTAGGGAGAACGCCAAGCGGTAGAATAGGGTCTTCGACGTTGGTGACAAAGTTTTGGTCAAGTCCAACCGAAGGCTCGGGAACAAACTCACACCTTTATGTGACGAGAAGGCCGTTGAAGCAGATCTGGGGACTGAGGTCCTCAATAAAGGGAGGGTGGTCCACAAGGACAACTTGAGGTAATCACCACGAGAATAAGGCCCTTGAAATTTTGTATAATACTAATCTGTTTAGCCACTTGTCTCGCTTCTTCCAATTAGTTATAAGACTTAGATATTAACGCTTGCCCTCATTTTAAGTTCTAGTGGTGGTGGGTTAACCAATATCAAAACACAAAAATAGATAAAAATCCCATTCCACAGGTTTGGACTAATTCTCATCTTGTCCCTGTCATTGGCTTCGGCGCTCGTCACTGACTATTCAAACGCTAAGTACATCCCGATAATGGATGGACGAACCCTGGTGTGGGAGGATTTCGCCTATGTTAAACTCTCGGCGAATCTTTCGGAATACGCACGTGTGGTGCAGGAAACGGTTAGTTTATTCCACATGTTCCCACAATCACACATGAAGACGCTCCTAAATGTGGACACAGCCCACCTGCAGGACCTGCTGGAAGCGTTGGGCGTACACCATAGGGTGGCTAGAAGTTTGGACTTCTTAGGGTCCATGATGAAAGTCGTAGCAGGCACTCCGGATGCCAACGATTTAGAAAGAATAAAATTTACAGAACTACAGCTAATACGTGAAAACAATAGACAAATAGAGATAAACACCAAGGTACAGGACCAAGTTAATCAGCTCACAATCACCGTCAATCAAATTCTCAAGGCCGCAAAAGACACACAAGTAAACACTGAACACTTGTATGAAACGCTATTGGCAAGAAATAGGATGCTGATGATGGAAATGCAAAATTTTATCCTTGCAATATCGTTAGTAAAGGCAAACATTGTAAGCCCGAATATTTTAGACCATATTGATTTGAAATCAGTTTGGCTTGAGGAGCCCATAGCAGAACTTTGGTCTGTTTCGTCCGTTAAGGTACCGCAATCTAACAACGCTTCATACCAAATTATTAAGTTCCCAAAAGTTAAGCTAGCTCATAAACTCGAGGGGGGAATAGTTAACACCTAAGAATAAAAAAATAAATAAATATAAATAAATACAAAAATAAATTTGTATAAGAAACTTGCACAACACTTATCTTTACCCATTTGTTCCAAACATATTCCGCTGACACATGAGTTCAGCGGCCCGACCGCAATGGTCAGCAGCGGTAACCTGATACTTGACTATGCTGCAAGTATCCGCGTTGTCGCTTATGCTGAGTCGGCTTGCCGACTGTAGCTTTGTAGCTTATGGATCCAGCTTTTAGGTTTAATTCCAATTCAACTTTATACCACAATTCAGTTTTGTATTTGACGTTTAAGAATAAACAAACATTACTCCGGCACGCTGCCGAGAATAGCATTTGTTGTGTATTACACTTATTTTATACATGTACACAACCACATTCATGCGCGTCTGCTTTGAATTCTATCAACATTGCAATTGCGATTGTTTTGTTTTCTGTGCTGCTTTTTGAATTCTTTTTTTTTTCTCATTAGAACCTAATTGTTGGTGTGGCTGTTGAGTAGAGGCGGCGGAAAGCAGCAAGATCAGTTACGAGTTCGAACCCAAGGAAACCAAGGAAACTTTTTTTTTTAAATTTATCTTTATTACTACTAAAGCAAAAAAACGCGTAGCGCGAGCGGCATTTGGTGTTGGAATGAGAGGGTTCAGGATATCCCCTAGTCGGGAGCTCCCGACTACAACATCTTACTTTTTTTTTGGATGGTGTGGCTGTTGCGTAGAGGCGGCAGCAAGTAATGAGGTCAGTTTCGAGTTCGAGCCCTGCCAAGGGAACGTTTTGTTTTAATTTATCTTTATTACTACTAAAGCAAAAGAGCGCGTAGCGCGAGCTGCATTTGGTGTTGGAATAAGAGGGTTCAGGGTATTCCCTAATCGGGAGCTTCCGACTAGAACCTCTTACTTGTTATTTACCAAAATTGCGCAAAACACAGGATTTCGATATCATTTTTTATCGATTACTTGGAAACAGGGCAAGTTATCGAATATCTGAAACTGGATCTGCGCGGGGACTAGGAGGATCTACAGCTAAAATTTCAAGTCTCTAGCTCTTATAGGTTCTGATCAAGAATATATATACTTTATGGTGTCGAAAATGCTTCCATCTGTCTGTTACATACATTTGCACAAAAACATTATACCCTTTTTACCAATTTTTAATGGGTTCTGGATATAATAACATATAAGTTAACACCATACACCACCCTTGCCCCTCACAACAACCACAAGTCTTCGTGCCAACGGCACACATCGATCGCTCCCTATAAACTCTCTTCAAGTGGCCACTTCTCTTCGCTACAACAACGACCGCTGCTCATAAACTCTCTTCAAGTGCCTTCTCTTAAACCATTCTGCACGCCAAGCGATTTGGGCACAACAACAAGGTTGTCACCCGACACCGCAACGTCAACATATTAAACGCAACGACGACGTTACGTTAGCTAAGCACTGGCCGTTGCCGGGTGTTTCGCCATATCCGCTGCAACTATGTTGACATCGCTATGTGCTGACTCTGCGATTGGAGCGCGACGTTGGGTCAACGAGCGATCAACAGACTTCGAAGCGAATCAGATTCAATTCTGGCGAGGAAACTATAAGAACACAAATCGGCTTTATCTTACTTTGAATAAAAAACATACAACTGAGAATCGACATCTACTTATTTCATTACCCAAGCAATTCTTCCACAGGACATCGGAGATGTTTCATCATTACTTGTTAAGGTAGTCATTGAGACTGCCGTAACTGGCGCCCGAGCAGATTCTCTCTTTGGAGAGCGAACCCGGAGTATAAGAAAGTAGTAAAAATGTGAAGTGAAGAGTTGTGTTGCGTAAGCGTGCTCAAAAAAAAAAAATAAGAGGAAGAAAGAACGAACCAACCATATATGGTGGAGTATTAAAATAAAAAATATAAGTGAAAATGGTCAATAATCCACCTGCGGCAATTTGTTCGTACGCACGTGCGACATATTTGCGGGCGCAAAATGTTTGAACCTTAAATAACTAAAATAAAAAAGTCGACAGCCCACCGGCGGCAATTTGTTCGTACGCACGTGCGACATATTTGCGGGTGCAAAATGTTCGAACTATAAATAACAAACAACAAAAATAACCAACAACCCACCGGCTGCAATTTGTTCGCGTATCTGTGACATATTTGAGGGTGCAAAAGGTTGGATTATTGAGTTAAAATGTCTACTAGATACGCTAAGTAGTGTGGAATGCACTCAAAAAAAGCCGCCTAGTGGACTGTGTGGCAACCGTACCTTAGTAGGCGAAATGCTAAAAAGGATAACTACGGACCACCGTGCCCAAAACCAACAAACATTTTTAATGAAATTATTTTAAATTAATTTAATAAAATATTTATAATAATAATAATTATGAGAATTAAAGTGAACATACGCAATCGCACGCAACAATCACAAGCATAAATTAATTTTTTTTTACACTTTTGTCAAACACTATTAAACATATTTTCTTTTTAAACTGAATCATCAAGACAAAAACTGCATTACACTACACATCCATAAGCAACAAAAATTTTATTGCAACCATAAGCAACAACAATTATACTGTAATGGGTGAGTGAAGCGTTTTCCCTTTTTTTGCATTTTTTCCCTGCAATTTTTCGTTTTTTTTATAAAAAAAGAGAATAAAAGAGTTAAAAGTCAAATCTTGAGTGAGAATCTAAAGTAAAATATCTATTTGCTTTCGAAAAAGTTGATCTTACCTTGTATCATCCTAACGAATTCAATATGGAAGAAATTAAGGAGAATTGTTGAACCAAGTAATTTCAATTAAAGATGACGTGAGCAAGGTCAACAGCAGATTGCATACTTTAGAAACAGAGTACTATAGCCGAAACCCAGTATTAGTTCAGCCTTTACCTTTAACGCGTCCACGCAATGAATATGAGTTGAAAGAAACTTCAACTTTACCTGAATGTGTTAAGGAGTTGCAAACGTTTGAGGGTATACCCGAAAAATATGTCTCATGGATTGGCAGGGCTCAGTCGATTTAAAACGATTATGAAATCGTTAGGAATAAGCCTTTGTATAGATCCATAGTACTGCATATCAGGCAGAAGATAAGGGGCATTGCAGATTTAGCACTATGCTCTTACAGTGTACAAGACGACGACTGGCCCGAAATTAAAAGAATTTTGGCCCTCTACTACGCTGACAAGCGCGATATACGAACCTTAGAATATCAGTTGAGTCAACTGAACCAAGGCAACAAGACATTAGAGGAGTATTACATGGAGGTTGGGAACTATTTTTCTCTTATTATGAACAAATTAAAGGCGGGAACTCACCTACCCAACGTTACAACCGCTTTAATCGAAACCTATAGAGATAAGGCAGTGGATGTCTTCATAAAAGGACTCAACGGTGACGCTTCTAAATTATTAGTGATTCGCAGTCCGAAAAATTTACCTGAGGCATACGCCTTTTGCCTAGAATTACAAAATGTCACGTATAGGGGTAATTTTAATAATTCCACTTACGCCGGGCCACCACAGCCATATCGCCCAACAAATAACCCTAGGTTTGCAACCAACCATCAACAAACTATTTGGACCCAGATGGTTCCGTTCTATAATGGGGGCTCACCTAGAACCCAACAGACTTACCAAAGATTCCAGGGCCCCCGACCGGCCATCAAAATGGAGCCTAATAGATCTGGTCAATCGTACCAATCTAACCCGAACGTCCGTCAAGAAGAGGATGGTGGTAAGAGAAACTCGATCGTTTCTTCCGTTTTGAACCCCTTTAGGAAAGCCCAAAGACTTTACCATATGACCACAACTGTGCCTTCCACTCAGAAAGAATACGCAAAGGGTACAGCGCAGGAAGTCGTCTATGAAGACAACTACCAAAACGGGGTTGCCGAATCTGTAAATTCTCCAGTGTACCACACTTAGAGTATGATACCAACTCCGGACTAAAGTTACAATTCCTTGTAGACACCGGCGCAAACAAGAAATTCATTAGTCCGAGAATTGCTGCCGGAAGTACCCCACTACCAACACCCTTTTTTGTCCAAGCAGCCATTGGTTGCGTTAGAATCACACATCAACTCGAGGGCCAATGCTTTAAACAACATGGGAATAATTCCACTCTCACCTTTTTCGTTCTTCCTGGGTTCTTTTCATTTGATGGTATTATTGGCGACGATACCCTCAAAGAAGTTAAAGCATTAATTGATAGGGAAAACGATTTGTTAATAATAACACCAGCAGTCAAACTTCCCCTCTTAGCTAAGGAATATTCAAACGTTCACACACTGGTCAATGTCGATCATTCTGAAAGCATTAATCGCACATTAAACGCCTTGATCGAAAAGTATACTAAGATTTTCGATAGATAGATAGATAGATACTGTAGTAAAAGCGGATATTAATACAAGAAACGAAAATCCCATTTACACAGAAGCATACCCATACCAGGCTAGTATGAGAGGAGTAGTAGAGTCACAGGTAGAAGAACTCCTTAGCGATGGAATAATCAGGCCTTCTAAAAGTCCATATAAATCTCCACTTTGGATAGTACCAAAGAAACCAAAACCAGACGGCGAAAAACAATACCGATTAATAATTGATTTAAACGCTGCCATGATATCAGACACCTTCCCTATACCAGATATAAACTCTACCTTGGCCAGTCTTGGTAAAGCCAAATATTTCACAACACTCGATTTATCTTCGGGATTTCATCAAATCCACATGAGAGAAAGTGACATTCCCAAAACCGCATTTTCCACGTTAAACGGAAAATACAAATTCCTACGACTCCCGTTTGGCTTGAAGAATGCCCCAGCTATTTTCCAACGTATGATCGACGATGTGTTGAGAGAACACATCGGAAAGCATTGTTATGTTTCCATTGACGACATAATTGTCTTCAGTGACGATTACGATAGCCACTGGGAAAACCTTCACGTGGTTTTTGATGGTTTGAAAAAGGCAAATCTTCAAGTAAATCTGGAGAAAACGCATTTTTTATCAATAGAAGTGGAATTCTTGGTTTATATTGTCACCGCAGAAGGTATCAAGGCAGATAGCAAGAAGGTAGAAGCTATTAACAGAATGAAATCTCCCGCCACCGTAAAAGAATTCAAAAGTTTTTTAGGTTTGACACCATATTATAGGAAGTTTATACAAGATTATGCCAAGATTGCAAAACCTCTTACTAATTTAACGAGAGGAAAATACGCTAATATCAAAGCTTTTCCGCTAAGATACCAATCGAGTTAGACGGTAAGGCTATACAAGCATTTACAGATCTAAAGTCCATCCTTGCCTCTTCTGTGGTATTAGCATTTCCAAATTTTAAAATACCTTTTCAACTAACAACGGACGCTTCAAACTTCGCTATAGGGGCAGTTCTTTCCCAAGACGACAATAGAAAAGACAGACCCATCGCTTATATTTCACGTTCTTTAAATACAGCTGAAGAAAATTATGCATCAATCGAGAAAGAAATGCTCGCGATAGTCTGGGCGTTGAATAATCTTAGAGCATACCTTTACGGCGCGGCAACTATCAAGGTGCATACAGACCATCAGCCTCTAACGTTTGCCAGGAAACAGGAATTTCAATGCTAAACAAAAGCGTTGGAAGTCTCGCATAGAAGAATATAATTGCGAGTTAATATACAAACCAGGAAAATCAAACGTTGTTGCAGACGCGATTTCTCGAATTACGACATACGTCAACCATCTGGGCTCCGACACAGCCACCGCGTCTGAGGCAGATTCCTTAGCCACTGTGCATAGCGCTCTTCAAGACGCTTCGAGTCTTATACCTCACGTGCTGGTGCCCATTAACGTCTATAGAAAAGAGGCTAATATTTGACCCAAATTTCCCGGAATATTCGTGTGAACAGCCTCATATGGGCTAACGTAGCCATTTTATACCCATTAACAGTCAGATGCTTTCAGGTTTGAAAACTTCTTTACAGAAGTATTTAAAACCCTCAATCATCAATGGTATTAAGATCCCAGAGACGTACTTGCAGTTTATCCAAACATCAGTGTTTTGAGAATTTTAAATTGTTAAAAATACGCATAACACACAGATTGGTTACAGACTTATCTGATGCAGATGAAATCTGCGATGTCATTGAGAAAGAGTATCGTAGAGCCCATAGGGGTCCCCAGGAGGTACGCAATCAGCTCTTACAGAAATTTTATTTCCTAAGGATGTCAAGCACAATACGTCTCCAACTTTCCACTTGTGAATGCTGCAAGATACACAAATATAATACACACCCTGACACACCAGCTTTCAAACCAACACCTATCCCTAATTACCCATGCGAGATTCTCAACATTGACGTCTTAACGTTAGAGAAAAGAATTTATCTAAGTTGTATCGATAAATTCACTAAATTCGACAAACTTTTTCCATTAGAGTCAAAGTCAGCAGTACACTTGCGTGAAAAATTAGTGGAAGTGTTACATTATTTCACAGTACCTAAAATGATAGTCCCGGACAATGAAAGAGGTCTTTTGTGCCCTTCTGTGTTGAACTATCTGAGAACATTGGAAATCGAACTATACAGTACTCCGACTCAGAAAAGCGAAGTAAATGGTCAAGTCGAGAAATTTCTCTCCACTTCCTTAGAAATATACAGATGTTTGAAGTTCGAATACCCTACTTTCAAGATCACTGAATTGGTGCCGATAACGGTGGACAGATACAATAACTCAGTCCAGTCGGTTACGGGTAAAAAACCAGTAGACATATTCTTTGATCGGTTCTCGAGAATAAACTACCAAGGTTTGACAAATTTTAAACAACAAACTTTGGAAGACATTAAAGGACTCATTGAACACAAACAAAACATAACCAACCGCAACAGGAATAAAAGTAGGACAGAGCCTGTCTCCTATTGTCAAGGTGATAAGATATTCGCACCAATAAACAGATTAAAACAATAGAAAACCCACGCTACAAGCCAGAGGAGGTTCAGGAAGATAGGACGGTCACCATCAGAACTAAATCAGGCAAAATATTCCATAAATCAGATTTAAGAAGTTAGTAAAACAGATTAATAATAAAATAAAATAAAAATAAATAAAAAAACGAAAAAGAAACGGTGGAGGTGAAAGTTGTAAAAATAATGAATGATTCGAAGACGTTTCATTTCAATCCTAATACACTAAGAATACAAAAACAAAGAAGAAAAAATATAATAAAATGAAAAGTAAAAAATGTAACAAAAAAAATTAGAACCTAAATACAAAAAATATAAAAAACAAAGAATGAAATAGAAAAAAACTAATATAGCTTATAACCATACAACACACGAATAATTATAATCTAAAATTAAGTCTTGAAAAAAAACCTATTGTAATAATTTTACACACTTATGTTTAAACGCCTTCCCAAAAGCATGATTCTCATCCACACAGCCAACGCGTTACACATCTACAAATATGATTCACCTGTTATTCCCCAGCAACAAGGCGTCGTCTGGAGAGTAAATAGTCTTTTTAAACTAGCCCACGTTATTGATTTGGATAAGATTTGACGCATCATTGACGACATAAGGGAGGAAACAAACTTGGTCACCGAGCACCGGATCAGAGCACTAACGACCCACTATTTGGAAGAAGCAAGTGAGGGCCTCGGCCGTGTAACACATACAACCGGAGAACAAAACGCGCCATTAACTGGCTACGATCGGCATGGAAATGGGTTGCTGGAGCACCGGATGCATCGGATTGGACCGCCATCCTGATGTCCCAAGAAAATGTTGTTAGAAATAACAACCAACAAATCAAATTCAACACACGGCTCTTCGAGTCGACTCAGGAATCATTCCAACGACTCAACAATGTTATCGGAAAGATGAACGCCGTAGACGAGGATATCCACGTTTTCACGACGGTGATGCACAAGGCCATCATTCTTGGATATTAAGTAAATGAAATCACAAGAGCTTGCCAATTAGCAAAATCAGGGGTTGTTAACGCGAATCTACTAGACCACGGAGAGATAGCAACGATACTATCGGAAACAGAGAGCCTTCCCTACCAGAACGCCATCGAAGCCGTGGGGCTCTCTCGACCCTCCATCCTAAGAAACGGAACATTTTTACTATAAATCGTAGCTATGCCTAAAGTATTAGAAAGGAAGTAGCAACTAATACTTCTCTTCCCTACAACCTTTGAAGGAAGACAAGTGGTGCTAGATATCCAAAAGCTGGCCACGGATTATCAGAAAACATACGCCGTCCTGGGAGACTGCCTTTCAATAGGCAACACAACTGTTTGCCAAGAAAGAAACTTACAACAGTTGGACGAAAACAGTTGCATACCAAGACTGTTGAAAGGAGGACATGCCTCTTGCAGGTATTTGAGGAACAACCAAGAAACAATCAAACTGGTCGACGACGGCACGATATTCTTGTCCAATTTCAACGGAACTATAAATACTGTCTCAAAAAACATTACCCGACGGGCTCGTTTATAGTCCAGTATAGTAACGAGACGATTACCATAGGGGATAGGAACTACATCAGTTATACGACAACGCAATTGATGGCTATGCAGGCTGTGTTAACCAAAGTAACAGCCGCAGGATATGAACTGTCATTGGAATATGTTCATAATTTCAACCTGGAAAACCTGAAGAAACTGTCGAGCATGTCCGCCGGAATTTTATTTTCATTCTTCCTGGAAGCAACATTGGCATTGGTTATTATGACATTGTTGTACTATATTTGGACATCAACCAAGGGCATTCCGAAAACATCCGACGTATCTTACTTTGAATAAAGAACATACAACTGAGAATCGACATCGAAAGAAGAAAGAAGAACCAACCATATGGTTGAGTATTAAAATAAAAAATGAAAGTGAAAATGGTCAATAATCCACCGGCGGTAATTTGTTCGTACGCACGTGCGACATATTTGCGGGTGCAAAATGTTTGAACCTTAAGTAACTAAAATAAAAAAGTCGACAGCCCACCGGCGGCAATTTGTTCGTACGCACGTGCGACATATTTGCGGGTGCAAAATGTTCGAACTATAAATAACAAACAACAAAAATAACCAACAACCCACCGGCTGCAATTTGTTCGCGTATATGTGACATATTTGAGGGTGCAAAAGGTTGAATTATTGAGTTAAAATGTCTACTAGATACGCTAAGTAGTGTGGAATGCACTCAAAAAAAGCCGCCTAGTGGACTGTGTGGCAACCGTACCTTAGTAGGCGAAATGCTAAAAAGGATAACTACGGACCACCGTGCCCAAAACCAACAAACATTTTTAATGAAATTATTTTAAATTAATTTAAAAAAATATTTATAATAATAATAATTATGAGAATTAAAGTGAACATACGCAATCGCACGCAACAATCAAATTAAACGTATTTTCTTTTTAAACAGAATCATCAAGACATAAACTGCATTACACTACACATCCATAAGCAACAACAATTTTATTACAACCATAAGAAACAACAATTATACTGTAATGGGTGAGTGAAGCGTTTCCCATTTTTTGCATTTTTTTCCCTGCAATTTTTCGTTTTTCTATAAAAAAGAGAATAAAAGAGTTAAAAGTCAAATCTTGAGTGAGAATCTAAAGTAAAATATCTATTTGTTTTCGAAAAAGTTGATCTTATTTTGTATCATCATAACGAATTCAATATGGAAGAAATTAAGGAGACATTAGTGAAGTTCGACGAGTCGTTGAAGGCCTTGTTGAACCAAGTAATTTCAATTAAAGATGACGTGAGCAAGGTCAACAGCAGATTGCATACTTTAGAAACAGAGTACTATAGCCGAAACCCAGTAGTAGTTCAGCCTTTACCTTTAACGCGTCCACGCAATGAATATGAGTTGAAAGAAACTTCAATTTTACCTGATTGTGTTAAGGAGTTGCAAACGTTTGAGGGTATACCAGAAAAATATGTCTCATGGATTGGCAGGGCTCAGTCGATTTAAAACGATTATGAAATCGTTAGGAATAAGCCTTTGTATAGATCCATAGTACTGCATATCAGGCAGAAGATAAGGGGTATTGCAGATTAAGCACTTTGCTCTTAAATTAAAAGAATTTTGGCCCTCCACTACGCGGACAAGCGCGATATACGAACCTTAGAATATCAGTTGAGTCAACTGAACCAAGGCAACAAGACATTAGAGGAGTATTACATGGAGGTTGGGAACCATTTTTCTCTTATTATGGCGGGAACTCACCTACCCAACGTTACAACCGCTTTAATCGAAACCTATAGAGATAAGGCAGTGGATGTCTTCATAAGAGGACTCGACGGTGACGCTTGTAAATTATTAGTGATTCGCAGTCCGAAAAATTTACCTGAGGCATACGCCTTTTGCCTAGAATTACAAAATGTCACGTATAGGGGTAATTTTAATAATTCCACTTACGCCGGGCCACCACAGCCATATCGCCCAACAAATAACCCTAGGTTTGCAACCAACCATCAACAAACTATTTGGACCCAGATTGTTCCGTTCTATAATGGGGGCTTACCTAGAACCCAACAGACTTACCAAAGATTCCAGGGCCCCCGACCGACCATCAAAATGGAGCCTAATATATCTGTTCAATCGTACCAATCTAACCCGAACGTCCGTCACGAAGAGGATGGTGGTAAGATAAACTCGATCGTTTCTTTCGTTTTGAACCCTTTTAGGAAAGCCCAAAGACTTTACCATATGACCACAACTGTGCCTTCCACTCAGAAAGAATACGCAAAGGGTACAGCGCAGGAAGTCGTCTTTGAAGACAACTACCAAAACGGGGTTGCCGAATCTGTAAATTCGACTCACGAGGAAGCTCAGGACGTTATTGCTGAGGAGCAGGGTTGTAGAAACGAAGGAGAAGCAAATTTTATGACCGACGCCTCTCCAGTGTACCACACTTAGAGTATGATACCAACTCCGGACTAAAGTTACAATTCCTTGTAGACATCGGCGCAAAAAAGAATTTCATTAGACCGAGAATTGCTGCCGGAAGCACCCCACTACCAACACCCTTTTTTGTCCAAGCAGCCACTGGTTGCGTTAGAATCACACATCAGCTCGTGGGCCAATTCTTTAAACAACATGGGAATAATTCCACTCTCACCTTTTTCGTTCTTCCTGGGTTCTTTTCATTTGATGGTATTATTGGCGACGATACCCTCAAAGAAGTTAAAGCATTAATTGATAGGGAAAACGATTTGTTAATAATAACACCAGATTTGTTAATAATAACTTCCCCTCTGTCTCAAATAAACATTACCTGACGGGCTCGTTTATAGTCTAGTATAGTAACGAGACGATAACCATAGGGGATAGGAACTACATCAGTCATACGACAACGCAATTGATGGCTATGCCGGCTGTGTTAACCAAAATAACAGCCGCAGGATATGAACTGTCATTGGAATATGTTCATAATTTCAACCTGGAAAACCTGAAGGAACTGTCGAGCATTTCCGCCGGAATTTTATTTTCATTCTTCCTGGAAGCAACATTGGCATTGGTTATTATGACATTGTTGTACTATATTTGGACATCAACCAGGGGCATTCCGAAAACATCCGACGTAGCCCGGCAGCTGGAGGAACAGTTTACACCGAAGGTTTAGTAATCCGCGAGACGCAGGTCTTAAGGGAGGGAGGAGTTTACACCACCCTTCCCCTCACAACAACCACAAGTCTTCGTGCCAACGGCACACATCGATCGTTGCCTATAAACTCTCTTCAAGTGGCCACTTCTCTTCGCTACAACAACGACCGCTGCTCATAAACTCTCTTCAAATGCCTTCTCTTAAACCATTTTGCACGCCAAGCGTTTTGGGCACAACAACAAGGTTGTCACCCGACACCGCAACGTCAACATATTAAACGCAACGACGACGTTGCGCTAGCTAAGCACTGGCCGTTGCCGGGTGTTTCGCTATATCCGCTGCAACTATGTTGACAACGCTATGTGCTGACTCTGCGATTGAAGCGCGACGTTGGGTCAACGAGCGACCAACAGATTTGGATGCGAATCAGATTCAATTCTGGCGAGGAAACGATAAGAACACAAAGCGGCTTTACCTTACTTTGAATAAAGAATATACAGTTGAGAAGCGACATCTACTTACTTGTTTGTTTGTTTGTTTGTTTGTTTGTTTGTCTGTCTTTTTGTCTATTTGTTTGTTTGTTTGTTTGCTTTTCTGTCTATCTGTGTGTCTTTTTGTGTTTTTTTGATTTTTTGTTTGTTTGTTTGCTTGTTTATTTGTTTGTTTGTCTGTCTGTCTGTCTTTCTGTCTATTTGTTTGTTTGTTTGTTTTTTTGTTTGTTTGTTTGTTTGTTTGTTTGTTTGATTGTTTGTTTGTTTGTTTGCTTGCCTGTCTGTCTGTGTGTTTTTATGTCTGTTTGTTTGTTTTTTTGATTTTTTGATAGTTTTTTTGTATGTATGTTCGTTTGTTTGTTTGTTTATCTATCTGTATGTCTGTCTGTCATTCTGTCTATTTGTTTGTTTGTTTGTCTGTCTGTCTGTCTGTTTGTTTGTTTTTCTGTTAGTTAGTTAGTAAGTTTGTTTGTTTGTTTGTTTGCTTGTCTTTCTATCTTTGTGTCTTTTTGTTTGTTTTTTGATTTTTTGTTTATATGTTTGTTTGTTTGTTTGTCTGGCTGTCTGTCTTTCTGTCTATTTGTTTGTTTGTTTGTTTGTCTGGCTGTGTGTCTGTCTTTCTGTTTATTTGTTTGTTTGTTTGTTTGTTTGTTTGTTTGTTTGTTTGTCTGTTTGTTTGTTTGTTGGTTTGTTTGTTTATCTGTTTGTTTGCTTAATTGTTTGTTCGTTTGTTCGTTTGTTTGTTTGTTTGTTTGTTTGTTTGTTTGTTTGTCTGTATGTCTGTATGTCTGTCTGTGTGTCTGTCTGTCTGTCTGTCTGTCTTTCTGTTTGTTTGCATGTTTGTTTGTTTGTTGTTATGATTTTTGTTTGGTGTTTGTTTGTTTGTCTGTCTGTATGTCTTTCTGTCCATTTGTTTGTTTGTTTGTTTGTTGGTTGGTTTGTTGGTTTGTTTGTTTGTTTGCCTTTTTGTCTGTTTTTTTTTTTGTTTGTTTGTTTGTTTGTGTGTTTGTTTGTTTAATTGTTTGTTTGTTTGTTTGTTTGTTTGTTTGTTTGTTTGTCTGTCTTTCTGTCTATTTGTTTGTTTGTTTGCCTGTCTATCTGTGTGTCTTTTTGTGTTTTTTTGATTTTTTGTTTGTTTGTTTGCTTGTTTATTTGTTTGTTTGTTTGTTTGTTTGTTTGTTTGTTTGTTTGTTTGTTTGTTTGTCTTTCTGTCTGTTTGTTTGCAGACAACAAGGCGTCGTCTGGAGAGTAAATGGTCTTTTTAAACTAGCCCACGTTATTGATTTGGATAAGATTTGACGCATCATTGACGACATCAGGGAGGAAACAAACTTGGTCACCGAGCACCGGATCAGAGCACTAACGACCCACTATTTGGAAGAAGCAAGTGAGGGCCTCGGCCGTGTAACACATACAACCGGAGAACAAAACGCGCCATTAACTGGCTACGATCGGCATGGAAATGGGTTGCTGGAGCACCGGATGCATCGGATTGGACCGCCATCCTGATGTCCCAAGAAAATGTTGTTAGAAATAACAACCAACAAATCAAATTCAACACACGGCTCTTCGAGTCGACTCAGGAATCATTCCAACGACTCAACAATGTTATCGGAAAGATGAACGCCGTAGACGAGGATATCCACGTTTTCACGACGGTGATGCACAAGGCCATCATTCTTGGATATTAAGTAAATGAAATCACAAGAGCTTGCCAATTAGCAAAATCAGGGGTTGTTAACGCGAATCTACTAGACCACGGAGAGATAGCAACGATACTATCGGAAACAGAGAGCCTTCCCTACCAGAACGCCATCGAAGCCGTGGGGCTCTCTCGACCCTCCATCCTAACAAAAAGAACATTTTTACTATAAATCGTAGCTATGCCTAAAGTATTAGAAAGGAAGTAGCAACTAATACTTCTCTTCCCTACAACCTTTGAAGGAAGACAAGTGGTGCTAGATATCCAAAAGCTGGCCACGGATTATCAGAAAACATACGCCGTCCTGGGAGACTGCCTTTCAATAGGCAACACAACTGTTTGCCAAGAAAGAAACTTACAACAGTTGGACGAAAACAGTTGCATACCAAGACTGTTGAAAGGAGGACATGCCTCTTGCAGGTATTTGAGGAACAACCAAGAAACAATCAAACTGGTCGACGACGGCACGATATTCTTGTCCAATTTCAACGGAACTATAAATACTGTCTCAAAAAACATTACCCGACGGGCTCGTTTATAGTCCAGTATAGTAACGAGACGATTACCATAGGGGATAGGAACTACATCAGTTATACGACAACGCAATTGATGTCTATGCAGGCTGTGTTAACCAAAGTAACAGCCGCAGGATATGAACTGTCATTGGAATATGTTCATAATTTCAACCTGGAAAACCTGAAGAAACTGTCGAGCATGTCCGCCGGAATTTTATTTTCATTCTTCCTGGAAGCAACATTGGCATTGGTTATTATGACATTGTTGTACTATATTTGGACATCAACCAAGGGCATTCCGAAAACATCCGACGTATCTTACTTTGAATAAAGAACATACAACTGAGAATCGACATCGAAAGAAGAAAGAAGAACCAACCATAAATGGTTGAGTATTAAAATAAAAAATGAAAGTGAAAATGGTCAATAATCCACCGGCGGTAATTTGTTCGTACGCACGTGCGACATATTTGCGGGTGCAAAATGTTCGAACTATAAATAACAAACAACAAAAATAACCAACAACCCACCGGCTGCAATTTGTTCGCGTATCTGTGACATATTTGAGGGTGCAAAAGGTTGAATTATTGAGTTAAAATGTCTACTAGATACGCTAAGTAGTGTGGAATGCACTCAAAAAAAGCCGCCTAGTGGACTGTGTGGCAACCGTACCTTAGTAGGCGAAATGCTAAAAAGGATAACTACGGACCACCGTGCCCAAAACCAACAAACATTTTTAATGAAATTATTTTAAATTAATTTAAAAAAATATTTATAATAATAATAATTATGAGAATGAAAGTGAGCTTACGCAATCGCACGCAACAATCACAAGCATACGCTATATTTTTTTTTTACACTTTTGTCAAACACTATTAAACATATTTTCTTTTTAAACAGAATCATCAAGACATAAACTGCATTACACTACACATCCATAAGCAACAACAATTTTATTACAACCATAAGAAACAACAATTATACTGTAATGGGTGAGTGAAGCGTTTTCCCATTTTTTGCATTTTTTTCCCTGCAATTTTTCGTTTTTCTATAAAAAAAGAGAATAAAAGAGTTAAAAGTCAAATCTTGAGTGAGAATCTAAAGTAAAATATCTATTTGTTTTCGAAAAAGTTGATCTTACCTTGTATCATCCTAACGAATTCAATATGGAAGAAATTAAGGAGACTTGTTGAACCAAGTAATTTCAATTAAAGATGACGTGAGCAAGGTCAACAGCAGATTGCATACTTTAGAAACAGAGTACTATAGCCGAAACCCAGTAGTAGTTCAGCCTTTACCTTTAACGCGTCCACGCAATGAATATGAGTTGAAAGAAACTTCAATTTTACCTGATTGTGTTAAGGAGTTGCAAACGTTTGAGGGTATACCAGAAAAATATGTCTCATGGATTGGCAGGGCTCAGTCGATTTAAAACGATTATGAAATCGTTAGGAATAAGCCTTTGTATAGATCCATAGTACTGCATATCAGGCAGAAGATAAGGGGTATTGCAGATTAAGCACTTTGCTCTTACAGTGTACAAGACGACGACTGGCCCGAAAATAAAAGAATTTTGGCCCTCTACTACGCTGACAAGCGCGATATACGAACCTTAGAATATCAGTTGAGTCAACTGAACCAAGGCAACAAGACATTAGAGGAGTATTACATGGAGGTTGGGAACTATTTTTCTCTTATTATGAACAAATTAAAGGCGGGAACTCACCTACCCAACGTTACAACCGCTTTAATCGAAACCTACAGAGATAAGGCAGTGGATGTCTTCATAAGAGGACTCGACGGTGACGCTTGTAAATTATTAGTGATTCGCAGTCCGAAAAATTTACCTGAGGCATACGCCTTTTGCCTAGAATTACAAAATGTCACGTATAGGGGTAATTTTAATAATTCCACTTACGCCGGGCCACCACAGCCATATCGCCCAACAAATAACCCTAGGTTTGCAACCAACCATCAACAAACTATTTGGACCCAGATTGTTCCGTTCTATAATGGGGGCTTACCTAGAACCCAACAGACTTACCAAAGATTCCAGGGCCCCCGACCGACCATCAAAATGGAGCCTAATATATCTGTTCAATCGTACCAATCTAACCCGAACGTCCGTCACGAAGAGGATGGTGGTAAGATAAACTCGATCGTTTCTTTCGTTTTGAGCCCTTTTAGGAAAGCACAAAGACTTTACCATATGACCACAACTGTGCCTTCCACTCAGAAAGAATACGCAAAGGGTACAGCGCAGGAAGTCGTCTTTGAAGACAACTACCAAAACGGGGTTGCCGAATCTGTAAATTCGACTCACGAGGAAGCTCAGGATGTTATTGCTGAGGAGCAGGGTTGTAGAAACGAAGGAGAAGCAAATTTTATGACCGACGCCTCTCCAGTGTACCACACTTAGAGTATGATACCAACTCCGGACTAAAGTTACAATTCCTTGTAGACATCGACGCAAAAAAGAATTTCATTAGACCGAGAATTGCTGCCGGAAGCACCCCACTACCAACACCCTTTTTTGTCCAAGCAGCCACTGGTTGCGTTAGAATCACACATCAGCTCGTGGGCCAATTCTTTAAACAACATGGGAATAATTCCACTCTCACCTTTTTCGTTCTTCCTGGGTTCTTTTCATTTGATGGTATTATTGGCGACGATACCCTCAAAGAAGTTAAAGCATTAATTGATAGGGAAAACGATTTGTTAATAATAACACCAGATTTGTTAATAATAACTTCCCCTCTGTCTCAAATAAACATTACCTGACGGGCTCGTTTATAGTCTAGTATAGTAACGAGACGATAACCATAGGGGATAGGAACTACATCAGTCAAACGACAACGCAATTGATGGCTATGCCGGCTGTGTTAACCAAAGTAACAGCCGCAGGATATGAACTGTCATTGGAATATGTTCATAATTTCAACCTGGAAAACCTGAAGAAACTGTCGAGCATTTCCGCCGGAATTTTATTTTCATTCTTCCTGGAAGCAACATTGGCATTGGTTATTATGACATTGTTGTACTATATTTGGACATCAACCAGGGGCATTCCGAAAACATCCGACGTAGCCCGGCAGCTGGAGGAACAGTTTACACCGAAGGTTTAGTAATCCGCGAGACGCAGGTCATAAGGGAGGGAGGAGTTAACACCACCCTTCCCCTCACAACAACCACAAGTCTTCGTGCCAACGGCACACATCGATCGATGCCTATAAACTCTCTTCAAGTGGCCACTTCTCTTCGCTACAACAACGACCGCTGCTCATAAACTCTCTTCAAATGCCTTCTCTTAAACCATTTTGCACGCCAAGCGTTTTGGGCACAACAACAAGGTTGTCACCCGACACCGCAACGTCAACATATTAAACGCAACGACGACGTTGCGCTAGCTAAGCACTGGCCGTTGCCGGGTATTTCGCTATATCCGCTGCAACTATGTTGACATCGCTATGTGCTGACTCTGCGATTGGAGCGCGACGTTGGGTCAACGAGCGACCAACAGACTTCGAAGCGAATCAGATTCAATTCTGGCGAGGAAACTATAAGAACACAAATCGGCTTTATCTTACTTTGAATAAAGAACATACAACTGCGAAGCGACATCTACTTACTTGTTTGTTTGTTTGTTTGTTTGTTTGTTTGTCTGTCTTTTTGTCTATTTGTTTGTTTGTTTGTTTGCTTTTCTGTCTATCTGTGTGTCTTTTTGTCTGTTTTTTTGATTTTTTGTTTGTTTGTTTGCTTGTTTATTTGTTTGTTTGTTTGTTTGTCTGTCTGTCTGTCTTTCTGTCTATTTGTTTGTTTGTTTTTTTGTTTGTTTGTTTGTTTGTTT